>CM023484.1:89677060-89757567 GCA_013339685.2 Hyalomma asiaticum
AGCATTCCTCTACTTATTGCGCGGCTTCCTCAATAAAATGCGGTCTCTCAAAATCTTTCCCAAAATGCCGAAAAAGGTAAGACTATAGTCCTGGGCTTCGTGTGAAATTTTGACTCGATCAGAAGTCGCTCTAAATACGTTTGGCCGCATCATAGAGCATTCCTCTACTTATTGCGCGCCTTCCTGAATAAAAATACGGTCTCTCAAAATTTTGCCCAAAATGCCAAAAAAGGTAAGACTATGGTATTGGGTTTTTTGTGAAATTTTGACTCGATCAGAAGTCGCACAAAATGCGTTTTCCCGCATCGTAGAGCATTCCTCTACTTATTGCGCGCCTTCCTGAATAAAAATACGGTCTCTCAAAATTTTGCCCAAAATGCCAATAAAGGTAAGACTATAGTATTGGGTTTTTTGTGAAATTTTGACTCGATCAGAAGTCGCATAAAATGCGTTTTACCGCATCGTAGAGCACAGTGGCCCACCGAGGGGGGGGGGGGGGGGTTCGGGTGTTGTAAGCCCCCCCCCCCCCCTGAGGCCGACCTAACCCCATCCCACTCCGTAACTGCTCCTATGTCCTAGAAGAATGTGGCGCTAATGTCTCTACAAAATGGCGAAAAAATAATAAAAATAATCATCATCATTGATGTTACTATTATTTGGCATTTTATTTACTTTTTTTTACACACGCAACAACTGTGTAATGGCATGCCCGGCCCTTCGTGAAAAATTGAACCCCCCCCCCCCCCCCCCCTGGTAGAGATTCTGGGTGCGCTACTGTAGCGTAGCGAAAGATGTCCTGGCTCGCGCGCCTCAAGCAACTGGCGACGCACTTTTGCCGGGGCTGCTGGTGTTGGGCCGGCTGGGCTACCATGGAAGTATTCTAAAAACAACCTTCTACGAGTCAGGGGAACCCAGTTGTTCGCGCCGCCGAAACGGAAGCTCATCGTACTTCAAAGCGCGATCGAATTTCTGTTAACAGTCGGTGACGCATTCTGTGGAAGTGCTTCGTCGGCGCATCAAGCTATATTTGCTGGTAGAGGTCACAGATATCTAATTCTTTTGCTCAGCATATCGCATCATTAACACACGCGCGCACGGCTGCGCTCACATTTTGCATTAGGAAGTATGACATTCGTCACGAATTTTTTTTTTATGACTGAAATTTAGGGACACGGGGAAAAGAACAGCACAAACTGCATTCGTAGGCATTCCATGTAAGATCTTGGAGGACACAAATATCGATGGGACATTGACATCTCTACACTGAAGCAGCGCAGATCATGAAGAGCGCGCTGAAAGGACGGCGCCTCCTGAAAAGCAAGGCTGGTGCAGCGGCAGTCGCGGAGTCGATCGGCACTGCGTGCGTGCCAGTCGTTGCCGTAAGATAAAGATGAAAGCCGTACGGAGAAAAACGAAGTAGTTGACGATGTCCCCGCGCGTCACTTCGAGTACACAGCGTTGGTGCCCGTCGGCGTCCGGCAGCTTCGTGTAGGGATCGACATCGTCGCACGTTCGCGCATTTGCTCACAGAAACATCGTGCCGATACGATTAACTCAGGCTGATAATCTTTCCGCAAGGGACGGCGGCGACATTGCGCCTAGAAATTTATTAGAGAAAATTTACGAACCAAAACGCGGTCGAATCAACGAATGTATGAACGGCGCTGCAGGGCACGAAACAAGAAGTGGTCCCCATGGTCCTCCAGCATGCCCGTCGCGCCGACAGCGGGGCAGTCGTGACGTCACGTGCAAGCTATGTATAGGCGATCGCCCGCTTCTCGTTGGCCCTGCGGGGGCACAAAATACCACGCCGCTGTTCTTTTTTTTTTCTTTCACTGCTCGTGCACCATAAGCGCTACAAATCCACAAAAACGTCTCGATGTAACTCTGTTCATGAATGTTCAGTGTACTAGTGCAGTCACTGTAGATGTGATGAGCGGTCACCGCCGAGCTCCTTCGCCGCAAACTTATCGCCTGCATTGTTTGAGAGTTTCCTCCATAGCATGGCACATTGTCAGAACACACTTAATATCCAGAAGAAACAAAGAGTTTCGGAAATAAGTGTTTTTTGCGAGGCCGTACTGATGTTCTGTAAGAGAAGACTAGTGAACGGCGCGGAATTTCAGAGAGCGCAGCTGGCATGAGAGTTCCTGGTGGGCAGGCCACTCCATATGTTTTAGTTCTCGGGTTCGAATATTCTCATCAAGGACTATACGTATACTCCCAAGTGCACTTGTGTAGTAATCCACCATAACTATAAGAAACATCGCGCAATAACATTTTGATACCATCGCAGTGGTGAAAAGAGTTAATTGTTGTTTCGTTTACTTTTCTTTTCAATTCGTCCGTCTCATTTCTCGTTATGGGCAGTTGGTATTTCCCTGACGTTTTCGGCTGCATACGTCGTTGACAGCTTTGTCTAAATAGTGAACACCGACTTCACCTTCAGTGGCACTGCGCAACTCTCAAGAGCACAATGACATTTTTTAAACCTTCGCGCTTAGACGTCCAGGTGTGTTGGATATAATAATGAATACTGCGCTTTATATTACCATTCACAAACAATGAAAGCAAGAATTTGATTTTGATCAGCTGTTGTTTGAGAAATTCAGGCAAACAAATCTACCTTGCAATAAAAATTGAAACAGAAGTCACTCATTAAAGAGAGATGCATTAGGCAAAGCAAAACGTGAAAGATTTTTACCGTAGAATTTTGAAACATGCATTGTACCTGTCGTTCAATTAGTGCGTTGTCTAATCATATATGCTACGCGAATTCCCTTTTTTTTTTTTGCCACACAGCTCAATTTTGGCCACCCCCAAAATTTTTACTTTGGAAGGGTTGTGCCGACTAAATAAATGAACATTCCTAAACATGTTATAACGTGTATCATGGCCATATTTCCCGCCTAGCAACTATGCTGATGGGTATTGCACACATATTTATACCAGCGTAAGATATATTTGTGCGTAACACAACCTTGTTTTGGCCCCGCCACGGCGGTCTAGTGGCTATGGTACTCGGCTGCTGATCCGAGGGTCGCGGGATCGAATCCCGGCTGCGGCGGCTGCTTTTCGATAGAGGCGAAATGTTGAGGCCCGTGTGCTGTGCGACGTCAGTGCACGTTAAAGAACCCCAGGTGGTCAAAATTTCCGGAGCCCTCCACTACGGCGTCTCTCATAATCAGAGCTTGTTTCTGGGACGTCAAACCCCACACAACAACAACAGCAACAACAACCTTGTTTTACTCTGTTGTTCTCTCACCGAGACAGACAGAAGGCATGTCCGCTCCTTCCTCTTGTTATACCACCTAAACATCAACAAATGTACCAAATGACATAAATAATGTAATAATTCACATACTAATAACTAGAAGCTGGATTGTGAAAGCCGGTATGTCACCTACACAACGTTACATTCGTAGACGCAAATAAAAGCCAGTAATATCATGGTGCAGATGGACGTGCTGCACAACACTCGCCTCGATACCTCTGTCTACATCGGATCTAAGAGCGAATCAGCATGAGGGTTATTACGTAGTGGGGCCATATAGACGTGGCAAGCGGTAAAAGAAATACGCGAGAGTATATGGCCAGTGTTTGTGAAATTCTACACGTGCAGTCAATGTAAAAAAAACTTGATAACAGTTTGTCGCTCTCAATCCATCTTGTGAATGGTGCGCGGGCTGTCCAATCAGTGCACTTGATCTTACAACATGCCGGCACTATTACTCGCTTATACTTTAATACAAAAATCTCAGCTTGTGGCCTTTGGCAGTGTCGGTGGGCATTGATACCCAGCGACACGCGAAAAACATTGACGTTCAGCTAGCCCAACCGTGACTCGCGGATATGCTAGACGGGTGTAAATCTTAAATCCATCGCGTGTTAAGATGATGATGACGACTGTTGTTCGGTTAGGAAAGGACGCTAATTTCTGCAGCCCATGTAGAGAGCACGGCTAAGCGTCCGTGGGGGTGGCGGAAAGGGAGTGAAAGAGATAGAGAGGAGAGAAAGGCCGTAGTGGAGGGCTCTGGAAATTTAGACCACCTGCGGTTCTTTAACGTGCACTGACAACGCACAGTACACGGGCCTTTGGCATTTTCGCCTCCATCGAAAATGCGACCGCCGCGGCCGGAATCGAACCCGCGTTTTTTGGGTGGCAGCCGAGTACCGTAAGCACTACACCACAGCGGCGGACCGTGTTAAGAAACAAGACGTTTATGATTGAATTACGCAGTAATCTGTTCCCCCTTGCCGAATTTAATTGTGCGCTAAAGCGCAGTAGAAAAGCAGCTAAAGCCCGGTTCCCGTGCCGCCCGTCTATAGATCGGCTGGCTGCTGTGTGCACATATTTCCCAAGAGCGCTTGCGTGGCCGTCGGTGGCCCTTGCTTGCTTGGGAAACGTCTTTCTCTTCCGGAAGCACGAATGGCGCGAAAGAGGAAGAGCACATATCGCGGCGTGGGAACGCAGCTGGCCCGCTGTCAGAAACGCGCATCCGGACACCTTAGGATGGCGCGTCTGCGGCGCTCTAACAAGTCGCAGGGGTGCACCGTGATCGCAAGCGCTGGTTCGTTACCTATCACTTAATATATAGGTGAGGAGACAGTCATAATACGGAACACTACCAACGTCACGCTATACTACAGTGGTCAATAATGCACGGATTGACGTTTCGCCCGTTCTTGCCCTCTCAGAAGACGCGCTTGAGCAGCAGGAATTGTATAAACCACCTCGGTTCTCCTACATGTGCACGTATTCCTTCCTCTCCAGGATCCTCGGTCATAGTGCTTGTCGTCCGGCAAACTACAAGTTTACAGACAAAGGCAAGTCGTCACCCACCACAACGCCCGCCCGAGCGGCACTGCTAAAGGCGCGCGGCTGCGTAGCTGAGGTTCTGCCCGCATCAAAACAACGTCGGTATGATACCCTAAGGGAAGGGGCGGCTTCGCCCTTGTACAGGCGAGCTTGCCGCCACTGCTGCCACTTCTTTAGCGCTTTGCCGCCAACTCCCCTCCCCCCTCTCTCTCTCTCTCTCTCTCTGCGACTACAAGCCCTCTGCCTGGACCCGCAGTGAAGCGGTTCTAGCTACACGGTCGACGAGGCGGCGACTGGCTTCTGCGTAGGAGCTACGCCACCCCAGCGTATAGCCTCACACACTCGGCTCGGCCGGGGCCTCTCCCGCGGGCCGGGAAAGACTGACTGCATATAAATAACGTCATTACGTGTCTTCTGCTCTCGGAGGCGTACGGCGCGCCAGGAACAGACGAAGCTCCCCGCCTTCTTTCCTTTCGCGTAGCTACAAAAAAGCCGGAAAGTATATACATGCGAGAAAAAAATCTAGAAATGCGGAGAAATACCAGAAAAAAAAAACAAAAAGAAACAAGAAGAGAAGCATGCAGAGCCTCGCCCCAGCCAATCCTCTCGTTGCATGCGTGCTGACACTAAGCGCCTGCCTTCTCTTGCATGTGTACATATTTTTTTTTATACTCGCCCTCTATTTAAACCGGCTTCCGCTTTCTTTTTCTTTTTTCCCTCTTTGAAATGTCGCAGCACTCGATCTCGTCTTCGACGCAGTGCGCTTCGACTCCCGGTGTCCATCGGTCTCGTATTTTCCGGGCCGTCCTCTCGCGTGTAATGTCGAGTGACAGAACAAGCCGGGGAAAAGTGGAGCGCTGTGGTATACACGTGCAAGGCTTGCGCTGAGCACCGCCCCTCCCGGACGCTGTCACCGCAACAGCGGTGGCCGAGCCACACCGTATACCGTCGGGCGGCGCTGCTTTCCACATTCCGCTTCAAGCACGACTGGTTACGCGTGTACCAGTTGCCCCTACCCTCCCACCGCTCTCCGTCCGTGTTACATTCGCCCCCTCCCCCCCCCTCCCCCGGCAAGCAGCGACAGCGCACTTGCTACAGTCTAACCTCTCCCCTTCTCGTCCCTTTCCAGTATACAATCTCGACTGCTGCCAGTGTCACGCGGGCACTGACACAAACATATTCACCTAAGCACGTGCAGCTTTACCTTGCACTTTCTATACGTAAAATAGCTTGCCAGTCTCTATGCATGGATAGGCTTCTCTTGCTGTCTCGATCTTCCTGATTTGCACATCGGGGACAATTCTTCCTCTTTTATTTCAAGCGTGCCTTCAAGCCGCACAATCGTTCTGTGAGCGCTCTACACTTGCGGTATTTCTTTTTGTACCGCACTTAAGGGGCAAGGAGCACTGTGTTTTGATCTTTACGCTTTTACTATGCTCGTGCGCTGTACCCTTCGATTAGTAACTGCACTCAAGTCGAGCTCCCTTTAAACTGCTTCATTGTTCCTCCGCTTCACGCTTTGTCGGCCTACCATTGTGCGTGCAAAGCCCTTCCTTCGACAATAAGGGCGCTGGCTCTGTTACTTGTGCTGGGTGCAAGTATAAAGTGAATGCTTCATTCTATTCTCTCCTCTTCGCTTCTGTTATTATGGTCGGTTGTATTTCATAAAGGTGAGTTCACAATCAGTAAACGCACAACAAACTTTCTTGGTGTCGCACTAGAAGTCATATCAGAAATTATTTGGCAGATCCACTCTAGGGTCGGTGCCGTGAGAGGGATATGGGAAGCTTATACACATGCTGAAGTTTTATGCTGAGATCTATGCAAAGATAAATCGAAACAACACATCGGAACCGCACAGCGAAAGTTGCAACCCCATCCGCACAACATAAGTCGTTGGCCGCTGTGAGACGTTTCACAACGTTGGCCTAGAAACCTTGATATACACAAAAGGGAAGCGAGAGCAGGTTGTCATGTACGGTACGTTTCACTGTTCAAATTAAAACTAAAATATGTGCTTTTTTTATTTCTGGAATGCTAATCCCGAGTGGCTGCCGAAAAGGGTGACCGTGCACTGCATAGACGTTTTCGAAATAAGCCGAAGCTTCCAGTTACGTGAGAATTCAGGGTGTCCTAAAGAAATAAACTACTCTATGCTGAACTATACAGAGCGCATACACTGCATCCTCTGCGTGTGCCCTCAATATTCGGCTACAAGGAGAACACTTAAGTGCGTGCTAGATGGTTCGTACTCCCAGCCCTTCTCTGAGGAGAACCTTTTGGGTGCATGGAAGCACACGGACCATGTCCAACGCTACTCCAAGTCTCTCTAATTTTTTGTTTGAGACAGGCTTAGAAGCTCGTCTGTAGTGCTGTGCGTAAACACTATAGCGCGTAGTGCACATCCGCGTACGGGAAGTGTACAGAGAGTCATTGTACCATACCATCGTAACCTGTCCTCATACCTCCCTCTGTCTCTGTCTGTCCCTTTTCCCCTTACTCCCGCGAGCAGTAGCAGGCCAGAGACACACTCTCAGGCCGACCTCTCCTCATTTCCTCGCATAATGCTATCTTCTCCTTCTTCTTCTTCTTCTTCTTCTTCTTCTGTACTGAACGCTGAAGACGTTCCCTTAATTAAGGGTTCGACGCAGTCAGGGATGTCTGCCGCATAATGGGGTGTGTTATTCCTTGAACCCCAACGACCATATTGAGAAAATTCTTTCATCTTTAGTACTCTGTGTTCCTTAAAGGGAGTGTCTACCGCCTGGAAAATTTTTGTTGGTTGCTGTGAAATGATAAGAGCGGAAACGAGCGTACCCCACAAAGAACCCTTGTACCCCACAAACTTGTACCCCACAAAGACTTGTACCCCACAAAGAAAGGAACAATACTTTTAAACTCGTCCCTGAAAGTCGTGATAGAACGACCTGTGGCGCCATCCTCGGTGATGTGTGCCAGACTGCAAGTGTAATGATAAACGAAGAGACACCTAGGCAGGTTCATTTCCCTAAATGTAAAGAAATTGTTGCTTACACTTGTATTTTACCCACACGTGGCAGCATCCCTTCGCGACGGAGGGCAACTTTGACTTTTAAACTATTATTAATAAAGACCCGTAGCACCCCACTCATTGTGGGAATCGATGTCTTGCGAAGCAGTCAGCGACGAAATTGCCTTTGCCCAATTGTTTGGCACGCGTCCAAGTGTTACGAGCGGCACCAAAGTCTTACTTACCTGCAACCTTAGTAGCTTTGTGTGTAACTTGAGCTCACTATATAGGCTCGCCGGCAGCACTTTGGTGCACTTCGGTGTCCGCGCACGGTACACGTCTGTTTTGTCGAAGAGAAATGCACGTCACCGCGCCCTGATGTGCATATCGCAAGCTTCGTTCGATTGGGTGCTCCTACTATTTCCAGGAAAGCTGGACACTAACCTGCCGACATACAGTAATAATTATGCATGGCTTATCAGGTTGCAATCAGAGTGGTTATCGACCACAGCGAAGCCTAGTGTGTACGTGTGGTAAGGTGTTTTCTTGGTACCACGGGGACTCGGGCTTGTATCCTACTCGTTATCGCGTGGTAGGGCGCCTTCGGTCATTATAGCACGTCTTTTTGTGTGTCCGCTAGTTGTCTACATTGTTACTCGATCGAGGCAGGGCGTAACGCCAGCATTCTGTTACCTATGGCACATACCCATAATTCCCCACGCGCGTGTGAGGCACACGTGATCGTGCTGATTGATTTCTGGGGTTTAACGTCCCAAAACCACGATATGATTATGAGATGCGCCGTAGTGGAGGGCACCCAATAGCCGGTTTCGGTGGCGATGTTACCAATAGCCGGTTTCGTTCCAATAGCCGGTTTCGGTGGCGATGTTACCCGCCCCCTTCCCGGCCATCGTGCGTAGTCGGAAAAAAGAATCCAAATACTCACCGGAATTGAACTCGCGGACTGTTCTCCGTTGTCAACTTTTCTACCACTCATCTACGCCACTGCAAAAAACTGCTTTTAAAATAACGAGCCTTATACAAGTGTCCTATTGGGCGAAGAGTCATGTACAACTAGGCAAACACTGCATCCGACACGAGTAATCACGCGACATGAAATGCGTAACGATTGGGTGCTTTAAATGTACCACCACTCATTACTGTCCCCAGCAGCCCAGCTTCCTCTAAAGGGCCACTCATCAGGAGCAAGATAGGAGACCGTTGTTCGCGAGTGTGTTCTGTTTGGAGCGGTTTTCGGCGCACATGATTGGCCTGGAGCGCGCTACTTGGAAATCTGCGATGCGCGTCCACGTTTTCGCAAGACCACGCTTTTTCTGCACTTTATGCGTTCAGGCGCGAAAAATGTTTGTTTTGCAAATATGGACCGACCGAGGCCTTTCGACCGGACAGCCATGCAAGAATCCATAGAAGCCACGACTTGAAGGGTCCCTGCAACACTTTTTCAACATAATCTGAAAACGTTTCCAATTAATCATGGATGCTCCCGTGAACACGTGAGCCTTAATATTAGTGCACTACGCGCAACAGGAAACTCGCAATGTGGTTTTAAATGCGGCTGGAAACCACGTAACTTTTCTCAACATGTGACGTCACGAGGAACATTGAATCCGTCGCTTGAAGTAGAACTAGCATTAGCGATTCCATGATCGCAGTAATGTCCTCGGCAATGCTTTATTAGCTCGTTTTGAGTCCGAAAAACAAAGAAAACGTGTGTATCTTTCTTTCAGAACAACAAAAGAAGTTAAGTGACGTAGCCGATGTTCCTTGCGACATCATTTGTTCGAAGACAGCAAGCAATTTCCAGCTACATGTGAAACGAAATTGCGAATTCCCTGCTGCATGGAGCGGACTAACATTTCGCTCACGTGTTCACACGAGCCTCAGCGACTGACTGGGCGGTTTACAGACTGTGTTCAAAAAGTGTTGCAGGGCCCAGCAATCACTCAAGGGCCGGTGTTTAGTAGCAGGGCACCTCCCGATGCTAATACTTTTTTGTGCTCGGACACCTGTCAAGGCAGCGGCCCAACCGCATTACAAATGCTATGAAACTATCAATATATGTTGCAGGAGACTAGCATGGATTCCATCTTAACCCACCGCTAGGAAATACATTCCCAGGTTGGCCAGCGGGAACAGAACGTCAAAACTTGACACGCGGAAATGAATTTACGCCGCACATTTCTTGGGGTCTTGGGCGAGACGGAGATTCCGGCAATGCCAAATATCGTGGCGCCATCTCTCGCGCGCATGACGAACCGCAACCACAGCCACACCCGACGCGCGCGTGAATTGAAATACTGCCGCAGCCCAGCGTTACTCGAGCTTTTAATAGGACAAGTACTGTACCACACGAAGTAGTTGACTTGTACACATGTACGCATAACGCTGGCCCTTGAAGTGAAGTTTCGTAGTTCGATACTAAATGTACATCTGTGCTTTGCTTGACCTTTTATTTACCACGTGCAGTGTGTGTGGATTAGGCAATTAAACTGATGGTTTCCAGGAGTTCTTTCGTTGAAAGCAACGGACTAACAAAATAAGACAACTAACTACAATACATGTATGCTTTATAGGAATTCTATTACTGCCGTATTTGTAGCAGTCAGGCATGAGGACTTGAATGTTGCAAACCATGCCGTCAACACAGAGAGCTCTCAGAAGCGTGAACGTTTTCAAAGCAACTATCTTTTTTGCTGCGTCAGCGTACAAGTACACATTTTTTTTCTTTATTCAGAAAGATCGCGTGCGCTTTGAGCATGGCTTAAGGCTACGCACGGGGTATTTTTGAGGTACTTCTACCATCCAGTGGCCAACCTAGTCATGCCGCACTGAGACATCTGCGCGCTGCCCTCTTTTTGATACCCCGCCGCCAGTATCAGAAGCTGATGCCTTCAGCAAAGCCGTCATTGAAATACTGCAGAGTGCGGTACCCATATTTTTCTTTGCCCGGAAAACTGACACCCGTAGCCGTGCATGCTGCAAGCGCGGACGCAGGCGTGCACATAAACTTGGCATCAGATATTCACAGAAAGATACTACATAGGACCGTTTCGTAGCCTTCGTGCAAAAGAAAATATGTGTTTTTGACTGGATACATTATAAACAATAAATGAGGAGGAGCATGAAAAACTGGTAAACTCACCATTCCTAACGGGCGCACAAGGGGCCCATGTTTTGAAAGAAAGTAGCACTGAAGTGCGGTACCAATAGCGTATTCCATCCAGCGACACCGAAAGCATCGGCCTCCATATTTGCGGAGCAAGGAATTAGGGATCCTTCTCTAAAAAAATAAAAGAAAGCTATCCCAAACGTGGAACCTGGGACGTAAAGGGTTACTGATACTAAACGGAAGTACTTGTAAGCGATCTATAAATTGACGCTGCCTAGACCTAAATGAATCCTTGCTAGACAGCTTGCACATTACATTCAGGCTGAATGGTGACATTGTTGCGTTTACGTCGCGTCCCTCTCTGCTCACGTGACATCCTGGTCATGCCCAACCGGCGTTATGCTACTTCCGGTCCGTCACGCAACTTCCGGCTGTGCACATTTCGTCCAATGAAATTTACTTCCATTTCACCCTACCGGTCTTCCGGTAACCGGTTCATAAGAACTTTCTGTAAGACTTCATAAACTTCCCGTTAATACTCAGCTTACTTCCGGCCTACACTCCGGTTAGAGCGTTGCTAATTACAGTGTATACTCGAGACTAATTGAATGCAGCGTAATATTATCGCTCCCCGTCACAGAAAGCAGCTGGCACAGGAGCCAAACAAGTTTTTACGCACCCCTGCAAAGCGTGCTTCCTCCAATGCTTCACAGCTCGCCGTAAAGCCAGCTTCGCAGTAATGGACAAGTTGCTACAGTACTTCGCAGAACTGGAGAAAACTAGTACATTGGGTCTGACATGGCTGACAGATATGGGCGCCACATATCGACTGCGTTTATTCAAATACCAAGCAGCCTGCAATGACCTCGTAGTTTTCTGGTGGCTGGGGGCCACGAATTTCGAATTGCGCTTCATGTGCTTGAAACGCAATATAGTTATGCAGGGAAATTTCTCGTTGTCCTCAAAATAGCGTTATTTCGTTTTTACGCGTAAATGTATGATACGCGCTTGTATGATACGTACTGATAACATACATACATACATACATACATACATACATACATACATACATACATACATACATACATACATACATACATACATACATACATACATACATACATACATACATACATACGCAAGAACGTGCCCGCATTCACGCACCACAATATCCAGCATTCAAATATTTTATGGTTTAATTCCGTCTACGTCCGGCCGTATGGGGTGTTAGGATCGGCGTAGGCCCCTCGTAAATGTGGTGGAGAGAGGCTACAGGCACTGGCCGGCGGATCCACTTTTCGGTGAAAAAAACCGTGGGGAACACGTGCTGCCTGTGTTCCCACGCATGGACATCGCTGCGACGTGGTCTCGGCGCAGCGACAATCGCATTGTTTTGGATGCTGCCTCGACGGCCAGGTTCGCCGCTTGCTTCGAACTTCAAAGCAGCCCGCATGGAACGCTGGTGCAGTGACGCCCGCGTGAAGCTCCCGGAATCCGTGGACCGTCAGCGTATAGTGCGGTGTTTGTGCGCGCATTTTTGCCGCTTCTGTGACAAAAACTTCTCGGCCGCACCAACGCAGCGGGAGTGGCGCAGCATCGCACCGGACACTGCTGACTGCTGCCTGCAGGCTGATCTACAGCTGCCCCAGTATGAGAAGGCGCCAGCGTGTCGTCAAAAGGACGGGACCGGGAAGAGTGCATTTATTTGTGCCGCTGTTGTTTTCAGTGCGCCTCTTCGCCGGACCGCACCTTTTATTCCGTCTCCAGGAATCATCTGCTGCAACTGGGGTCCGGTCACCCCTTGCCGCAGAGAAGCAGCGAAGGCGGGGCGGGACTTCCTCCGTTCGAGGGCGGAGACGACATTTTGATTGGAGACCATTGTAAATATTACTGTATTTAATGAGAGAGCAAACGCGCTCAAGAAGGTTCAGCTTCCATTATCATCATGTGAGATAAACATAGTCTCTCTCTTCTTCTCACTCGTCATCGTCTCCGAGTCCGCTCACTACTTCGGCAAGCTCTCTTTCGAGTCGAGATGCGCAATGACACTCCACCAGGATCCCAACAGGGGATACTCCACTGACATTAAAATTTGCTCCCCTTAGCAGCGTAGTGCACTCTCAATGCCGCTTTAGCCTTCGATTGTGCTCTCTCAATTACTTCACTAGTGGCTACCAGGGCGCGTAACATTATTAAATGGAAATATGAGCAGAACGTACGCGCGGAGGGAACGCGCAATGCTGTGGCACTAAAAATGCCATCAGTCGATACCAATGTCACTTGAGCCTTCAACCTCCTGTTTGCCTCGCAGCAGGCCTTACTCCAAAGATTTGAGCCGTTGCGTTGTCTAGGCAAGCCACTGTGTTTTCACAGTGAGCACTTGCGTCCTATATGTTATGTAAAAATGGTCACGGGAAAGTAAACGTGATACTTATAGTTTGACCACTGGTCTATATTTACGCGTGCGCTACGCATTTACTTATTTACAGGAAGGGACAAAGAAGGCCCGAGCCAGAAGCGTCCTTTCCAGCACAGTGTTCCTGGTTCTTAAATTTGGTCATCCGAAATTAAACCGTAATCCGTCGCACCTGTTCCTGATGCCATACAGTTGCGGACGAGCCTGTAGCTGACCGCTTGGACCCTGAATATCACGTCGAAATCGCTTGTCGTCCGCTGCACCTAACGACCACCCGCAAGAAAGCTCAATACCTCCGGCCATCACTGATTTTCATGTTTCGTAGCTATTTCTGGCAGCGCGCGCGCACATGCGAATAAACGCGCATTCCGCCTAATTATGTTCTCCGACCATATTTCACATCCCTTTACGACGCATGGGTCCAGGCCTTTGTGACGTTTTATTATTCTTTTTTGTTGTCTGCCTCGTTCCAGGACAACGAATTTTCCCATCCCAAACAGTCTCATATCCTCGACTCCAGAGAAGGGAGAGAGAGAGAGAAAAAAAAGGGGAGACGTCGAGCGGGTGCCCCGAACGGCTCGAAACAGCAGTGACATTGCTCTTCATACCACGCTGACTCGTACGCCAGTGCAAGCCGAGGACACCATTTTCACGAAAGCCGTTCAGGCCCCAGCGTCACGCGAGTCGCATGATCTAGCGCCATATAGCAGACGACGTTGTCGCCAGCAGACGACCGACCGTGCACACGCCTCCGACGCGAATCCGGCGCCATCGATAGCGGCCAGTTCGGCCGCGTCCGCCGTGAGGGCCGAGACGGCTTTTCAATTTGCCCGCCAAATGACGCTTGAAATGAAGACGCCCCGTTCTGCCGTGCTAAACCACCCGCCACAACCGAGCGTCGTCCACGAACGGTCGACGAGCGGAGAGAAAAAAAAAAAACGTCAAGAGCCTCCACCCTCCCCCCCCCCCCTCTCTTTTCTTCCCCCATGCTCGCTCCCCGCGTGGTGTTATCCGTGCCGCCGCTAAGAGTCGGTGACAAATAGCACGGCGTAAATATAGCCAAGACGAGCCACGAGCAGATTGTCTTTGGAGGAAGAAGGAACGAACAGGAAGAGAGGGGATGGTTAAGAGGAGGTTTGGAGTGTCGCCGCCGCGTCGGGGAGATGTCGCGTGCGGAGCCACGGGATAGAGTGGGTCTCCTGGTCGCCGCTCGACCGTAGTTTTGTTTTCGTTTTTCTTTTATTTTTCTGTGGAGCGACGAGCTATCGCGTAATTGGCGAGGATAGAGGGAGAGTGGACGGCCGTGCATTTTCATGCTCTGATCGCTACGCATGTGCCTGTAGATCATCACGGCTAAACTGGTCACCACTGGACGGTGTTCTCAACTTACGAGAACTCCGCTAAATGTGTAGCCTGTGAAATGCTAAGCATTTCTTGGCGAACTTGGGCAACCTTGAGCGTATCTATCTATCTATCTATCTATCTATCTATCTATCTATCTATCTATCTATCTATCTATCTATCTATCTATCTATCTATCTATCCGCCTAAGTATCGGCGCCCTCGTGGTTGTCTCTCTCCCACTTCGGGCATATCTAAAGTGGGATGGCAGGGTATCAGGGCATGGCGAACATAATGCTTCACCTAGACGAAAATGATATACTCGTCACATACGTCATGATTAACGACAATACAATCATGTGTGGCTCATACCCGTAGTGTTCTCGTGTAAAGTCCTCTCTTTGTCCTTTCTGGTGCCAGCGCTAAATGTGCGTGTTACCACTAGGGACGAATGCTTATTTCTGTGGAGTCCAAGCCATATGGAGGATCAAGATGATTACGATGATGATGATGATGGTGGTGGTCGTGGTGGTTCCTCATACATGGCGCACACCCACATGGGAGGATTGGCCAAGACGTGATAAGCTAAGCCTTTGGATTGTATTTTGCGGATAACGCAACATGGTGGATTAAAAAAAACAACAAAATTAGAGAAAAGAAGGAAAAATTCACAGAATATCCACGGAGTGAATGATTATGAGTGGGCGAAGCTCCGGAGGTTCATTGTAGATCGTGCCGAGTTTCGGATTAATTTAGTTAACGCGCACGCTACGAATCCTTATGGTTCAACTACCACAAGTGAAATCTCCCACCGGCACTTCATTGCAAGTCAAGATCCAGTGCATATATATATATATATATGGGATGCCGGTGAACGCTTCTTCAACGCGAGCAGTCGGTATTTTTCAATCAAGAAACTCGCTAGAAGACGCTGCCTGCGTCAAGCTTGTTTCTCGCGGGTGAGGGCGCGTTCTCCTTCTTTGCGAGCTGGTAACGCGTTCATCGAAGAAAGAGCGTTTCCATAGTCAACGCGCGCCTTTCGCTCTCTCTGTCTCTCTCTCTCTCTCTCACAAGACAGCAGATGGAAGAGTGAGAGAGCTCGCGCGCTGGAAGGCACGCGCCGAGGGCGAGCTTCCCACACGTAGCATCATTCATTTCTTTGAAGGTAACGCGCTACTAGGAACAACGGACGGACAGACCCAAACCTGAAGGAGCTTCGCCCCTAAAACTACATGGTCTTATGTCGCGATTTCTTCTTTCACACGATTTCATACTGACATAACGCTCTCTACTACACTTCATTTTATAACTGCATGGATGAACTCTTCAACTAACAGCGGTCAGTTATTGGCATGGACATACTTATCTGAATATCTGCTGATGGCCAGGAAATATCTTGGTACCTTCTGTCGCAAGCAAGTGAAGTGGTGCATCATCTGCATGAAGCGAAAAGGCGGTGTCGTACATACGAAGAACACGGTGCCGGCAGCAGATGAACGAAATGCTGCAGAAAGAAATCGCAGCCTACAATACAAGCTGCTGCGCACACGAACGTAGCACTGCGAATTGCATGTAATGCAGAATTCCGTCAATGTACACCGACAAGTGCACATAGCGGAAGGTCGAACGGCGTTCCCTTGAGCAGAAAGTGGTGTAGGATCACCATGGGAGGTCGTAACATTTCCTAGATGCGGACAAAAATCCCGGCGAACAAATGGTACACAAGCAGCCGTGTGGACAGAGGCTTCCACGCGAATACCTCCGACTACAACCAAAATTACATTATACGGGCGCTCTCGAGAAATTTCTGTCCTGTCGATTGATGCAGCTTTTCGTCCAAAAGTTGCTGGTTCAGTTTTCCTGACGGCGATCGGCGAACTGAGAGACTGGTCCCAGTGCCGACGCAGTATGCCGAAGTATTGACGGAGACTCTGACAGGATGGTAGTTAGGAGCCGTGCCAGACGTTGCACTTTGCGTCGCAGAGCGGGCGGGAGGTGGAGCACATGGGTGGTATTGGAAGGACACTACCACAAAATGTTCAACCGCTCATCCAATAGACACTGTGTTGAGATAGCGGAAGCATCTCATGCATGGACGGTTATGTGAACCAACGAAAGTCTCAAAAACGAAGCGCCATCATCAGCAAGACAACTTATGTTCCATTGAAGAAAGAAGAACTTCAGTGCCTTCGATGTCTCACACGAAGCACGTGCGAAGAAGATAAAGATCACGAAGCAGTTTGGTACCGATATTTCCTAGCGAACGTCACGATGTACCCGGCACCTTTCAGCCGTTGGCAAACTTCAGACGGACTTCACTCGTACCCAGGCGCAACCACCCCCTCAACTGCTCCAGCACTGGAGGAATCAAGTCCCTGGGCGAGCGTCCTCTCAGCCTGGGGCTCGACTGCCGGCCTCGCGGCTCGCTTTCTCGGCAAGTCCACTGGAAGGGACGACGACGTGGCAACCGACATCTTCTTCTCCGAGCTCGCGTCGCGTGTCGGCGGTCTCGCCGGTTTCCTCGACCTCATGTACCAGCAGCACCCGAGACTTCGTGCCTTCCTCATCGGCCTGCTTCTTGGCGTCGTCGCTTTACTGGGCGCTGCGGTTCCACTCGCTCTTGTCGCCTGTTTCACAGGAGGGCGCGTCCCGCTACCGTGGAGACCGGCCACGCCGCGCTGTTGCCTCGCCTGCTGCGTGCTGCTCGGCCTGATCGCTCTTTTCGCGTTGGCCGACTTGACCGCCATGATGGCCTTGCAGGCAGTTCTGGTGGATGCAGTGCAACTGCTTCCGGCAGCGTTTCAGGGAGTGACGGATGGGTTGCGCCAGTACGCGAATCGAACGGTCATTGACTTGCTGGCAGAACTCGAGGACGCCGACGTCACTGTCTCGGAGGGCGTAAGGAACTTCCTTTACCAAGTCCTTCAGAATGAGACCGTCGGTCGAATATCCGCACTCAGTTGCCTCACTGCCTCCTCCGCCGCCGATTCGACCGCGACCAAAGTGCGCCGATGCAAGAACGTTCCTGCCAGAATGCTTTTGCAAGGAGCAGCGGTTCCTAGTGCGGGCGACCTGATACGCGACGACTTGCACCTTCAGCTCAATCGCACACTGGCAAGCATCGATCGGCTGGAGATCGCCATCGCAGCTTTCGAGCAGCGTACGGAACTTTGGTCTAGGGCAACGATCATCGATTTGGTCGCCACTCCTGTAGTAATGATTTTGCTCTGCATCACCGTAGCCTTGCTGGGTGTCGGCATTGCCAGCGGTATTCGTAGCTGCGTCATTCGGCGAGGAGAGCGCGTTAGGCCGAGCCGACGGATCACCGTGATAATGTTAGCAAACGGTGCGCTGATCATGCTCTTTCTCACTCTGGCCACGCCTGTCCTGATGGTAACTTCCTCGACTGGGACGCTAGGAGAGTGCTACGTGTGCGCGCCTTACAGGCAGTCCACATTCTCGCGTCCCAACGCGTTGGCTCGAATGGCATGGCCTACTGCAGATCGTGGTGCGCTGTTCTCACCACTCGCGCCGGAACTCGTCTTGACAGAGTGCGCCAGTCATGGAGCTTCCATCGCTGCACTGCACATTTCGGCTGCTTCCACTGCGTCGAAGGCAACACCTACAGTCGACGCTGGGCCAAAAAGAAGTTCAGCACCAGATTCAAGCAGCTGGAGTGCAGGGCGCCATCCAATGGGCGGTAATTGCAGACCTCTTTTCGACATCTTGACGAAGGCTTTGAAGAGCTTCTGCGACGAATTTCTGCAAAGTCATATAAGCATTGCCTTGGCGCTCGCCGTGGCAATCGCCCTTTTAGTGGGAGCTCTCCCCCTGGTTCTCGTCGTGTCGCAGTTCTTCCACGCAGCACGCGAAGATGTCACCGCAGAAGGCGATGGCAGGAAGACCCGTGCCAGCACCTCAAAGCAGCGCGAGACATCTTGCGAGGAGCTCTTCGCTGAAGACGGCAGCATCTGGTTCTCATCCAGACGAACCGGGTCCTCGGTTGACACGCAGCTGAAAAATCGGGGCCACCGTTCACGGAGGCCTCGCAGCTGCTGCCTGCCCATAGTCGGCAAGCCCCGAAGACCCAGGCACGACAAGAGGAATCGAGAAGGCGTCCAATTGTTCTGCGGCGGTAAAAGTTCAAGCGTGGACGACAGCTCTTCGTTGATTTCAACCGAGCAAGCGACCGCGACGGAAGCGGGCGGATTGCCTCGCCGCGACCCGTCAACGCCGAGGCTCGTCTCCGCGTGCTCCCAGGGGTCACTCGTTTCGTGCAAATCGCAGACTCGGCTCGACTCCGGGGACTACAACGCCGCGACGCTTTCCCGGAGATGCCCCAGTTCTGACCTGATTAACGAGTACTACCCGATATTCCCTTTTTCCGACCAACATGTCAGAAGGTTTAGGAGTCGGTTTGCATGGATGGGCAAACCCAGTCGCAAGACTTCATTGGGAACGATTCCGGAGGAGCCGGAGCCGTCGGAAAGCGAGCTCTCGATGCTCACGGCGCTGTCGACATTCAGCGATGAGCGGAACTCCACCAGAAACACAACGCCCAGCAGCGACAAAGGTGGCGAGGACGACCAGTTCGTCTCTGCAGACGCTTTTCAGTTCTCTTCTTCGAAGTAGTTGATAGGTCTGCTGCATATATATATGTCGCGCCGATCTCCCAACCGAATGCAGTGTACGCTCAGCTGTGCAATCATCGGGGAGGGGCACGTGATGGTTTCCATAGTTCAAAACTATATTAGCAGCAGCTAAATAAAATATATTCGCAGAACGCAAGGTCCATGAGCGTTTTTTGATGCATTTACGATTTCATTACGGATTGCGAACTAATCGTATCGGCTGAGGGCCCTCGGGATCTTCCTGGTCTTCATGAACAGTGCACTTAAGAGCTTTCAAAAGGAAATAAAGCGTTCGTAAATGTTCCAATAAACTTAATACGGATATCTTTAGTGTCGCACGAGATCAGTGTTAGCGTGCACTAAGGTCGTAGAGATAAAAACAAATGCGAGAGCCTCGAAGCTCAGTAACCGTTAGAGAGGGGAATTGTCGCGTGATTACAACCGTCAGTCATAGACAAATGAAATTGGTGAAGCTTGCCCTATAAGTGGCGCAAAGCTATAGCGAAGCAGCGAAGCTAATATGCACTTGGCATGACTGAGTTTGTTTCCGGTATACCCGCATTTCTTCGTGGACGGAAGCTTCCGGAAACGCCCCGAAAAGCACTGCGAGGCCCAGCGAACGGCTCCTCAAAGTTTCGTCCCTATCTCAACGTAAAAACGTTCGTCTCGAACTAGAGGTGGTGGCAGGCGCGGCACGCATGGCATGGGCTTGAAGCCGTCCCACCCCTTTGCTATACCACACCGCGCAGAAACGCATGGTTTTGCGAGACTCTGCGTACCGAAGAAATCGACACATGATGATGATGATGATCCTTCAAATATGGCGCATACCCACTTCGAGGGATTGGCCATGACCTGATATGCTTCCCTTTCAGTTGGTATATTGTGCGAATATCGCATACCACACTGTCTTCTTTTCCTTCTGCTTGAACACGCTTGCCCGCCAGCCACAGTTTTGTCAGTGCAGTATAGTGCGCTGAGGTCATTAGCGCAAGATAAGAAAGAAGCCTGCGTGCGGACGCCGCACCTTGGACGTTGCGTAGAAGTGCACGGATACTCTTGAGAACCTGAAATAATGATGATGATAGTTTTGTTATAATCCGGAGAAATTACGAGAGCCCGATAAATTTGGCCGCGTATCTGCGTGCTTTGCTGCAAATGTCGTCGAAAGACGATAGCCTTCTGCCGGCCGTGCTACTATGCGTGAAATAGGGACGCCATCTGGCAGCGCCATCGGGAAACGAGCTTGTGCAGATTGCCTGGGCAACTGCCAGGTGGCAGCACAAAATCGTCGGCAGAGGCGTTTTTTTTTTTTTTTTCGTGCATAGCGTCGTATTTTAGCCCAGCCTAATAAACACTAGGGTCTTTAGAATTACGTATCTATGTATTTTCTAGTAAAGGAACACACACCCTAACATTTACGTATTGACGTTACACATCAGATATGCGTAATGTTTGCTTTTTTGATCGACAATGTTCACAGGTATGAACGCAGCTACCAGTTCAAGATGGCTGGGCATTAAGCAAGTGCCTAAACTTTGGCCGGGTGGCTGGATCATGTGACAGACAGACAACAGACAGACCAAAATTCCTTTGTTCAAGTATCCCAAGAAGGACTATCGTGTTTAAAAAAATCATTGCCCATCCATTATGGGAAAAAAGAATGACCAGCTCAGCTGTGGCGGTGGGATGGGCCACCCCAGGATGATGGTGATGATGATGATGACGAAATTCATTTATTAAGGAAAGGAGGACCGAAGGTCACTGGTGGGGAGAGAGGGTAGTGGGGAGGAGTAGACAAACACTAAATCATGCGCGCCAGGCCACTAGAAACTTCAAAATGCGCTAGTGTGACGAGGCGGTCAGGGTGTACAAGTATATCCTTTTGAAGAGCATCCAGGTTAGGAAAGTTCTCTGCCGACGCGAATGGATAGACAGGCGCACTCTCATTTACAAGATAGCCATTTGGAATCAAATGGCTAGCTTTGTTTATTTCACCTTTTCTTATTTAGATGCGAAAAAATCATGTCCACTTAACTATTTCGCTAACGTGCCTTTTCGATGTTTACAACTGCAAATTTTAACGTCAGAATCGTTTCCGTGCACATAATGCTTCCTCGTTGTTATTTCAGGCACTGCTATCAGTTCAGGTTCTTCCCCGACACCGCGATTTTTGGCGGACCTTTTCGTGAAATGTCGTGCGCGTGCTGTCGCAAAAGGGGCCGTGGCCGAAGCGCTCCAGAAACAAGCGCCTCGCTCAAGTTCATGCTGCATTAACATAAACTTTTTTGCCATGAAACGATTCCCACTAAGTAAAATATCAAATTATGTTCTCAGTCTCTCAATGGAGTAAAGCTTATCGGTGATATACCTGAAAATGAGACTGGCTTTTTATCAGTGAGCTATTTACACACAGCATTTTTGTAAAGGTGCGCCGCGTGTCTAACTGTTGACCTGGTCTTTTCAGCCAGTTTCGGACAGTTTTGCTTTCGATTGCCCTTATCTCCGAGAGAGAGTCACATCCAATGTTACTGTCGGTTGCTATCCACAGTCACAAAACGTCCAAAGCCATACGCAAGAAACGCAAGAAAGAAAGGAAAGCTAACGAACGTGCTACGAGGAACGTATAGTGGAACAAAAACAAACGTTTCGCATGATAAGTGAGCTCTGCACATGGGCCTTGTAAAAACGAACAATTCCTTTCCCGTATGACACAACCGATGAAGCAGTGCCCCGTCCGCAGCATATTCTATTTATCCGAATGACGGCGTTGTGCAGAGTGATTATTTTGCGTTTATGGTACTTCTGTTAATACACCTTCAATATGTATACACTGATTTTCCTTTGTTCGTAATGATTTTATACTTACTGCGTGCTTCTCTTGTGTTCATTAATTTGCCACAAAAATGGCTCACTTTACAATTTTTACATATCCAATAATATGATTTCTTGTTTTTGTAAACAACGTTTCTTAGAGCACTCTATTACTTACAATTTGGCGTGCTGCATATGTCCTGGAGCAGTATTTGTAACCTGAATAACTTTTTTTATGATCTCTAAAAAAACGGCCCTCTACGCGCGGTAATGAAGGAGTTCATGCGTCTTTGATACAAAATTCTCACTTAGATAAGTTAATTCAAATTTCATTTTGCGTTTCAGCCACTGCTTCACACCCTGCACCACCCCAGGCGTCGGCCCACCGCTGTGAAATTGCTGGCGGACGCAGTCTCACGACACCTGAATCCTAGCAATTTACAGCACCGCCGTAAACAATAAAACGAAAGAGAAAAGGCAAAGAAAACGTTCATGCGTATTTTGCCATGCTCAGATATGGACAGGCTGTGACGTGCAGACAAGAGTTAGGTTAAGTTGCATCAGCAAAGGACCCAAGAATGTTCGGTATGATTTGACATGTTTCGACAGATGTCAAATTTTTCAAAAGGCAGCCCCTGCATGAACTCATCATGATCGGCGCTAGTTATCTGGGCCTCCCAGTTGATATTTCGTTGCTCTGGGTGTAATCGGTGGTACGTCACTGGCGCTGCTGTACTTGCGCTTGTTCCCTCTGTTACGTCGCATCTGTTTTCTGAGGAGGCCCCTGAACCACGGCCTACTGTACTGTACTGTACTGTACTCTACTGTATTGTACTGTGCTGTAGGTCACGCCTGAACACGCTAATGCTCCCATGTCAGAAATGCATAGTGCGCGCGTACAAGAGCGTTCCCAACGTTTATGCATCAGTGTGTCGAACACTTATATCAATTATACCGAATATTCTTACATCAACTAACAGAAAAACATGGAGCTGGGCAGGGCATATCATGCGGAGGACAGATAACAGATCGACAGTAATAGCGATGGAGTGGATACCAAGAGAAGAAAAATGCAGCAGAAGCTGGCAAAGGTTACATGGAGCGATGAAATTAAAAAGTTCGCGTGCATACGTGTATCCAAGTCACTCAGGGTAGGGCAAATTGGAAAACGCTGGGAGAAGCCTTCATCCTGCAATGGACTTAAAATAGGATGATGATGATGATGATGATGATGATGATGATGATGATGATGATGACGTTTCGAACACCATTGATTTCTGTTTATCTCAAAGCCTCATGCCCGAAAAAAAATGCAAGCTGTATCCGTATTCCGCACGCACCTGATTATAGGGGGTTTTCGGAAAAATGGATGCTAGAAAAGTTTTAGGTAAGAGAGTAAATTTGGAAATCACTCTTAACGAGTGATTTTCAAATTTAACGCCTTTCAAGTTAACGCCTTTCCAAGTGTAAAAGCGTTTATCGTGTACAGTGTTCTTTTACTTGCAAGAATTTTTTTTCCATCTTTTGAGGTGCGCTCTATGAAGCGACGAACACATCTTCACGCGCGCCTCATTTGAACGCCTGTCTCCTGACGGTGACGGCACACGCCTGGCTCAAGCGCATCGGCAGTGGTGGCAAGGTCACCCAGTGGTCGGTGGCTGGATTGTAGCGGTAGGCGTTTCTCGTTGCTGCTCCGGCGTCGTCAGCCAGCTGACCGCCGAGAATGTAGATGTCCTCGCCTGCGCAACAAGCACCACACTAAGTTGCCAGCTCTTTTCAAACACTAAAAATTTCATTGTCTTACGTGCTAAAAATGCGTTTAGGTTGTGTTCCGTTCGCATCGGCGGCGCTCGAAAAACGACGTCCACTAATTACTGTGGGCCCGCGGTCGCACGAGTGCCTATTTGGAACTACATCCACAAAAGCATCAACGTAATCTAAATATTTTGAGCTCGATCATCATCAAAGATCATCAAATTTTTAAGATAATGAATATGTCTTACTTTCCGGCGTTTCTTGTTTGGTGCGTCTAACACGAGTCACAAAACACATACTCTTAGCGTGGCATTACAAAGAAAGACTCTCCGAACAGGACTTTGGAAGCCGACTAACAACTCTGAGCCAAACCTGGTTCGTCGCGGAAGCCTGTGGGGCTCGACCGGGTGGCACCACCCTAGACTGAACTATGCGGACACTCTTATTCGAATGAAGTTTGATGATGATGATGATGATGATGATGATGATTGTGGTTCGGTTAGGAAAGGACGCTAATTTCTGCAGCCCATGTAGGGAGCACGGCTAAGAGTCCGTGGGGGTGAGGGAAAGGGAGTTAAAGAGACTGAGAGGAGAGAAAAGCCGTAGTGGAGGGCTCCGGAAGTTTTGACAACCTGGGGCTTTTAACGTGCACTGACAACGCCCAGTACAGGGGCCCCTGGCATTTTCGCCTCCATCGAAAAGGTGACCGCCGCTGCCGGGATCGAACACGCGTTTTTTTGGATGGCAGCCGAGCACCATAACAACTATACTACCGTTGCTATTTAGAAAATTGGTCAAGCATATATTCAGCGTCAAGATACCGGAGACAACAGAAAATAGTATCGCCTATACTTTGACCTCCCAAGGAAAGTTGAGTCTTAGCTGAGACGCTTAGCATGATTCATCTTCGCCACGTGCCACGCATCCATGGGCTTCCACCAGTCAGACTCGCTGACGCGTGTCAGCAAGTCTGACTACCCCGCGGTCCCCTGCGTTGCGTAGGTATAGACTAGAGTTAAGTCAGCCATATATTTAAGTGAAGCTTGCATTGTCTAGTCTGTGCCACCGTGGTAGTGGTCGTCACGCCGCAACCAGGTTGAATGCATGTGTTTCTTCCGCCACTCCATACAGGGCGCAGCGAAGTGCAAAAATGTGTTACCCTTGCCGATGCTGGCGTTTGAACCCGGCAAGTGTCAACCACTTGACTAGACATCCATGCCTGCAAGATGTTAACATATCTGGAATATATCTGGCCTTAGATGCTGTGCTTTCAGTGATAAAGAAAGAAAGAAAGAAAGAAAGAAAGAAAGAAAGAAAGAAAGAAAGAAAGAAAGAAAGAAAGAAAGAAAGAAAGAAAGAAAGAAAGAAAGAAAGTTGTAGGTCGGGCATGCACACACCAACTTTCACTTTCGCGGACTTTCTCTACAAAGAAAAGGCCACTGTTTTTTGTTCTTTTTAAATCTTTTTTACACCTGAAAGCACGTCGCAGCATGGCGTCCGTCTCGCGATTTGTGAACTAGAGGTGAACAACCGATGTCCCGACGTCCTGCCTTATGTTCTTGCGTACTATCAGCAGGGGTTGGCGTCAGCTAATACTGGCGAACGTTGAATAACGATTACTAGATGAGGTATTGGTAAGTGATGGATAAGTAGGCTGCGGTCTCAACTAAATGTAGGTAAATATTGGCTTATGTCAATAATGGCTCATGTTCGGTAATTTCGGCTAAGTATGGCCAAATGGTGCGTGATGTCGGTAGAGTTCGGCTGTCCACTGTTATAGCAGCAACATGTTTTTTTATTCAATCGCAGTCCATCGATTGAATTGCCTACTAATTTTAACCGCAGGTGCAGTCCTTCAGATACGTCATCAGGGGTATTTTTTTTTACCTGCATTGTCTACGCGAGTGTAGCTAGTGTAGCAAGTTGGCCATTTTTTTATTCCGTGCAGAAGAAGTGCAGCTCCGCCCATCTAAAAAGCCATTCTTTTATCGCTCTAGCGCAGCACGAAAACTACACCTTCTACACTGAACCTTCGCTGAGTGTAGGCAGGTGCACGTGGCTGACTACGGACTATTAGACAGGCGTCGCAAAAGTGCAACGCTATTTTGTCTACGACTGATGGTGTTGTAGACATGCTGATGTCGCTAAGACAGTGTAGTTTTGAATAGAGGACGACGGCGAAGTACTGGCGCGACCGTGTGTCACAAAAGAAGGTGTTGCATTTTTAAGAGAGATAAAAAAAAAATCCTGCAGATCCCTCGCAATGTGGGAATCAGTGTCAGGCGAAGACGTCAGTGAGGAGATTGCCTAAGGCGAATTGTTTGTCATTCACCCAAGTGTTGAGAGTAAGAGGAACACTTTTGTGTGATGTGTTTTGTGTGTAGGGGTGTTTGTTCAACAGGGAGTTATCCAAATAACTCGACAGTACCGTGGGGACTAAATAGTAGCTTGTGCTACGACGTAACGTAGGCGCTTGCGTTAGCGTACAGCACACACGTCTCTTTCGTCGGAGAGAAATGTCGGCTGCAGTACGCTGATGTGCGTATCATTAGCGTCCTTCGCTGAAGTATTCCTACAAAATCGAGGGACCATGGACAAAAGTATGCCGAGTGCTACTATAACTTATATGTATCGCTTACTAAATGGCTCTCACAGCCATTTAGACGCCGGAGTTAAGGGGAACTCCTGCGGTTTTTCCACCATGTTCTGATACTTCTGTTTTCCAAGAGTGCTGACAGCCCTGAAGCAGCCAGGGTCATCTAATTTGCTCAGAAACTAACCAATAATTTAATATAAACAAATGAACGATGTGTTCAAGGTGAAACCGAAATGGCTAGACGCTTCGTGCAGAATATGCGATGACGTCACAGCCTCCCCGCCATCAGAAATATTGAGCTGGTGCCACAAAAATGAAAGTGGCGATCTCATCCAACGATGTATTGAGTTCTTCTGAACTTTCCAGTCACGATTTGAGCACTATACAGTATCGCTGTTTTGCTTTAGACGGCTCGCCTGCTCGGGTATATGCAGCGTTGCAGGTAATGACGTCAAAAACACGGGGTGGCTGAACATTTCATTGAGATTCATACTGAACATTGACATTCATACTGAACATTTCATTGAGATCAGTGGACAATGAAAAATCGCCGGAGTTGCCCTTTACGACACACTACAACAGCAATTGACGTTACACAAGAAGCATCGTCACAACTGCTGGAGCATTAAGGTTATTACTATATTTACCGTGTGGGAGGAGTCGCCGCGGCGTAACGGCAGCGCACGTGCTTCGCACCGCGAGGCACCCCGTTCACTAATGAGCGCTTCCTTGGTAGATTGGCTTCAGATACTGAAGTACGTTCGTGCGTAACTGGATTGCAATATCCACATTTCAATCTCATGCTACGACAAACGGCATGCCTTTGTTATTTTGCAAGTGTGTTCTAATGACATGTTAAATGCCTATTTTAGTTCGCCTGAGATGCACATGGGCTGTACAAAACTCAAACATTTGTGGCGCATACCCGAATACCATGGTCCGAGCATTAGGGGTATGAGCCACACTTGATTGCAGTATCGTTAATCGCTGACGTACATGACGAGTCTATCGTGACAGTAGTGTAAAGGCCAGTCACTCATGTTCTTCATATATTGATTGTTTCTGGGGTTTTACGTCCCAAAACCAGTTCTGATTATGAGAGACGCCGTAGTGAAGAGCTCCGGAGATTTTGACCACCTGGGGTTCTTTAACGTGCACTGACATCTGACATCGCACAGCACACGGACCTCAACATTTCGCCTCCATCGAAATGCAGCCGCCGCGGCCGGGATTCGATCCCGCGACCCTCAGATCAGCAGCCGAGTACCTTAGCCACTAGACCACCGTGGCGGGGCATCGTTCATATATTCGTGCCCTACCATCCAAATCTTGGTCCAAATCGAGAGAACGAGACGGCCAAGAAGGCACCAAGACGTAGGAGGCTAGATGGATAGATATGGCCAAAGTTGCTCAAGTCCTCCCAAGAAATACTTCGCATTTAAAAGCGTTTATACTCACGAATGGTGCGTATGTTTGTACAAGTTGTTTATGACTTACGGCGATGAGGTTCTCTTGGTGCACAGATCATACCACGGCGTATCTAGCTGAAATGCGTCGAACTTTATGCCCGATGTGAAACTCGATCGCCGCTTGCAGAGCTTGGGAAAGAACATGTATACGCAGCCAGTGGATGCAAATACAGACGAATACAGTGTGAAGTATGGTACTTTTCGGAGAAGACGACGACAACGACCCCACGTGCGCATAGCGTGCGCTCATTGGCTGCAGTTAAATCAGCCGAGTATGGCACCATGTGTCCCTGTACTACATGCGTCTGCACGATGCTGCACGAAGTGCAGGTAAAAAAAATCGCCCTACTAAGGCAAATGGACTCCAAGCGAAGGCAAGAGTAGCAGGGGGCGGCAGAAAGTTAGGTTGGAATGGGAAATCATGAAGGATTGCGTGATTACAGTTAGCACGGGACAGGGCTAGCCGGAGAATTGTAGGAGAGGTATCAGCCTTGCAGTCGGCGTCGACAGGCTGACGACGATAATCACGGTGATGATTTCCTCGTAACCTACGTAGCCGTCAGCGTTCTTAGAAATACCGCAAAGCGCTCCCTTCCGGTTCATTAATACACGGAATCTACAAAACAGTACGTACTGCAAATCATCGTGAAGTGCGCGACGGAACGGCCGACAACACAGGCGCAGTTGTTCGTGCATGTGTCGTGTTGAGGCTTTCTTGCGCGTCGTGCTACTTCACGATGACTTGCATGTCCCAACAAGCGGAACTGGCCGAATGTACGGCACCCTTAAAGTACGTGCCGGGCTTACCGAGCGACGCGAGTCCCACGCTGTGTGCTTTCACTGGCATAGTGCTCAAGCACGACCACGAGTCGTCGGCCGGCGAATACTCGAGCACATCTCCGATGGGCGCCATGGGTTGCTGACTCGGCGATGCCTCCACCAGAGCGCGCACCAAGCCGCCGACGGCAAGGAGTCGGCCACGGTGCGCTACCAGCGAGCAGTTGCACACAGGCAGGGGTAGGGACGCCTTGTGGTGCCACCTAGCATGCAAGGAAATTGTTATGAAAGTGTTTGATGGGTTCTATAATGTACAAC
The DNA here is from genome assembly GCA_013339685.2 of Hyalomma asiaticum. NCBI lineage: Eukaryota > Metazoa > Arthropoda > Arachnida > Ixodida > Ixodidae > Hyalomma > Hyalomma asiaticum. The sequence continues at coordinate 89,706,116 of CM023484.1, forward strand.
AAATTATTTAGGCTCAACGTTCGGTTCACGTCCCCTCAACACACTCTGGTGCCTCTCGGACAGTTGATGTAGCATTGCAGGAGAGAAAGGCCCCTGAGGACGCTGTAAGAAATAGCGACTTTGTGAAGTTTACTTGCTGCATCAAAACCGCAAACCCCCATTGTGATATGATGCAATACGATGTGACCATACGCCCACTCTCGTTCCGACGCTACTGCCCTTTATGAAGCTCACGTCTTGGCCTTCAAAGGTGAATTGCGCAAGCGGAAACATCACATTCATCGCGGCAGAACTGAAGCCACAACAGAAAGCGACAAAGCTTAGAATCTAATTTAACTGTGTACAATGTCAAGATTCTATTAGATGAAAAGGCGGTATAGCTTAAATTTGGCTCTAAACAGACCTTGCAGTCACAATGGTCTACTGTGCTACATTATGTTCATGCGGTCGGCGTAAAAAAATGAAAACAAAACGATTCGGTTTGCCAAAAAATTATCCCTAAATTGCAGCGTTTAAAAAGCGAAATGAAATCCGCGATTGGGAATCACTACAGAAACGTATAGGGCTATATTAATGTCAAGCTAAAGGAAAATAGTAAGATTGGCTTGATCAATTTTTTCCCTGTGTCCATCGCCGCTCTCTGCGCTCCCATACACGAATGTTTTTTTCATCGAAAACTGCCGCTGAAATTTTCTGATGTCGTCACTCAATTTGAACCGCCCGCGCCAAAAAAGTAGACATGACGTCACGATCGCATCTGCGGACACTACGATGCACCGAGCTCCACGGCTGTAATAGGCAGCAACTGGGGCTACTGCAGGTTTACTTAATGTCAATGATTATTAAATTCATTTTCCATCTATATACCATGGAGCGGTAGTCTAGTGGTCAGAAACAGATAGTTGACGCCATTTCAAAAAGGTACCCAGAGTGTGGGAGATGGCGCCAGTCCAGTTTTTTAGTTGTGTCGTTTTCTCCCTTACAGCTGGTTCTGTTCTTGCCAAGAATGGCGAACTGGTTATCACACAAGAATAATCTTTCGATTTTGCTCAACTTAATATTTGCCTTTAGTGCATTTGTAAGACACAACCTTTTTCATGCAAAGTTCTTGCTCGCATATATAGGCACGTACTCTTGGAACCTCATTACATGCTTCTAAAGCAAGTGAAATAGGCTTCAAAGCTGTAGCATTTAGAAAGTCGTTCCTTCCTCTAACTATAAATCATTTAAACAAACTACCATAAAATGTTACATTCATTACTTGCACCATACCAGTGACTTATGAAATTTGTGCGAGCTGAAAGTGTGCCGGAAATTACTTTTTTATGTATACTTCCTGTGCGTTTTCATAGGCGTTAATTATTGCCATATCATTTTTCTTACTCCCTCTCCCGCCAAAGAGCACACTTGGTACTTTTATATACAAACAAATCGACACCTTACGCATAATTGGCCAAAGTGACCAAACGAACAGACCGAAAACATCTGTTATTGTGGCTCCGAGACTGCGATAGAAGCGCTATATCTTTGAATCGGACCAGTGCCGCGATTGCCTAAAATAATGCGGGCCTTACAAGAATCGTCTTATGGCTTAGCACCCCGCACAGCTTCAACAAATTAAGCGGCCATTTCTCGTGCCATTCATAGCGAAGCAAACACAATTTGCGTAGGCCCCTCAACAATTGTGGACCTGACTACTATCATTTGTACTTCCGTGACAAACATGGAAGCCTGCAAACAATGTGCATGCAATCTTTCCAATGGGACCGGTAATGAAACAAAACTTAATATATGTGTTCTATACAAAAAGGAGTCGTGTGTCTTAGTGGCAACGATTGCTTAGGCAGCCAGAAGACGCTCACAGATTATACGTACGTGTCGTCCATAGGGTTAAAGCACATTGTGTCAGGCACGATGCAGACCTTTCGCTTGTGCCCGGGAACCATCATGAGGCCGCCGACGACGTACATCTGCCCACGGAACTCGACAGCATTAGCCGCCATGCGGGCGCAGCAGAGAGGCGTCACCTCCGACCACCGGTCCAGGTCCGGGTCGTACACTTCCACTGAATCCATGAACCTGCGCGATAAGAGCGTACGCATGTCACTTGCGCGTCACGCGAATCAAGGGGGTACATAGGCCTTAGAGACCAAAAAGCCGCGAGAAAATCAATTTATTGAAAGTGCCATTTTTGTAATTTACAAACACTGCTGCATGCCCTGACAAAGTTTCTCGCGGTCGTGAATGATGTGAATGTTAAACAGAATTTCGTTGCAACTGAAGAATTATGAGTTGACCGCTATCACGCCGGCGAGCTTTCAGAGAGCGTGGACGACTCTGACCTAGAGAATGAGCTACCAATGGTGCAAGTTCTCAGGATCAGGCCCGAGTAGAAGATGTCCTGGAGTAAGGACGTCTCTGGTGAAGCTGATAGCGGTATGGGGGGGGGGGGGGGGGGGGGGGGGAGGAGACGCATTTTTATGCAATATACAAGTAAGGATGGCAACTTGTCGTCAGCGGCGGAAGAGGAGGGCATAGAAGAGCGCGGGAAGTCTAAGCCACTCTCCCGAGATATGAGTGCCCATGTTACAACATTATGCGGGAAGAAAAGAAAGTACGGTGGGCGTCAACAGGGTGTGGGTTATAGCACCAGGTACGTGTATCGCACCAGGTACGTCACCAAAGATAAACCAATTTTGGCAAAGCAAGACCTTACAAGGGTTGCCATATATAGCTCTATCGCGAACTTGGCGAAGATATGACCATATGCGGGCGCGGGCCATATATAGACCAATATGTCCAATTCCTGATATGGTCACATATGGCCTCTTCTTAAGAGAATATAGCGACAGAGCTCGAAACAATAGGCTAAACATGGACGCCCGTGTTTATAAGCAGCAGCCTGTTTTTGGGCTTGTGGCAGTTTCTTACCTTGGAAAGATACCGCGTGTTGAATGGACACGGAAGAGCAAATAGAAAAATCACCTTTCAATATTGTAAAAAAAAAACGAAAACACTACTGTTGCAAAAGTAAAAGGTTTGGTAAGTGAAAAAATCAAAACGCACGAAAAGAAAATGACGGTGGTGATACCACCTTTATGTTTCCAGATCTCCGGTCATGAAGTCACGATTTTCAAAGCATATATACTGGGGCGCACATAGTCTTTTTGGTAAATAATGAAGCGCGTTTCCTTTAAGGGGTTCATCGACTTAACTGACCAAGCTTAAGCAAGTTTTTGTTAAACACACGCGTCCAAAATGCGAAAGTTCTTGAAGTTCATGACGTGATGCTGACAGTCGTGTGCGTATAGACTTCGGCGCGAAATTGAAAAGACATATTCTGACCTCATTTTCTATTAATTAATAATTTCCGGAGTTTTACGTCCCAAAACCACGGTATGATTGGTATAGACGTCATTGTGGAGAGCTCCGGAAATTTCAACTACCTGCGAGTTCTAAACGTGCAATAACGTCGCACAGCACGGAGGCCTTGAACATTTCGCATCGATCGAAATGCGGCCGCCTCGGCGGGAATTCGATCCCGCTGACTCCGTGCTAGCAGTCAAGTTCCTATTCTATTCTATTCTATTCTATTCTATTCTTTTCTGTAATACGAAGCCTAAGTGTGGTCACATTACCAACAGTATATAGTCCAAGTGATCCAAAGTTCCACTTTAGCGCCCCTTTAATGCGGGAATACTGCCAACATCACACGTAGTAATAATGGGCCCATAGCTGCCACCGTAACCAACAATTACACCGCAAAACACTGCTCCTGTATTTCTTTCTCTGCGACGTGGCAGAAGACTTTCGCCATCGCATACGTACCCCTCGCCCACGGACTGCCCACCAACGGCGTACACTTTACCAAGGACCACGGCGACGCCGTGGTGGCAGCGTGCGCGTCTCAAGCTGCCCATGGTCTCCCAGCTGCTTCTGGACAAGCTGAATCGGTGGCACGCGGCGGTCGCCATTTGGCGGCCATCGTTCCCGACCTCGAAGCCACCTGAAAGAACGTGGCTCATCATCACCACCATCATCACTGTCATCTCCAGGCTCTCCATGCCTAACGCGGCGGCCGCGTTATTATCGCAAACTTCCCGGACTCCATCAAAACCTCTTGTTGGTCGAGTTGGTACATTCTTGCGACCTAAAGTCTCAAGAATTTACCAACTCCGCTTCACCTTCTCCGGCTCATCTCATCCGCTTCATCTTCTCATCTGCCCACCTAACTTTTTGCCGCCCCCTACCACGCTTGCCTTTTCTTGAGAACCATCGCTTATCTTGCATTGTCAGTACATGGCCTGTCCACGCCCGTTTCTTTTTTGCTTCACGTGTTTATCCAGAATTTTGATTTTCGGTGTGTGTTACGGTGTTACCAGAACGAGTGTGTGGGGGGAGTGGACCACCTGGGGGAGTGTTAGGGGAGTGCGAAGAGCCTCTTGCTTAAACCCTTGCAGATGTCATCAACACGCCCTTGTTCCTTGGCCCACGCCGTTTCCTTCTTGTCCCTTAAAAGGGCCCTGCAACACTTTTTAGAACCAGTCCTAAAACGGTGTCGATCAGTCTTTAAAGGGACCTTGAAACGGTTTTGGTGATTTTGTACAAATGCGTTGCACCGATAGCCCGAGTCCTTCTGATCATTAGCGTAAGAATATCAGCACTCTGCGTTAAGCGTGTAATTTACTAAAAAGTTTTAAATACCCACATCGTGAGAGATCGACGCAACTCGACTCGAAGCGTTTTGAACCGCCCCTTCCTACGGGACATGCGATGGGTGCTACCATGGTGCTACGAAGCGGAACCCACGTGACGTCACGAGCACTGAAGGACAGCCAACGGTATCGTCGCGGCACCTGGCAGCGCACACACGAGTCGCCGGCGCGCTATTACAGAGGCTAGCACTGCCGAGGCCGGCGACCTTCAGTAAAGACATCGCGGCTCTATGTATATGTCGTTACGGAGGGTTCTGCACAGCGGCTGACGTGGGAGGCGCAGTCGTCGCTAGCGCGCACTCCACAGCTGTTCGAGTTGATGAGGAACAGAAGTGGTAAGGAGGAAGGCGACAGAAATAAGTTCGTAGCTACCTTAGCGCAGGGTGCTTCGCTTCATTGATGGTGTGAATGATTTCACAATTGTGTTGCCTAATCAATGACACAATGTCAAAAAAAAAAAAAGCGTTTCAGGGACCCTTTAAGGTTCCTGTGAAACGTGAGCTAAAATACTATTGTGCTGTGCGCTCCGAGGAATTTGCAATTTCGTTTGAAATCGCCTGCTCTTCTCTCGACAAGTGGCGTCACTGACAGCACGGGAGGCCGCTGGACATTTCTCGGTCTTCTTCAAGATAGATGCGTGCCTTGTCTTTATTTTTTTGAAACCAAAGCAAGCAAAGGAAGCATTGCAGATGCTCTTCCCACGATCGTGACATCAACCAATGCTATTTCTGCTTCAAGCGGCATAGTCGCTGTCCCCGATGACGCCACTTGTTGAAAGATGAGGACACGCTTTCCAGCCGCATTTTAAACTAAATGGCAGACTCCTTGGCGCGAGCACTGCAATAATATTTGGATCACATTTTAACAGGAGCCCCCATGACTTTGGGCCCCGTTTTCTGACTAGGCCTAAAAAGAGCTTCAGGGCCCATTTGAACAGCAACTTTTTGTGTCCACTGAGCAAGGGAGGACACGTAATGAATCTTTCGAGTAGTGGAAAGGCGCGTTTCGCGTCTCAAACCATTCGTTCGCTGTGCGTTTGCCACGTACTTCACGGCCGGGCCGGCTGATTGTGCATGCGGGAGAACTTAGTGTGTGCAATATACATCCGCTTCATCTTCTCATCTGTACACGCTCATCGTCACGCCTTGGAACCATCGCGGCGGGGCTTTGGCTCAGGAGAATAAAGAAGAGGCTTACGACCTAAACATTGTCTCGCAAATAACTTTGTAAACTTCTTATATGGCACTGTCTTTGCACTGTTACTTACCCACGACGTAGATATAATCCTGGTGTATGACGGCCTGGTGACCGTAGCGGGGCCTTGGCATCCTGCCTACGCACTTCCACTTATTCTCGTGAGGTCCGTACGAGAAAATCGCAGCACCTGAGCGAGAAGGAAGGAAAAGAGGAAAGGCGTACAAATCGCAAAGTCCACTACGCCTACCAGGTCATCTTCGCCAGCGTTCTCTCGAAAAGGGGGCTCCGCCTTTCCCCAGGGCGTAAGGTTACCTTATTACTTTACAGTTTTGACAAATAATTGAGTGCACATACACCAATGAATCAAGTTACTGAAGAGGTATCGCCGCACGCGACGCCGTAGCGAAGTCGAGCGATTTGCGTCAGATAGTTTCAGCCCTAAGCAGCGCTAACAAGCAGCGGTAATTATGAACCCATACGGACTCGCTCAGTTTTCAATTTTAATACTATTTGAAGCATTAACAAGCTTCAAGTTCGACCTTTGATCTACATTACTCCCCACGGAACTATAGGGGAGAGCAGGATTGAAGGCGCTAATTGAATGTTGTTACGGAGGCGTTCCGTTTCACGCTCTCCTCAAGAAAACCGAGCACAACTCTACTTATATAGGTAAAAACGCAAAACAGAAATGTAATGTATAATCGCAATTACGAAATACACAACCTAGAACATCCTTATGTATCAACCACGCTGGTATATAATGAAAGGGCACACTATTTTGTTGATCTGTGTACCCCAAGAATGCACACGTGCACAAATTAAGCGGCGAATTTGCGTTACCTTTGAAGGACAGGGTCCGAATTCACGAAGCCCTGCCTTCGCAAGTGTCTCCTCGCGCCTGTCAGTGCAGGCTTTGCTTACAAAATTCCGCGATTCGTGAAAGGCTGAAATATTGTCTTGCGATAAATTAGCATAAGATCATTTTTCTGAATACAGACAATCATATTTGTCTAAAAAAAACCGAACTAGGTCTGTCCTCACCCGATGTGGTCCTGAAATTTAAACTGTTTGGAACGAGTAAATGCCTCAAAGAAATATGTTAGATGCACGTCTTCGACTTAAACCTGAGGGGTTACCAGTGCTATGTAGCCTCTCTTACCTACCACTTTAAGTGAGCGGAAGTAGTCCCGAAAATGACACTCCTTTTCGTTCCCATTGGGATGTTGTTGCCATGCATAGCCTGTGATCCACGTTCGAACTTCACGCACATACAAAAACAGAAGCGAGAAATCTTCGTCATATTGGTCGTCCCTGTGTTAGCATGCGCAATAAACCTTGATGGGGAGCTGATACTACATTTAGCTTTTCGCGGAAATTTACAGAAATGATCAAAATCGGACACACAAGCTTAACACTACTACGGCCTCTTTAGTTGGATAACAACAGCGGAAGGGGCAGCGCGACTTAATGTCCCCACCTTGATGCAATATCTCCGTCAGTCAGCCAATGACAGCCATTCATGACAAGCGTCTCAACGGCGCGTCAGTAGACCCCCCCCCCCCCTCCCAAAAAAAAAATAAATAAATAAGAATATTTTTGCGAATTGGGTGCCTCAGGTTTCCCCTGAATTTGTGATCTTCACGCGCCGCTCATCACTAACAAGGTTTGGCTGAGACGCTCACAGCAGCGTTTGCTATTCGCGGGATGTGCTTTTGTTTTCGCTAAGCCAGAGAAAATGCTCGGGACCCCGTTTTAGGTAAAGGACTTCATGCACCAGAAAAATGAGGCAGGGTACGTACTTTCAAGATTGGCACCTTTGGAATCGGCGGCCAAGCCCCCTAGCAAAGCAACCATCAATTGCTGGTCACCGGTAGAGGCGTAATCGTTTCCCTTGGAAGTCAGGTCAGACGCGTGCCGGGTCTCCGAAAGCGCCCTGTGAGGCACTCTAGAGAGGCGCTGACGGTGCTGATCGCGGGAGTTGCGAGTCGCCGTCTTTCCCATGGTGAGCGACAGGTCCGAGCCACCGCCACCTGAAGAGATCCTGTTAACGCTCCGCGCCTTGCGGTGGACGGCGTGGCCTCCCCCGGAGCCGGATTTCTTGCCCGCCACGCCCAGGTCTGACCTCCCCCTGTCTTTGTCGGGCTTGCGCTTGGGAACAGTGGGTGACTTGCTGTCCTTGCCCGATGATATGGCGTTACCGCTCGACTCTGAGTGAGGTTTGCGCGACGGGCGCTCGTGCGACTTCGACGTGCCATGTTTTGAGTCACTTTTGTTCCCGGCCCCACCTCCAGGTCCTTCGGCTGAAGGTTGCTTCACCCTTGAAGCGTTCACATGAGGCTCACGCTTCGAGCCTCCTCCTCCAGCGCTGACCGATTCTGACTTGGATTCCCCGGGCTTCTTCTCCTTGCTGTGCTTCCTCTTAATCTTTTCCTTGCTTCCCCCCTTCTTACTTTCCTTGCTTGTAGACTTCTCTTTGCTAAGCTTCTCTTTACTCCGCTTGTCCTTACTGTGCTTCTCCTTGCTTCCGTGCCTCGCCTTGCTTCCGTGCTTCTCCTTGCTTCCGTGCTTCGCCTTGCTTCCGTGCTTCTCCTTGCTTCCGTGTTTCTCCTTGCTTCTGTGCTTCTCTTTGCTTCCGTGCTTGTCCTTGGGGTGGTTCTCCTTGCTTTGTAGCTTCTCCTTACTTTGTTTATCCTCGCTGTGTTTATGCTTAGAGGCCCTCTCCTTGCTCGAATTCTCCGTAATTCCTTTGTCAGCTTTTTCCTTGCTCCCTTTGCCAGCCTTCTCCTTGCTTGTCTTATGCGCGCCAGATTTCTCTTTGCTCCTAGATCGCGAGCTTCCCTCCTTGGAAGAGCCCTTTTTGTCCTTCTTCGATTTGTGCTTGCTGGCTTGCGTTGTCTTGGCCTCGCTGCGGCCGACCACTTCCTTGGAGGCCGATTCCTTGCTCTTTTTACTTCCGTGCTTTTCCTTGCCTTTCGCGCTCTTCTTGCTGCTCTTGCTGCTCTTACTACTTAGCCAGGGACAGAATCCCCTCTTTTTCTTCTTTTTATCACCCTTTCCTTTGCTCTTCTTGTCCTTGCTCTTACTTTTCTTGTCCTTGGGCTTCTTATCCTTGCTCTCTTTCTTTTTTGCTTTACTGACCGCCGAGTCGGCAGTGGAAGGCGGGATGGTTGTAGCCGACGTCGGCTCACTAGTGGTCGCAGGCACGACTGTCGATGGAGTCGCTGCGACGTCTGACGTCGCCGTCTTCGAGACGGCCTCCGCTTCGTGCTTGCCTACATGCGTGCCGCCGTGTTTGCCGTGGTGCTTGTCCTTCCCCTTCTTGTCGCCCTTGGCGTCGGGTTTTTCGAGCGAATCGGTCTTCTTTTTTTCGTGAGGACCGTGTGCCTTGACATCCTTGGTCTTTGACAGACCCTTGGGAATGAGTGCAGGTTCCGAGACCGGGGCCACCTTGTGCTGTTCCTTGGAGGGTGAGTCCTTCTTTCTTTCCGCCGCCTTCGCCTCTTCCTTAAGGGGCCTTTCGTGCTTCTTTTGAGTCGCCTCGGCCTTTTCTTTGGACTCTTCCTTCTTATGCGGCGGCGAGGCCTCGTCTTTCTTGACCTCCGGCTTGGGTGCAGGCTTCTCCTCTGGCTGTGCCGGTAGCACTGCCGCCTGCTGTTCGATGCTGAGCACTAGCGGCGCTGCCAAGGGCTTTTGTTGCTCATGTTTCTGGGGCGCCTGCGGCTGCGTTGCCGGCGCCGCCTGCACAGCTGTCGCACTGTGCTGTTTAGGAACGGGTGCTTCGACGGGTGGCGTGACGAGACGCGGAACATTTGCGGTTTGACCTGGCGGTGACGAGACGGAAGGCTTGAACGGGGCGGCGGTTGCGGAAGTGCTTTGACCTGGAGGTGCGGGCAAGCGCTCGGCGCCTTCGCCTGCTTCCACCTGCGCAGTCAGGCGCGTGTTCTTAGTAATGGAGAGGATGAAGTAGGCGAGGTTGATATTGACTACTGTACAGCGCGGACGCTACTTGATGCATGCTACGCATTCTCATTTATAAGAAGTGGTTTTGCCTTTCAAAAATCCGTACTAATTGGTAAACATGGATTCATAGTTGTTAATGCACCCAAGTAAGCTCCCCTCTTCGCCTCTGCACGCTATAACATGCGTTATCGCAAAGAATGGCGACGGGACATATTCTTTGCAACTCGCACACACATGCACCGTGAGCCTTCCCTCGCTCCCGTCGGCGGAAACTAGTGGCCAATTCGCTTTACAGGACCTCATTGAGTTGCTTCATGCAATCCAAATGTACTGCTTAATGGTGCTCCCAACGCAAAACTCTTTAAATTGGAGGCCCAGTGGCGCAGAAGTTTCAAACTCAAAGTGCTTGCGTTCTGTTTTCTTGCGAACATGGACACTTCTGACCTGGTAGCAGTGTTGAACGTGGTAGTGCACATGTTTAAGCATAGTTTTAATATAAACAGCATATCTTATAGAACTGTATGCCGCGGTGCGGCTCCAATATGTGAAGCGCTCAGAGGCAGATATTTGGAATCGATACGAATATTGAACGCCATTAACGAAATGGAACCAGACGGCGCCGGTCTCAATAACCAGCTGCATCGAACATATACAACACTAAAATGGATAGTAGGTATGCTTGCAAAAGACATACAAGCGCAAGTGCCCCTGGCGTGTCGGCAGCCAAATCCCATCTCGCTGGTTTGATGGATAAACGACACGATCTCGGTCCGGTAATTTTCTTCGTCGGTCCCTCAGAATATACACGTCGTAGTAAAGTTCACATAAATTATGCTTGCGCAAAATTGGCGCGACTCTTTGTCGACAGAGCGCGAAATTGGCAAGAAAATCCGCCTTACTGCCCCTCAGCGATTCACGCGTGCCTGACACCGGCCAATCAACTACGACAAGCGAGTATCCAGTACTTAGCCTGACAACTCGAATCCTGCGAGCATCTTTACTCGTGGTAAATGTATCGCTTCCTCTTTACAGAAGAAGGAAAACGAAGGAAGAAAATAAAAACAACAATCAGTGCCCTTATTCAACCCTGTGAAGAAGGATGAGAAGCGAAGCTGTGCTGTTTCCCACCGCTGTAAAATTCTTTGTCCGAGCTACTCGATAGGCGGACGTACTTATGGCCAGAATCTAGCCGTGTAAAGCTTAATGAGCTGCATTATACCTTTAGTTTACATAGGACACCCTTGATTGTCCTTGACTAACATTTCATTCGCTTAACTCGTCACATACATGTTTCTTGTTTGATCCACATAAAGTCGGCTTCGCTGTATGTATTGCACATTTCATTCACTCGCACGGCTCATTTAATTCATACTTTGTATTGCTTATGAGCATCTGCTCCGGTCCATGCGCTAACCCCCGAATAAGCCCAATGCTGTCAAATTGTTCTACGTGTCGCTTCGTCCGCGGACAAGAAACATGTATGTGACGATTCTTTGTCGGCGCTGAAAATTGCTAGTGACTGTTTTGGTTTCTTCGTGGTCACACACCATTAAGGCAACTTGATGCTGCAGATCACTAAAGAGCAAAAAAAAAAGAAAAGAAAAAGAAAAATCAGTGGAGCCTTTTTGCAAAATAGCAAGCCCCAATAAGCAACAAAGATGATGGGGTTCCAATATTAGCACGAGCGACCGATACAAATGTTTGTATGACATCCTCAGCCGTTGTATGCCGGGCATGTTGCCTCATATGCGTGCTTTTTCATAATGCTCGGTGCTCCAAGTACGGTAAACGCGCCTCGTTTGGAGTTCTTTGTCAGTTTAGCAAACTAGGTGGTGTTGGTTTAAGTGACTCGTTCGGAGTTGTAGACGCTTCCGTATGCCATATATATATATACTTACCTTGTGCACTTGAGCGTAGTCCCTTCCTTTGTCCGGCTTCTTTTGTCCGCTGTAAGAGAAACGTGCCATATGGTGAACGGTTTGTATAGACACTTGTTAGGCATCCGTCTGAAAAATGTCCACCGTCTAAAGTGTTTTAGGGTAGGCGCTTTACACTTTGTTAGAGCCATACATGGCATACTGACGCACGTACAGTACTATGCACTGTGGTCGCCATTAAACGCAATAGCCTCACACGCAAAAAGCAAGCACCAGTGGGATCATCATCATCATCATCATCATCATCATCATCATTTCTTATGTCCACTGCAGGACGAAGGCTTCTCCCAACGCTCTCCATCCTTTCCTCTCCTGCGCGAGCTGATTCTATTTGATGCCTGAGAATTTCTTAATTTCGTCACCCCATCGTCCACGGCTACGCTTACCCTCTCCTGGTATCCATTCCGTCGTTGTAAGTGTCCATCGGTTATCTAGCCTTCTCATCACGTGGCTTGCCCATGTCCATGGCAGTATACTCCGGCTTTATGATCAAATTGAATTACAACCGGCAAGTCACCCACTTCGCGCAACCCACGAAGCTTGGTTGTCAACGTTCACTTGGAGTTTTTGAGTTTTTGAAAAACTGCATTTGGAACTAATGAACGACGCCGAAAGGACCGAGAGCACGTCGTTGGAGCACGGTGGTGTTTAAGTTTACGAGGCAGTGGTCCTGTGAGTGACGCTGCTTCTCTTTTGCCGTGTGCCCTGTAATACTAAATGTTGCTAAGCGCGGTACCATTTGCGGCGTTGTCATTTCTCTTCAACAGTAACGATCTAACCTTAGTTATCACCCCTACTGCAAGCTTACAAGTGCCATTTAATCAGAGCTTCGTCAGAATAGACAAAGAGAGCCCCACCGTCAAAGGGGACGAAAGGTGATCGCGTGCGCGATGGATGCCACAGAATCACGTGATTCTCGCAGTAAATGGGTGAATGGTTGAACGTATTAACAGACATAAAATATCACATAGAAAGAAATGTCTGACATGTTTCGCGCACTTTAATCGCGATTGCTATAATAAATTCGCCGCTACAGGTGCCCCGGTTTGGCAGAAGGGCGACGCTACCGCTCTCGAGTCATCCCAAAGCGACCGGGTTGTAACGTGCAGGACATCGGTACAGCGATTGAAACAATCGGCTGCCAAGGGTACAACCCTCTGTTGTAAAAGGTCTAAAACGACGACTAAAACGACTAAAACAAACAGTACACCTGTTATTCGAGTGGCGTTGCCCGAGCTCAAGCACAATGAAGATAGGTGTAGGCAACAGCAGTATGCGAATGTGAATGATGAAGTATACGTTAACATTACTAGCGGAATCCATCAGGTGATGCTTGCAGCAGTGTTTAGAACTGTTTGTAGCTTATCCTTATGCAGTTTTGTACTTATAAACTAGTTTACTCGCAATCACAGCCACAGACAGACGTGCACACAGAGAAACGGGCTGACGGAGCAGCCATCCCCCTAACCACCTAAAGAAGGGGGTGGGGTGGGCAGGTTTGCCCCCCCCCCCCCCCTCCTTACGTGGTTAGGGGGATGGTCACCGATATGGCCTCAATACCATAGGACTGGGAGGAGAAGACTGGCGTTGCAATTAGCCTTCGCCGTCTTTAGCAGAAAAATGCATGCACGTGTGTGCCTCCGCACTCGCTGTTAAAATCAGCACCTCAACCTAAACGTATCAGCACAGACAACGCCGCGCAAAGTCTGTCTATGGGGCCAGACACTCACGGCTGAGGTAAGCGCTGGCTGACGTCAAAGTACTTCTGAACCTCGGGGCACACTTTGACCGCCCTGAACGCTTCCACCTGGGTAGGCGTCATGTCTGGAAACGGATGGCCTCCACCAGGCTGCTCGCGTACTTGCTGCGTGCCTTGCAGTCGTAGTGGACCCAGTTTATGGCCGCTTTGTACAACGCCAGCTCACTAAAGAAATAGTAATAATGACAAAAAAGTAAAAACGGAAACTCGAAAACTGTAGAGGACACAACAGAGGTGTTCGAGACCGCCTGGCTCTTAGAGTTCACTGGGATAGATTTTTAAATTTTCCTCGTGCTGCTTGCGTGACGGACCGACCTCTCTGCCCACGGTAATCATAGCATGTTTTTAAAAATGGCTATCTACTATGAGCGACGAAAAGATCTGCCCAACTTTACTGTCAGTAAATAGCACACACAACTGAACACACGATGCACTGCACGACACGCTGTATTATTTGGCCCCACATTTAGCGGCGTCAGCATGCAAAACATGAAACAACTAGCTCCTGTCGCTGCTGTCCTGCTCAGCATTGAAATGCAGTGAACGTTTATCTATATATAAACGTTCACGCATATATAAACTCTTATAAACTGCACTAATATATTTAGTATACTAAAGAACACTGCAACCCAAAACACAAATTTATAAACGTATGGGACTTCGTGCTGAGATATTACTGGAGTTTATAAGAGCTATGTACACACAATGCACTTTAGTGCTCCTTTTTTTGTGTGGTTGCGAATATTTTAGTATCTTGTATAATTTATCAAGGCATTGGTCAGGTTAATGTTGGTGAACCCACAGCCCAATCCCAAGTGCCTTTATAGACAGAAGGAACTGCTCATAGCATTGCTCTCTTTAGCATACACTTTACGCAATCGACGCTTTTCAATAGAATAGGCGCAGTGCGTACGCCTCTATACGCACTCCTCGGCCTTGATGACGTCGGCGCGCAGGATCTCCTTTACTTGCGTGGCGTCGAGCTCGTAGAAGCTTTCGGTCTTGGATATTTCGTCGAAGTTGTGAGTGATGTAGCGAAACAGCTGCTTCTCTTCGTTCGGCATGTTCAGTCGCTTGGCAGCGATCCATGCCGGCAGGCTTCGCTCCATGGGCTCCTTCTCGAACACCTTCTGCGCACCACATCAAGGACTATAATAGTGCAACCATTCTTTCTCAAGCCTGGTGGGAAAGACCTATTTGCGCGCCTGCAGCACGCGTGTGTAGAAATAGCCTCTCTTAAACTATGTCGAAGGAGTAGTTACCTATAGCCCATTACAACCTGACAATAAATATAAGCTCCGCCCACATCCACCACGGTCGCACCCAGACACTATGAGCATAGGTGCGCTTTGCCAAAAGGGAAGTTCACCGTGTACTCATTACACCGGTCCAGCTGACCGTAAGTGAACAGGGCAACAAAGCATCATACGAGCGGCAAGCACAGAGAGGACGACAAACCAATCATCCTTATTGAACTGTGACGTCATCGCAGTTGTAGGCGTCGACGCAGAGCTCACTCAAGACAAGGCAGCGGCATGGCAGGGAATTATCATTGTCATCAAGATGGACGACTGCAAGCCAAATGTGTGAAAAGCAGTTTTTTTTTTTTATGGTAGTGAAATCGCTCCTTAAAACAATGGCTGACAATCGCTACGACAATCCACCATCTCATAGCTAACACACGTTACAAGTGACTTGTCAAAAAACAAAGAATCGTAGGTGGAGCACTTATGCGTATACGCAAACACATCAGACAGCAAGTGTCCCAGCATAAGCACGCAAACCTGTAGCGTACCAGATGCCACCTTAGGTTGATTCACCTGCAACGCCAACTTACGTCCTGACTTGTTCCAAATAAGATGACAACATGGGACATTCGATGTACCCCCCCCCCCCCCACCTTCCTTTCACACACGCACAAATTACTGATCCATCCGCTCCTTGAAGACCATCATGCAGCACAGCGGAGCTGTCTTAATTACACCATATGTTATGCCTGCAGGTCAAACCTCGTAAGCAGTCTATTAAACCTTTTGTTTTGCCATATTTCATCACATTTAATTTTCGCCTTGTATGATTTATACGATTCATATGAGTTAAATATACTCAGATCTTGCAAGCGTAAGTATGTAGCACGTGTTGTAATTCTCATGTTGAGATGTACTTGTCCTTTTTTCTGATTTGCTTATGATAATTTTGATGGTTTTTTTTTTCAATAGTTAGCGATACCGTTGGCTTATGAATTGGTTGTTCACGCGTCCATATACTTCTCACTCCCCTTAAAAAGCGTCACACGAAGCGTGGCATTTAGTCCTCGAAGTTCGCACACGGCACGCACTTCCCCATAGTTGCTCCCTTGCTGAATAACTTTTAGTCAAAGTGGCCTATCGGTGTCCGTTAGTCCAGTTTTGGGTAAATTTGCCTTAGAGTGTACCGCATTGTGTAATTTCCCCATTCATGTAGTCATACGATGTTCCCCTTTCTCCCAAATTCTAGGACCTCCTACTGGAATATGCTCACGATGTAACTCAACAGAACTGTTCAGATATAGTTGACGTGAGTCTGTTGTATTTGCCTTCGTAGGTAGTAGTCCGTGTTCAAACCACCAGCGCCGGCGACAAATAATCTCTTTCTAACGTCTTACTTTCTTTTATGTGGTACAAAATCGAAGGCGTTCACATGGTTCACATATGTTCACATCTCGCTCTTGCGAGATGTGAACATATGTGTGTGTGGTCTAGTAGCAATACACTTGCCTTCGGGGGGTGGGAGCCCGTATTCAAACCCCAACATGGGTAATCGTTTTCTGCTTGTTTTCGCAGGTACGTACTGGGAATTGAATCCGCCGCTAGATATTAAGCGCGCGGGTTTGCACCTTATTGGGCACAACGAGATCACGTGACCTGCTAGCTCAGACATTCGGGTTTCAGCAGACGCCCGCTACAAGGTGACGACAGCACATGCCAGGCAAAAACAGCTTCCCTGTAAAAAATCGCGTGTGCCACCTTCTGACGAAGGCTTCATCACCGTGTGTCCCTAGTTGCTGTGACAGGCAGCGAATCACGAGCAGCCGGACTTCTGTACTGATGGATAGGCAGCTATACTGTGGCTGTCTACGAGCTCTGTCTAAATAACGCCGACACAGCTCAAACATCACCGCACAAAATATGAGCTGTGCGAACCGATGCCTTTCGCATCCGTTACGGCAAGAAACACGGACACAAGCGAACGCGACGTGGCGCACTGTGGTGATGGTACTGTTTCACTCCAGCTGGAGCAGCGATCGAGCGGAACCACCCCTCACTGAGTCAATCACAGAGCTTCCTGACACTCGCTGGCGGGTTGGCGACGCCCCGCAAAGCCGCAGCCAGTCGAATTTTCTTACATCGTCTGCTACGACTGCTACGCCATTTTCTGCACTTAATGTACTTCCACCTTTCTTTTTCCTCGACGGTAATTGTGTAGTCGGCAATAGCAATCGCTTTTTTTTTTCCTCACATCAAGTTTCTTTCTTGCTTTTGAGACTGTTCATATATCCATACAGGTGCTGATTCCTGGCTGTGGTTTAGCTGGAGACGTTTGAAGATACAAAGGGTTTTTTTCACTGCTCCCAGCCAAGCAAAGCATTTCAGGCCCGAACGACGAACATTAATTCGCAGTTTGGGCAGTATCCCAATTTTTCGCAGTTGACCATGGAAAATTTATTAGGGAAGGAAACGTTGCAATTCATAACTGAACTACCACGACTCACGTATCCCAACTTTTTACGGGACTGCGGATGCCATACTGGCCCCTGTATATAGAACCTTTCGTTTAAAATCGCTGTGTCGCGGAAGCGAAAGTGTCGTCATTCAACTGTCGTCGTCAACATGACATCAGTAGTTTTCATCGCCGAGATCCTGGCACGGGGGGAGGAATAAGGCTGTCAACTGTGTCAGTCTTGAAGCACGCGTCAAAACTTACACATGAGGCCTTTAAAGAAAAGAATCATGGCAAACAGAGCTCGATCATGTGATAGGCAAGTGGTCGATTAAGGTACGGCGTAGCGCCACCTACGGTTGCTTAGTTTCCCACAGCCTCTAGTCACTGCTCCGTCGAAGCACAACTCACTTTCCCAAATTGTATTTTTTTGTCGGTCACATCTAATGATAATCTTCCTTTGTCAATGTGTGTGAGTGTTTCTTTCGAATAGAATGTACACTTTCTGGGGTGTTTTGAAAATGTTCACCTTACTATTGGAAATTTTGAGTATAACGAACCGAATAGCGTCCTATTTGGCTCGGTACTCGACTCGAATAGTGCATATCCATTCGTATTCGTATTCGATTCGGTGTCATAAGTATTCGATTCGTATTCGATACGGTTCTATAATTCACTACCCGCACATCTTAGAAGCATACGAAGGTATGACGAACACGATCGAATGCCCTTGACAGCACTAACATCTTACATACTTGCCACACACGTGACGATTAACAGTAATATGCGCATACGTGACTCATACCTGAATGTTCTGCCCGGGGTATGGACCACAGGTGACTGAATCGCCTTGAAATTACTGTCAATCAAATACATACCGAAATAAACATCGAAAACTTCGAGAGAACGAACTTTGCCTACAGGGAGAACACGAGAAAATGATAACGTTTGTTGTAGCTAATGATTCGAATGTGCATTCAACGAGCAGATAGACACAGTAAAACACGCTCCAATGAAAGAAAGCAACCAAAGGCACAGGACGTTGGTAGGATTGGAAACCATGACGCCAGGATGCCAAGTAAGCGCTTTATTACTAGTCCACTCCCGCTTTCCCCATGCTATACATGCCGAAAGTAAACCCGTCTCTCCCTCTTCTAAGTTCTACTTTATCTTCCTTTCTCTATTTTAGTCCCCCTCCCCAATCCCCCGCACAGGACGGTTGAGGTGTCCTCCTCGACGAGAGACAGTTACTATCCTGTGCTTTTCTCTTCTTTTCAGATAAAGAATCTCTCTTGTTCTATGGGCGCTTGTGGCGATGGAGCTTGTTCAACGTGAATCGCAGGTGCAGTGTGCGTTAAACCCTCTTATAGCGGCAAAGAAACAGCACATATATAGGCTTAACACTATCATTCAGGATGCTTTTATCGAGCTTTGCTCGTGCCCGTATAGTGAGGCAAGGACAAAGGATACTTGTGTGCACATAAGCGTACATTTCTCTTCCACAAAACGGTCATCTGCGCAGTATAATGTGAGTGGCGGCGTCACGTCGTACCATGAGCTGCCTTCGACGTGCCTGGCAAGTGCGCGTTACGCACACATCTACTCTTCGGAAAAAAGAGACGTCGTAGGGGTGAAAAAAAAAAAAAGAGAAAAACCTTCTTTGCCCCGCCACGGTGATCTAGTGGCTATGGTACTTGGCTGCTGATCCGAAGGTCGCGGGATCGAATCACGGCCGCGGCGGCTGTATTTCGACTGAAGCGAAATGTTGAGGCCCTTGTATATTGTGTTATATGTCACAGCAGGTTAACGAACCCCGGGTGGTCGAAATTTCCGGAGCCCTCCGCCACGGCATCTCTCATAATCAGGTCGTGATTTCGGGACGAAATCAATCAAATCATCAGAAATCAATCAAATCATCAAAAACCATTCAGCATAAGACTTTCTTCTTCTTCTTCTGTATATTCTTTTTTTGCCATGACATAGACTCCCACAAGGCGTTGGATCTGCTGAGAAATTTTTTCTTTTTTCGTGTGACTTTTTTCATAAGCGCAAGGATTTACGGCAGCGCAAGGTTCCACGTCCGCGGAACATTCTTGGCACGCACAGTTATCTCAAATAAAGAGAAGAAATGGCGGCGATAGATGCCGCTCTTTCAGTTAGGTTGTCCTCAAGGATTAGCATACAGACCCAACTGATTATTCTATAGGAAGCTACGCACGGTGAAAATAAGACGTTGGTGACGCGCGATACGACGAGTGCCAGCGATTTGACCGAAGCCAACAGAACAAGATGTCGCCGACAGGCGTCGCCAACCGCACTCCGTAGGCGTGCTATGCCGGCGCCCAAGGTGGGCTCCTGTGGAAAGGTGTACACCACTCTTTACTGCTCTAAGCTTACGCAAGGTTTACGACTGCCAGTTCATGGGCACACGGAGCACAAGCGCACTACGTGACAGAAACACGCTCGTTATTGTCCTTCACCATGGCAAGTGCACCAAACCAGAAAGCTGAAAAAACTGAACGTGTTAATGCAAGAATTGTGCTCTTGGTGACACGCGCTTTTGTCAGTGAAGATATTCAGGTACGTTTTGTTGTTTTACTTCTTGGTTACGCATAGAAATAAAATAGCGAATGCATTCAGTGGCGTAGTTCTTGCTCTAAGAACAATTAAGTTCTTGCCGCACGAAACGCCGAGAAGATTTTGCTGGCGACCTCGAGAAACAAAACTTTGCGCTAATATTCCTCGAACCACATCTGCGATCTTTAGAGCTGCCCGCAATAAAACGCCGGCAGAGGAAATTTTCATGGAGGCAGCACCGTCTCAAGCAAAGTGTGCGTGTGTTTGGCTTTGAGGCGCTCCGGAGTTTTTAAATCTCTATGCAGTGACCACGTGTAAGAAAAATTAGCATCCGCCCGTTTTGTAGCACAAGGCTACAAGGAAATCCATACAGATTTCTCAGAAACGAGCGCTGTCAATCGCTAGCCTCCTGGTTAGCTTAATTGGCAGAGCGAGCGCCCCGGACAGGTGTTGGTCCCGGGTTCGAGCCCCGGACCAGGACGAATTTTTCGGCAACTAGATCGCTTTCATTTCGAGAAATCCGTATGGATTTCCTTGTAGCCGTGTGCTACAAAAAGGGTGGATACTAATTTTCCTTTTCATACACGTTACTCCACTTTGCGGGTTTCCGCAGAACTCATTTGCCACATGACCACGTGTAATGTGGCGTGTACCAAGGCCATAGCGAAACCTAACATCGACGGTACCACGCTGTACGCCACACCTGAGCAAAACGAAAAAAGAAAAAGACGTGCTCACGTTCCAGCATATTGTCTCGAGAGCGGTCATCTGCAGGCTGCTAGCCGCATGGTAGACATCAATGACGTTCTGCGCGTTGATATCGGCGTGACCTGTGCGCATGTACTCCATGAGCACCTGGAAAGTCTTGTCATCGATGCCTTTGATGTGGATCTGCGCACAAGGTTTGAACGAATTTCTCGCCGTACCGGAAAGGAGCAATTGCAACGAAGCATGATACATGCTTGTGGTGACACCTCATAGTTATGGCAACGTTAAGGTTATTGTTTATAATCTTTTAGAGCGTTATCACGTTTGATTTCTTAGCTGCTACGTCCTAAAATCAGCTACTATTATAAGAGACGCCATAGTTGAAGGCACCTGGGGGTCCTAACGTGCACTAGCTGGCATCGCACAGTACACAGCCCTCAACATTTCGCTTCCATCGAAATCTGCTCCGCCGCGGTGGTCTAGCGGCTATGGTATACGGCTACTGCCCCGAGGGTCGCGTGATTGAATCCCGGCCGCGGCGGCCGCATTTCGACGGAGGCGATATGTTGAGGCCCGTGTATATTGTGTTATATGTCACAGCACGTTAACGAACCCCGGGTGGTCGAAATTTCCGGAGCCCTCCGCCACGGCATCTCTCATAATCAGGTCGTGATTTCGGGACGAAATCAATCAAATCATCAGAAATCAATCAAATCATCAAAAACCATTCAGCATAAGACTTTCTTCTTCTTCTTCTGTATTCTTTTTTTGCCATGACATAGACTCCCACAAGGCGTTGGATCTGCTGAGAAATTTTTTTCTTTTTTTCGTGTGACTTTTTTCATAAGCGCAAGGATTTAAGGCAGCGCAAGTTTCCACGTCCGCGGAACATTCTTGGCACGCACAGTTCTCTCAAATAAAGAGAAGACATGGCGGCGATGGAAGCCGCTCTTTCAGTTAGGTTGTCCTCAAGGATTAGCATACAGACCCAACTGATTATTCTATAGGAAGCTACGCACGGTGAAAATAAGACGTTGGTGACGCGCGATACGACGAGTGCCAGCGATTTGACCGAAGCCAACAGAACAAGATGTCGCCGGCAGGCGTCGCCAACCGCACTCCGTAGGCGTGCTATGCCGGCGCCCAAGGTGGGCTCCTGTGGAAAGGTGTACACCACTCTTTACTGCTCTAAGCTTACGCAAGGTTTACGACTGCCAGTTCATGGGCACACGGAGCACAAGCGCACTACGTGACAGAAACACGCTCGTTATTGTCCTTCACCATGGCAAGTGCACCAAACCAGAAAGCTGAAAAAACTGAACGTGTTAATGCAAGAATTGTGCTCTCGGTGACACGCGCTTTTGTCAGTGAAGATATTCAGGTACGTTTTGTTGTTTTACTTCTTGGTTACGCATAGAAATAAAATAGCGAATGCATTCAGTGGCGTAGTTCTTGCTCTAAGAACAATTAAGTTCTTGCCGCACGAAACGCCGAGAAGATTTTGCTGGCGACCTCGAGAAACAAAACTTTGCGCTAATATTCCTCGAACCAAATCTGCGAATTTTAGAGCTGCCCGCAAGAAAACGCCGGCAGTGGAAGTTTTCATGGGGCAGCACCGTCGCATGCAAAGTGTGCGTGTGTTTGGCTTTGACGCGTTCACGCTCCGGAGTTTTTAAATCTCTATGCAATGACCACGTGTAAGAAAAATTAGCATCCGCCCGTTTTGTAGCCCAAGGCTACAAGGGAATCCATACGGATTTCTCAGAAATGAGCGCTGTCAATCGCTAGCCTCCTGGTTAGCTTAATTGGCAGAGCGAGCGCCCCGGACAGGTGTTGGTCCCGGGTTCGAGCCCCGGACCAGGACGAATTTTTCGGCAACTAGATCGCTTTCATTTTCGAGAAATCCGTATGGATTTCCTTGTAGCCGTGTGCTACAAAAAGGGTGGATACTAATTTTCCTTTTCATACACGTTACTCCACCTTGCGGGTTTCCGCAGAACTCATTTGCCACATGACCACGTGTAATGTGGCGTGTACCAAGGTCATAGCGAAACCTAACATCGACGGTACCACGCTGTACGCCACACCTGAGCAAAACGAAAAAAGAAAAGACGTGCTCACGTTCCAGCATATTGTCTCGAGAGCGGTCATCTGCAGGCTGCTAGCCGCATGGTAGACATCAATGACGTTCTGCGCGTTGATGTCGGCGTGACCCGTGCGCATGTACTCCATGAGCACCTGGAAAGTCTTGTCATCGATGCCTTTGATGTGGATCTGCGCACAAGGTTTGAACGAATTTCTCGCCGTACCGGAAAGGAGCAATTGCAACGAAGCATGATACATGCTTGTGGTGACACCTCATAGTTATGGCAACGTTAAGGTTATTGTTTATAATCTTTTTAGAGCGTTATCACGTTTGATTTCTTAGCTGCTACGTCCTAAAATCAGCTACTATAAGAGACGCCATAGTTGAAGGCACCTGGGGGGTCCTAACGTGCACTAGCTGGCATCGCACAGTACACAGCCCTCAACATTTCGCTTCCATCGAAATCTGCTCCGCCGCGGTGGTCTAGCGGCTATGGTATACGGCTACTGCCCCGAGGGTCGCGTGATTGAATCCCGGCCGCGGCGGCCGCATTTCGACGGAGGCGATATGTTGAGGCCCGTGTGCTGTGCGATGTCGGTGCACGTTATGAAGAACCCCAGGCGGTCGTCATTTCCGGACGAAATCAATCAAATCATCAGAAATCAATCAAATCATCAAAAACCATTCAGCATAAGACTTTCTTCTTCTTCTTCTGTATTCTTTTTTGCCATGACATAGACTCCCACAAGGCGTTGGATCTGCTGAGAAATTTTTTTCTTTTTTTCGTGTGACTTTTTTCATAAGCGCAAGGATTTAAGGCAGCGCAAGTTTCCACGTCCGCGGAACATTCTTGGCACGCACAGTTCTCTCAAATAAAGAGAAGACATGGCGGCGATGGAAGCCGCTCTTTCAGTTAGGCTGTCCTCAAGGATTAGCATACAGACCCAACTGATTATTCTATAGGAAGCTACGCACGGTGAAAATAAGACGTTGGTGACGCGCGATACGACGAGTGCCAGCGATTTGACCGAAGCCAACAGAACAAGATGTCGCCGACAGGCGTCGCCAACCGCACTCCGTAGGCGTGCTATGCCGGCGCCCAAGGTGGGCTCCTGTGGAAAGGTGTACACCACTCTTTACTGCTCTAAGCTTACGCAAGGTTTACGACTGCCAGTTCATGGGCACACGGAGCACAAGCGCACTACGTGACAGAAACACGCTCGTTATTGTCCTTCACCATGGCAAGTGCACCAAACCAGAAAGCTGAAAAAACTGAACGTGTTAATGCAAGAATTGTGCTCTTGGTGACACGCGCTTTTGTCAGTGAAGATATTCAGGTACGTTTTGTTGTTTTACTTCTTGGTTACGCATAGAAAGAAAATAGCGAATGCATTCAGTGGCGTAGTTCTTGCTCTAAGAACAATTAAGTTCTTGCCGCACGAAACGCCGAGAAGATTTTGCTGGCGACCTCGAGAAACAAAACTTTGCGCTAATATTCCTCGAACCAAATCTGCGATTTTTAGAGCTGCCCGCAAGAAAACGCCGGCAGTGGAAGTTTTCATGGGGGCAGCACCGTCGCATGCAAAGTGTGCGTGTGTTTGGCTTTGAGGCGTTCACGCTCCGGAGTTTTTAAATCTCTATGCAGTGACCACGTGTAAGAAAATTAGCATCCGCCCGTTTTGTAGCCCAAGGCTACAAGGAAATCCATACGGATTTCTCAGAAACTGAGCGCTGTCAATCGCTAGCCTCCTGGTTAGCTTAATTGGCAGAGCGAGCGCCCCGGACAGGTGTTGGTCCCGGGTTCGAGCCCCGGACCAGGACGAATTTTTCGGCAACTAGATCGCTTTCATTTTCGAGAAATCCGTATGGATTTCCTTGTAGCCGTGTGCTACAAAAAGGGTGGATACTAATTTTCCTTTTCATACACGTTACTCCACTTTGCGGGTTTCCGCAGAACTCATTTGCCACATGACCACGTGTAATGTGGCGTGTACCAAGGTCATAGCTAAACCTAACATCGACGGTACCACGCTGTACGCCACACCTGAGCAAAACGAAAAAAGAAAAAGACGTGCTCACGTTCCAGCATATTGTCTCGAGAGCGGTCATCTGCAGGCTGCTAGCCGCATGGTAGACATCAATGACGTTCTGCGCGTTGATATCGGCGTGACCCTGTGCGCATGTACTCCATGAGCACCTGGAAAGTCTTGTCATCGATGCCTTTGATGTGGATCTGCGCACAAGGTTTGAACGAATTTCTCGCCGTACCGGAAAGGAGCAATTGCAACGAAGCATGATACATGCTTGTGGTGACACCTCATAGTTATGGCAACGTTAAGGTTATTGTTTATAATCTTTTTAGAGCGTTATCACGTTTGATTTCTTAGCTGCTACGTCCTAAAATCAGCTACTATTATAAGAGACGCCATAGTTGAAGGCACCTGGGGGGTCCTAACGTGCACTAGCTGGCATCGCACAGTACACAGCCCTCAACATTTCGCTTCCATCGAAATCTGCTCCGCCGCGGTGGTCTAGCGGCTATGGTATACGGCTACTGCCCCGAGGGTCGCGTGATTGAATCCCGGCCGCGGCGGCCGCATTTCGACGGAGGCGATATGTTGAGGCCCGTGTGCTGTGCGATGTCGGTGCACGTTATGAAGAACCCCAGGCGGTCGTCATTTCCGGAGCCCTCCGCTACGGCTTCTCTCATAATCAGATCGCGGTTTTGGGCCGTGAACACCGCAGAAATCCATCCATCGAAATGCAACCGCCGCGGCCAGGATTGGATCCCGCTACATACCTTAGGTTCAGCAGCGAAGTGCCATGGCTACTTGACCACCGTGGCGATGCTTACAGCGTCATCTTAGCTGTAATCTTAGAATTGTTTGTTGTCGTGTTACACTACCTGTTATCACTTTTCTTCATTTCAGTAATTGTTACTCTGCATGCTATGGAAACGACGCTATTTTCTGCAGTCGGCGTAAGTAGCACGGCTCTGTGTCCGTGACTGTGGGAAATTAGAGAAGGGAAAGAAGGTACCTTCTAGTGGGGCGCCACGGATATTTTGGTCGTCTTGAGCTGTTTCAAGGGACTGTCTTCCGCCCTTCGTCTATTTCCCGCAATTTCAGACGCACCATTCGAATTGTAGAAGCTCGCGGCAATTTCACTAAAAATTCAGTAGAAATATTTAAAGCATAATTTTTCGAACCTTCTTGGTCACCACCTCTGCTTGTGCAGGGGCGCGGGCAACACTCGTTATCGGGTTTTCGCTGTATTAATTCAAGTGTGAAAATTGCATTCCCTGATGAAGGAACGCTACCGTATTTGTGAAAGACAGCGTTTAGCAATAAAACTTCTCTCTTAAACAAGGTAAGTGGGCCTGCGTTGATGTTCTGGGTTTCTCGAGACATTTCGTGTTTCCACAGGTCACGAAAAGCGGAGCCGCCAGCCAATTTCCCGCCCCTTTCAGGCCAGCGTCATACCCCTGACAGACGGGCGAAAGTAAAGTCCTTTGTAGTGAACCCCTTTTTCTACTCTAAAGGACCCTCTGCAGAAAGTAGTTGCACCGATGACACACGGCAGCACGTGAACTTCTTTAGGTGGTTCCGAAGACGAACGCCGCAAAAAAATGGCGCTCCTTGTTAAAGCAGCAGGATAGTGAACATTTTCAAAAAGTTCCGCATTTAATTACCTTTAGCGATTGTGGATCGTAAAAATATTGTTTTTATTGCTGATGGCCAATAATGTTGATGGTTCGTTTCCCGCGTGGCGACGATGTGAGCGTTGGAAAGTGCGGTAAACATAAATCTTTGCGGCCCAACAAATCGCATTACACGGCTAAAAGCTAAATCTTATATGCAAGGCAAGAAAATAGTTGCGGGGTGTTGTAATTTTGTGAAAAGTTCTTTCCCGTTTACGGGTCGGGTACGCTGTCGGCGAGAGTACGCCTTTACGCTCGAAAAGTAGATCGCCGATCTACCTTTCTGCAAAGGAACTTTGCCGGGAAGGAGATACTCCTTTGTCGTGTGTCAACTGGGCATGAAAGCCTTTCTGGTAGATGTCCCCTTACCTAAAGTACTTTAGCATGCCCGTGTGTCAGGGGTATTAGACATACTATCCTTATTTTTTTTTTTTTCATCTGGGCCGCAAACATGCTCGTTTCCGTCGATGTAAGAAACGATCTCCACATTTTCACAACAATTGGGAAATAATTTTACGAGTGGCACACAGTCCCTTTAACGGGCACTGACATCGCACATTGCACGAGTCCCCAGCACTTTCGCCTCCATAGAAAATACGAAAGCCGCGGCCGGGTTCGAATCCTTCGGGCCAGCAGACAAGCGCCATAACCACTAGACTACCGGGACATTACTGGCTAATTAAGAGGATTGGGGCATTTGAATGAATGAATGAATGAATGAATGAATGAATGAATGAATGAATGAATGAATGAATGAATGAATGAATGAATGAATATAGCCGAGCCGTGCTTCCTTGTATGTTTCATTGCGCCGTGAACAACTGGCGTCGTTCTTAATAACCGGTTATCAGTTTTTTAACACCCAATGCATAATACATGCAGGCTTTGGTGTTGAGGACTTTAAAATGCTGCCCACCAAGTGTCGCTTTAACTGTGTCCAATCTCGTAAAAATTTCATCCACAGGGTTCAGCCCTTAACGGTGCGCATGCTAAGCTGTACCAGACAAAGTATGAGCCATAATGAATTCATGAACTCATGAGGGGTTCTAACTACTACCTTCCAATTATTTTAATGCGCGGTGCTGTTCGTTGAGTCTTCTGCGTTCGTACATTACAAGTTTTAACTTAAGTAAGAAAGGGGATAAAACTGAAACACAGCGAGAGCGACTTAATCGGGTGATTGGAACGTATACAGCTGAATAAGTCACATATTGCCAGATACCAAACACTTATGGGTGAAGCAAACACTCGCAGCTCAGTAAACTCCACCAAGTGAAAACAAGTGAAAAAAGAATAACACACTGATTTTATATATATATATATATATGCTTCTCGTACTAGCATTACGTAACAATGGGAATAAATTAAATTCTCAGTCCCATTGTCTTTCGCTCAATGACCGTAGCATTTATCATATTTTCTTTCGCCGCATAATTTGGGCTGACTGCGTCCTTACAACGCTGATGGTTGTTGTGAAGCGGCAAGCACAATTTTTCGTTCCTGAATAGGGTTCCTCACGAAAGTTCCTTACAAAAATGCCATATCTATGACCATGTCAGAAATCGGGCATAACGTGCTCTATGTCACACGCGTACGTGGATGAGCATGTTTTCGGAATTCGTGGAGCAATATAGGGCAGTTCTTTTTATAGACTTCATGTTGGCATATACGGCTCTTTAACCATTCAAGCAAATATGGCCATAAACGGACACGTGCCATATATAGCAAGGTGGTCGCCGTGCCTTATGTGCAGCTTATGACATTTATGTAAGGGCACTCAGCCTTTCTAGGGCTTCCAAAATCCTGGTATAAGGGTTTGTTATAAATGTAATGCGCACGATTTTGTTCTGACGCGACTATCCATGGCGGCGCGATAAAACTGGTCGCGCAACGTTAACGTTGTGAGGGGTCACCCCTTCACACGCAGCCGGTCGCCAGTTTGAGCCAAGAGACGTTCCTTCGCGTGAAACGTTCTTTTTCTTTTTCGACTTTGTAACACGGCGGGACGGAGCGCTCGCTTGAACAGCGATGTGCTGTCAATTTTTCATGAAGCTTAGAAAGAATGCAACCTAAACATTCCAGATGCTTCAAGAGGCCTTCAAGGACGGCTGCATTTCAAGATCACAGTGCGGGAGGTGGCACAAGGCATTCAAGGGGGGCCTGGGTGAGGTGGCTGACGAACCCCGTTCTGTATGCTCAGCGACAACCAGAACCGATGAAAACGTGTACCGCGGAGTTCAGCGATCCAACCCTCGATTGAGCGTCCGGCAAATTGCTTACACCCTAAACGTGGCCCGGGGGGACACTGTCAGCTCGGCCTTTTACCTGGAGGTACTCAAGAGATCGAAACGCCAGGTCGCACACGTGAGGACTGACATCAAAGACATGGTCGCCCCACCATAACAATGCCCTAGCCACACGTCCTTCATCGTTGCCAAGTTCGTGGCCCGAAGTAACACCCTGGTGGTCGCTTGTCCCCCTTTACAGTCCCGACTTGGCTTCGTGCGACTTTCCGACTCAAGGGAAGCTGTAAGGAATGCATTCGGAGACCGTGGAGAGCATCCAAAATCATGTTACAACGTTCTTGAGAGTCATATCCGCCAAAGATTTTGAGGGTACCTTCCAGGCGTGGCAAACACATCTCCGCGGGTGTATCCATGCAGGGGTAGAGTATTTTGAAGAAGTTTAATCATTTGTACGCATCCGATGAATAAATATACTTTCCCCGCAAATGCACATTACTTTTAAAACGGACCCTTAGTAGACGGCATCTGTGTTATCCTACAGTAGTAGCGAAAGCGCGTTATGAAGTCGGACCCGATTTCAACAGACTTTACTTCGGCAGCAGCGCACGCGCCCTACTCGTCTCGCCTGGATATTTCACCATCGAAACTGTCAGGTAGGAATGTGTGCTACCTACCCCAATAACGTTGTACGAACGCCCCCTTGAAATATTTCGCATCAAAGAATGGGTAGCTAACCCGGACGTCGTCGTGGTCATCTTTGTCTGTCATCTTTATCGTCGACAAGCACGAGATGTGCTTGTCGACGTGCTGTCGTCGACAAGCACATCCCGTGACCCCATGGGCAATCTATGCGTTGGTCATAATTTTGGGCTGCATCATGAAGCTCACACTGTTAATGATGTGTGCTAGCACAGTGAAGCTCCAATCGCCTTCGACTGTTCCGTAAATTTCCCTGCAGCTGAAATGCAACCAATAAGGACGCACAACAATGTCGTGTAGGTTGCACTACTAAACGTAGCTGGCCATTCCACTTATGGAACCACAGGACATGGCATATCATTGTGCCTACAGCATTACGCAACGGCAAAACGTCTCTTATGCCACCTAACGCGTCGTCCCTGCTGCTCACTCACCCTCGGAATGGTGTCCCCCCTCTGGACGCACACGATGTCCCTGATGACAGGACTGTAATCGCAAAGCACCGAAGTCGGCAGCAGGTAGTCGTTCTCCTTGAGCTGGATGACGCACACGCAGTTCAGCGAGCCTTCGGCTACCTACGTGAAACCCACGAGGAAATGCAGTTTGGGTGTTAAGACTCGGGCCATAAGAGATCTGGTTACATATATGTAATACGCCAAGTTTCGTGCTTTTTTGGCACATATACCAGGGTCTCTAGACGCGGAGACCCTAAAAGGAGGTAAAGGCCTCCGAACGGGAGATCACATGCACTTAATATGCATGAAGTTCCTAAAGATCGAGTGGTAGTCGGGAACCATGGGCGCGGAGAAAAAGAAAAAAATAATAAACGCAACGTGACATCGGTTGTTCACCGAGGCACATGTTTTCAAGAGTGAAAGGGGGGGGGGGGAGGGTACGTGGCTATAGTTCACCGGAAGCAGTTGTCTTGCATAACAAGCAAACTGAGTGTGCGCTCACACTCTTATGCTAAGCCGACTACAGTGGCCACTACCCTATTACCGTGTAGTACGCAGAGAATTGTAATTATGTTGTAAGTCACTCTTACGTATTCAAAGCTTAAACGATTTGCAATAGGCATAATAAGTCGTTGTAACGGATCCAGTGTTGTGTTTCACCATGGCACGCATTCAGTATATCGTAGCGTAACATAATAGAGATGAGACGATGTCTTTACTCGGCCTGATCATGGGTGCAAGAGAAATATCAGGAATTTCAAGAATGGTGCCAAGAACGTCGTGTGCAGTTTTCATTGTGCGGAAGAATGATGAAACTGTTTTTGTCTGACGCTTAGTTACTGGAGGGACAATATTGAAGTTAACGAACCGGCAGCAGTTTGCTGTCTTCTACAATCCTGGTCCTAACGAACCGGCAGTAGGTTGCTGTTTTCCACAATTCTGGTCCTCAACCGAAGTTTTACGCCTCGAACATCTCGAACGTTCTTCAAAGACTGTATTCAGAAGCACGGTGCAACTTTTTTCAGCTGCTGGCCAAAAGCACAGTCCCACAGTACCTAAGGGTTCAAGTTGACACGGTCATCTTTAGCAGCATTGGGGGCGGCCGGCATATTGCTCGCGCACTCATTACTGTGGCTATGGTATTGTATTCTCACCTGGCTTGCTGAAACCGAAATGTACGACGGTGACGGCTTCTTTTTAATTACACGAATACAATGTTAGACTGGATGACATCGAAGCCCGCTCCTTCGAGACGAAATGCTGGGGCATGCACCGCTAGCAAAATCATGAGCCCGGTCCTTGGACTGAAAACTACGGCACGGAGGAGTGGGAAGCGATAGACTCACGAGGCTGCCGATCTCCTTGGCGAATCCCCCGCTGCCGTTGTACATCGGGCTCGTGTTCTCCATGTCAGCCATGGTAGCTATGGGGGCCTGCTGCGGCCGACGGGCCCGCCGACCGCGCTGCCGCTACTCAGATCCTGGGTACATCCGATCGCCGCCGGCCCATCGGTGGTGAGGCCCCGCCGCAAGAGGCCCCCTTTCGCCGTCTACCGAGACCCAGACGATGATGATGATGATGAGCCTTCAAATATGGCGCATACCCACTTCGGGGGATTCGAGGCCCAGTTACACCTCTGCTTCTTCCTTCACGCAGGAATTTGACAATTGTTACTTCGTTGTTGTTGTTGTTGTTGTTGTTGTTGTTGTTGTTGTTGTTGTTGTTGTTGTTGTTGTTGTCGTGGCCTCTATAACTGGCACCTACCCACGAGGGAGAGTGGCCACACTGCATAGTTCGTGTCCATGGCGATCATTATGACGATCTTTCCCTCAATACTTTGGTAGGAACACCCAAAGTAAGGCATATGGACAAAAAAAAGCAGAGCTTATCGCTTTTTTCTTTAAGAAAAAGGGACGAACGTTAAATAAAAAGCAAGTTTTATTCCTCTCTTATAGAAAAGGGTCATAACACGGGACTGAAACATGTTTTAACGGAAGTACTTCCGGCTTTCTTGATGTAAGCACTACCGAACTTCCAACGGAGCCTAGTCTCGGCTACTTGTTTTTTTTTTTTTTCTTAATTAGATGTGAAGGCATGGGAAAGTAGGCCACGGTTAGAGCCAGCTATATCAACCGCGTAAAAAATAACATGTAAGATATGTAGTTGACGCTTTTGTCATATTAATCGGAATAACACGAAAGTGAAACGTACCTTCGCGAAGCTGTGGAATTGATTTGTGGGGTTTAACGTCCCAAAACCAGTTCTGATTATGAGAGACGCCAAGCTGTGGAATGCATAAGCGGCAATGTGGCTGATAGAGGGGCGGGAAATGGGTTGAATATACTCTGGACATGTGAAACCGTTGCATGTAAGCATCACCGCCGCCTCGACGGTGCACAGGGATTCTCGACAGCTGTACACAAGCGAAAGTTCTGGAACGACTCACATTTGTCCGGAGACACAGCATTGCACGCGGCAAAGTCCTGCGCAAACCTGCCATAAACCCGTAGCGTCCGCAAGCGGTGAAACCTGACGAACGAAACTAGTGAAACCGAGTGAGTCGTCGGCGCATCGTTTTGTGAACAGACAGTACATGCAGCGAAAGGTGCATCATCTGCTTTTCAGAGGCCGTCTTTACACGCCAGATGCGACGACAGGAAATGGAAGCTCCATCGATCGCACCTCCGACAGATTTAATATACGGTGAACAAACGAGCCTTATATCTTTGCTACACCGCTTTAAAATTTGCATCTAATTGATGTCCGATTAAAGCAGAGGTGTATAGCAAGCAAATTACTCTTAAATTAACATCGCCTCGGTTTCATTCACGGTTGCTTCTCCGCGGTGGCACCACCATCTAGAAACGGTGGAGCAAATCCGCTAATTGCTCTACTAATGCATGCCGGCAGTTAGCGGTATACGGTTGTCCCAGCGCCTCTATCGCAACGAAGGCGGAGCCTTAGGTGTCCTTCCGCACGTCGCTTGGGCAATGAACAAGTATGGCCGCTACAGAATTTCTCTTGCAAGGCGTATATGGTAGCCAGTTGTGTTGCGACGCGCTCTGCTCTAGGAACGCAAAGACGGCCGTCGAGAAGCATATGATGTGCATTTCGCTGCAGCGAACTGCGTGCTCACGAAACGGTCCGATGACGAACAGTTGGTTCGTCGTCGGTATGGCATATTTGCGCAGGGCTCTGGCGCGTGCAGTGCGATGCCTCCGGAGATGTTTGAGTCGTTCGAGAACTTTCGCTCGTGGACAACTGTCGAGGGTACCCGCGCAGCGTCGAGGTGCCACTAACGTCTACATGCAAAGGGCTCACATATCCAGAGTAGCCAACCGATCTCCTGAGTTCGATTACCAACCTCATCCAATTAAACTTTCTCTATGGGGCCAGTTACTTTACTTAGTTGGCAGGAACTTCCCTGCGAAATTTCGCGTCAATGTGAGCATTGCTCAGCTTCCTCTTACACATCGCTTCAACTGCTGCCGCTATTTTATTTATTTATTTATTTATTTATTTATTTATTTATTTATTTATTTATTTGTGACCGTGAACTCCGCCGATGCATTTGCTATTACACGTACTCCAACGCCAACGCGGTAATTGGAAAGCTTGCCAGCTCGCTTGCCGCGCCCTCTGCCAGAATGCATGGCCTCTACACGTATGCTACCGTGGCCTCCGCAATCGGCTGCGGCGGCACGGCGTTGCCGCGGCCGATCTCGGAGGCCACGATGCTACTTTATGTGGCAATGAAGAATGCTTCGTTGTGGGGCGGAGCAGCGTGTGCGCGTGTTTTGCTGCAGGAAAAGATTCAGGTAGCGTTTCGCAAAACTTAAATTGTCTCTTTAATATATATGTACGCGCATTGATCGATGCGGTTGTTTCAGTCTCTCTTGGAGAGTTCGAGCGCTGGATTAATAAATCTGACACTTTGATTATATCCAAAGTCTAAGCTTATTTCTTGAGTCTTGGCAAGGGAAACAAGCTGCTTCAGCATCTTTTTCACTTAGGAGATTCCAGACGTACACCTGGACTATATACTTGTGCGGCTGCGTTCGCATTGTATACGCGTTTCAGAATGTAAACCAGTGACTTCGAACGCCGTTCTTTCTTTTTTTTTTCATTTTAGTCTTTAATTCGCGGCGGCAGTCCGTAAGGGCTTAGATAGCAGAAGGTTTAGAATCAATCTGATTAAGTTGTTCGTGTTTCAGTGCACTTTGCTTCTGTGACATTTGCATCGATACTACAGGAGATTATATAGTATGAGATGCGTGGTTATTAAAGAATAACGCCGTAAATCGGTATACCACGGCCAAGCGAACATGCGACGAATGTACCGTAAAGAGTGGCTTGCTGGGTGAGTTGGCATACACAGTGTGTAGTACGGAATGCCAGCAGCATTAAGTAACCTGGAAAACCTTAGGTAGCAAGTAGACAGAGAAACAGGAAGGGGGGCAGGACTAACCGATTTATTTTCGAAGAAAACGCGTGTCACGGATTGACATTGCCTCGTGGTGATATATAAGTGAAGATTGACGGCATGGCCGCATGTGCAATTTTGGAAGCGCTTGACCG
Organism: Hyalomma asiaticum; assembly: GCA_013339685.2. Classification (NCBI taxonomy): domain Eukaryota; kingdom Metazoa; phylum Arthropoda; class Arachnida; order Ixodida; family Ixodidae; genus Hyalomma; species Hyalomma asiaticum. Next base: position 89,740,432 of record CM023484.1, read on the forward strand.
CTCCAAAGCCGTCAGAAGCAATCGGCCCGTTTCCGAGAATACATGGAGGAGACGGTTTTCTGAGCTGGGAAGCTTGAACTTTTGGCTCTCCCACGCGAGCCCCCCAGCGAGATTCTTGAAACCTACAATGCAGGGCAAGACAGCGGGCAGCCGTTGACGTGCACTGGCCACGTGCGGACCTACGCTATTGTTTGCTCGACGGCCACCGTGTCCAAAGGGGACAAGTAGGCATACCGTTGTTGACCGGCGAAGGGCACCCCCCGCCACGCTGATGACCTGTCAATCGGGGGTGCAGAAGCAAGAGGCCCGTCGGCGACCACGAGAAAGGGTTTGGTCATCGCTCTCTCCAGTGCATTAATTGCGAGAGGGATATTTTGGGCGGAGCCAGAAATGAAGTTACGGAGCAATTGTCTCACAAACACGCCCCGATTTCGAAGACAGCGAATCAGGAAAAACATGCGGGTATTTAAGCGAGGAGCATTGAGGAGCACGGGGTTCTAGTCGCTTGGCTTACATGGCGTAGAAGCCGATCATCGTATCGCTCTAGAAGTTGTTAGCGTGGCTCTGTATCGGCTGGCCACCTAACCTTAGCCGCTTCGCCTAGTTGAGATGTGCGCTTACCGTCTGCAACGTAGGCATCGGGACTTCGGCTCGAGTTAGTTAAAACTGCTCGGGTTTGCCATCAAGCACTAGCTCCCCGGGAACATCAGCGCCGCAACTCCATCGACCTCAACGCTGTGCCGTACCAGACTGCCGCACCAGACCGTCGTGGACCCTTCGACGCTGCCGGTCATCAGCACGTATGCCTTCATGTTCATACCCCCTGTTACGACTGGCCTGCTACAAGAGCCGGCCAGCGGGTAGCGTGGTGGTGAGCGGTGAAAACGACCCGCAGGTGCCGGGTCTCAGGACGACGGGAGCCGGGGCAGAGTGAACTTCAAGGACGTTTAATTCACATATTTACAGTAAGATGGTCCAAGGAAAAAATAATGCAAAAAGCGAAGCAAAAAGCGATCCCAAAAAGCGATTCCCAAAAAGCGCCCCGAGTGAGCTCGGCGGCTCGTCTTATACATCTCAAGAGTCCATTGTTCGGGAACATCTTGCATAGGTGTCCAATCATGGCATGAGGGTCCGTTAGAAGGGGTCGTCCCTCCGACGCCCAGAGTGACCGCCTCCACACTCCCTCTCCATGTTGGCCTCGAGTAGGAAAGGGGCAAAAGCACTGCCTTCTGCGGGCAAAGTAGCAGCGCTCGCACACACACCCACGCGCACACACACGCACAAACACCGCGGGTGAGCAGCGACATTTGGCGGCGCCACCTTGTCGCGGACGCATCTGGTGCAAGCGAGTCGGGCATATGTTTCCCGGGACACTGTGCTTACGGGCACCTGCAGTGTCGAGCCCCAACAGAGATGGCCTGGTGGGTGACCGAATTAGTCACCCTCCGGAGGGGACACTGCAATGCAGGCATACAGCCACGTGCACCGTTCCTGGTAGAAAGCCCGGTCGTAACACCCCTGAACTTTCTTCTTGAACTTTCGTTAACTTTTGTAATTTAGATTTCTGTTCTCACTGTTGTTACTTACTGTTGTTAGTTTATTTTTCCTAATTGTTTGTTGTTCTCGCGCTTTAGTATTTTTGTCAAGCTCTTTCATCACTGTTCATTGTTAGTTGAGTGAAGTGTTATTTCGCCTTGTATTCTGCGTGCTGCCCTATCATTATAGATTAAATTTTGTTGTTCTGTTTACTCAACCACGACTCTGATCCTTTCACTGTGTCTCTTACGTACGGAACGACCGAAACTGCCGTAGTTCCCTTCACCGACTTCGCGCCGGGGAGCTTGAACACGGCCCTGTAACAACGCGTCTACATAGACACGCTGGAGCATGTGTGAGAACACAGCACGTCACTCGAAGCAACGTGAATACATGCGACCACCTTTAAACAGGAAACGTAGCTGTTTGCAAGTCAAGAGAAATATGGCTCCTTTGTACGTTTATCTGAATGAAGTTTGCAGGTATGGTAGACTTCTGTAACTATAAAGCTATAAACTATACTCATAAAAAGCGGCACGTGTATTTCTTGAGTGCGGTACTTTAGGTCGCTTGGGCCGAGATGGCAGAAGGGCTTTCAAGAACAGCACGTCTGATGCCATCACGATGCGACCTGTCGACGCGGGAGCCAAATTTCGACGCAAAATATCCAAGTTATAGAAGACCCCCCTCTTTGCACACTTAAAGGCAACAAACTGCTCCTTTATTGAGCGGGCCTTTGAGATTCAGCGTCATCTGTCGTTTACAAAATGTTCCAGCTGAGTCTTGGTTGTCAAGCGGTTTGTTGACATCAGTATGATGTCATCCTCGTTTTCTTTTTGATTCGAAATACTATACAGTGGCGGAAGTTACTTAAATGGCATGCAGATTTTGCATGCGATGCGACGTCCGGTTGTGCGATCTGGCAGTCGTATACCGGGGGTGTTTTGCAGCACCGGCTCGCTGGTTCGGACGCCCGGCGTGCATCAAACCGCGCAGATTTTCTCGTCGCCGGATCGGATCACCGGATGACCCCAGCCAGTGGCAGCGCGGGAGACGCGTGACGTCGCTGCTGGCTGCCTCTTGGTTCCCTGCGCCGCTACAGTCGCCCTGGCGAGGCTTCTGCCGGTTTCGCCAGAATCTCGCGGAAAATATTATGACCTGTTTCTCGTACGAAATAAATGCTTATTGCGTAGTATAGCGTGCCTAACGTGGACCAATCTGCAAAGCGGCGACCGTTTCCAGAGCATTCGAGGGATTGGAAGCAGCCGGGCGGGCGGCGATGCAAAAGAAAAACGAGCATCGGCACGGGCTATCTCGCCGAAGAGGCTCGCTGTGTTTCTATCAGAACGCTTTATTCACATTGAGGTTTCGAGAAAACTAATTGCACGTGTTAACGCAGGACATATGGGTGTGTTAGTAAAAATGAGCTCTTCGTGACGAATTTCACTGCATAGAGCCAACGTATCTGCAATAGAAGCTGTGTTCGTCGGGGCAATAGTGTTGGGCAAATCACCATGTCGAAACATTGGCTACGTCGACATTTCCATTACAAAAATTTCCCATAACGATTTAAACGTATACCGCAGCCAAGGTTGCCCTTGGTGGCTATTCTCCGCCATATTTTCTACTTGCCGACTCCATCTGGCTACTAAAATTTTAGGTTGACTCCCCGATTACATTTTCTCACCGTGCATTTGCATTCGCGCGCATATACTGGCTATTTTCCTTAATGTTTGAAACCGGAGTAGCAGGGAAGCCTGAGAACTATGAAATGTGTCCATGTGTTCTGTCATGTATAACCATAAAGAATAAAGAAAAAAAAAACTACGAGGTGGCGTCACGTGATCCCGCTAGCCTCGGCAAACTGTATACATTCCTCTGACTCCTAGTGCGCAGTGCTTCTCTGGCAGTATTATATAGGCCCACGTAGTTGCGAGACCACTCGAGGCTAAGTTGGACGCGGTAACATTTAGTGGCGCCTTTTAGTTATCTCTCGCTGTTTCGAGGGCTTTATTCCCAACGCCTTTACGTCAGGAGGGATAGTCGGCTTTCGTTTAAAGTGCGCGCTTCTGATTACAGCAACCTAGGCAACAAGAAATGGGGAGGGGGGTTCTTCTCCGCTGCTTGCACTGGACTTGCATGTTTCGTCTGCAGCTTCTTCCGAGCGGTCTCTTGGCGGAAACGGCACTCTGAACGCCCATCGCTTGCCCGTTTACTCACGCTTTTGAAGTCGTCTCTTCTTCGACTTCCATGGATTGTTCTGTCTTTGGTGCTTCTGCCAAGAACTCCTCGCTCACTTGCGGTGCACCAATATTTTCAGCAAAAACCGCCCTTCGACGCATCTGTCTGCAGGGCTTCATATTCTGCTGTTTTCAGCTTTTCCCAGCCTTGCACATTACTGACCGTTTCTTCAGCGTCAGCTTCGTTCATAAGCTCTGCCTCTGTGTCTTCCTTTGGTTGCCCCGTGATCATTTCGCAAGTCATTCCACTTTCCACCTCGCTGTGGCCGAAGCACGTACACTGTAAACAACGAGAAACGTGACAATCACGTCGAATGTGGCCTGGGAGGCTACAACGGTGGCAAAAGGGGGCTCGATTCGGCACAACCACCACGGCGAGTGCGCTCCCCACATGTAACTGATGAGGAATGCTATCGATGGTGATGCGAGCCTTCAGCTCTAATGTGACAACTGGGGCAGTTGTTGATGGCGTACGCATCCGCGATTCCATGTACACGCCAAATTTCCTTCGTTATATCCGTAACATTTTCGTGTGGCGTCAATGCAGCCCGTACCTTGTCCTCGCTGACTCCACAATGTACTACCACCGCACGCTTCATTCGTATTCCACATCGTTCACATTCACAACGACACACCATCGGTCCTAAACTTGACTGTCACATGCTTCTAACATTTTGTCCATTCCTCTACATTGATGAATGTCACGGCCCAGACGTGATGTATTTAGTACGCCCCCAAAAGTGACAGCGTCAAGGATTGCGCCAAGATGAACCAATGCATCACAAAATCTTCTATGCGGTGTCGCCGTGCTCGCAAATCCACCAGGCGAATTAATGGTGTTCGTAAGCACCTCAACTGTCGGAAGTCGAGGCAGTAATACTGGTGTCACACGGGCGTTTCGAAGGCCTTCGAACCAACGGTCCATCGACTCAGAGGTCAAGTTTGAGTTGCTACAGGGGCGGTTTAGATGGCCGTCGAGTCGATAGTCTATCGAGTCAACGGAGCACCCTACAACTCCTTCGAGACTTCGAAGGCCGTTGAACGACGGAAGCGGAAGCGACGCGAACTCCGAGACTTGGCGCACCGGCCGCTCCCGCGCGCGTTAGTTTCTGAGGCCATGGCCCTATTTATGTTGTTGCATCAATAGTAGAATCCTACACCTGTGAAAAATATTGGAAACGTGCCGAGAGGCCAACGCGCTCACTTTATTGTATTAGTTCTAGAACGAATACGCCGTCACTGGTATAAAAAAACAAGCGCCATGCATCTGGTGGGAAACACTGCGCGTTGCGCCATCTGGTGCCTATGAATGAAACTACCTTTGAGGGGCTCACGCTAGGGACTTAGGCTTACCAGTGTCAAAATCGGCCCGTTTTTTTTTTTTTTTAATAACGACTGCAAAATGTCGCACATACTTTGTCCCTTTTGGTACACGGGATTCAGAGAAAGCTCAAATTAAAGTTTGTTTCGTGCCATCGGTTCGAATAGCGAGCAACTAGTGCGAATTAGAATTGAAGCGTGTGCCTTGGTTGCCGCCATGTTGTTGCGAAATCACTCGGCGGCTCAACGGCCGTTCAAAACTGCCATGTAGCAGCGCCGGAATGTATTTTGAGTCGATAGAGTTGTGGGCTTTTCGAAGGTCATCGACTCGAAGGTCTTCCAATGTGCCCGTGTGACACAGGTATAAGACTTGGGAGTCCTGGTCAGCCGAGGCAAAAGACCTGTTGCAGCTGAATCCGATCCGACGGAGCCCACGTCACCCACGTCCGTACACTCTACGGCGATCGGACGAGGACTCCCCTACAGTGCTACAAAGGCGAGGCGGACAAGGGGCAGCGGGAGACACACGCAGCCTCACTTGTTTTATTGTTGCAGGATTTAAAAAAGATTACAGAATCATGACTCTAAAAAGCATACCCATTGCGGCACACTTTCCATGTTCTTCAATATATGAGCAATAATGGTTCAAGAGAACAAAAAGCACAACGCCGCCTATGCCCCGGGTGAGGATCGAACTCACGGCCTTCAGATTATGAGACTGACGCGCTGCCTACTGCGCTACCGAGGCGGTCAAGGGGCAGCGGGAGAAAAACGCAGTCTCATTTGTTTTATTGTTGCAGGATTTAAAAAGAAGATTACAGAATCATGACTCTAAAAAGCGTGCCCATTGCGGCACACTTTCCATGTTCTTCAATATATGAGCAATAATGGTTCAAGAGAACAAAAAGCACAACGCCGCCTATGCCCCGGGTGAGGATCGAACTCCCGACCTTCAGATTATGAGACTGACGCGCTGCCTACTGCGCTACCGAGGCGGACAAGGGGCAGCGGGAGACAAACGCAGTCTCATTTGTTTTATTGCTGCAGGATTTAAAAAAGAAGATTACAAAATCATGACTCTAAAATGCGTGCCCATTGCGGCACACTTTCCATGTTCTTCAATATATGAGCAATAATGGTTCAAGAGAACAAAAAGCACAACGCCGCCTATGCCCCGGGTGAGGATCGAACTCACGACCTTCAGATTATGAGACTGACGCGCTGCCTACTGCGCTACCGAGGTTTTTTTTTTTTTTTTTTTTTTTCTTTATTGCCGAGATCATATATTACAAGGCATAAAACGTGGCAGCCAGACTTTGGCTACCACGGGATTAAAATCATTTCATACATGCCAATACATCAAGTACAGTGATCCACTCTGGCGGATCGGCTAGAGCACGGTACACTTCTCTCAGACGAACGACACTCTCAATAAAATGTTCACGAACAGGGCGTACATTTTGATCAGCATGCTGATATTGCAATCTCGTTTTCCACATGGCGTGGAGTCCCAGGAGCATGATTAAATCATACGGAATGCCCTCCGATTCGCCTACCTGCAAGAAACGGATGCCGTATGGGTCAAGGGGTAGTTGTTTCTTTAATGTGCGCTGAAGCACATCCCAGTGAAATATTGGGTCCCAACAATCTAAAAACACGTGGTCAATCGTTTCCGGTTTCTTGCATAAGCAGCAGTCAGTAGTCCAGGGTACGAAGACGCCTTTATGTTTAAGCCAGGTTTTAACAGCGAGTGTGTTTGTGTGCAGCTGAAAGAAGAAGGTTTTGACTGATGGTTGTATAGGCATTTTCTTTACTCGTTTGAGCACATCTTGTCCTGGCCTCCGCGATGTGGGAAACGGTACAAGGGCTCTGGTAGCATGTTTTCCACTAGGTCCTTATATAGCTTCTTCTTCTTCTTAACATTAAATAAGTACTCTAAAGAAAATCGTGCGTTCAGCAACCTGAACGAGAGAACAAGCTCGCGCAGGTACCCGGTTACAGAACCGTTCATGATTTCACACGACGACACTATAAGTTCCGGGAGTAGTCGCCGCAGCCTCATTTGCATGATAGTGCGGAGGAACGGGTGATTTTGATCCCGTAAATACATAAATCGCGACACAACCTGTCTTAAAAACAAATGAACAAGACCAAGCCCTCCTTTCTTAACAGGGCGGAACAAATTCATTCGGCTAGTCCTCTCCCAAGTGGACGCCCAAATAAAAACAGCGAAAACACGGTGAAGTTTTTGTATGCTAATTCGTGAGGCACATATAACATTCATCACGTACCAGATTTTTGAAATAAGGAAAGAGAGAGAGAGAGAGATGATGGGCGGAAGGCAGGGAGGTTAACCGGAAGGAAGATATCCAGTTTGCTACCCTGCACTGGGGAAGGGGTGAAGGAAGACAGGAAAGGAATGGAAGAAAAGAAGAAAGCGAGAAAGAGAGAGGTCAACTCGCGCACACACACAAGCACGGCATGTGTCAGAGACGGTTCATGAGGCCCGTTGCGCGCAAAAACTTGAGCACAGCCTTCGTGGCTTTCCGCTGCGAGACACTATCGTTCCGGCATTCCAATATGGTTTGCTCGGACAGCGGTTGACCATCAAGGCGTGATAAGTCTGCGGCGAGAGAGTGTCGCTGGGAGCAGTACCCAGGGCAATCGCAGAGGACGTGTGCAATCGTTTCCTCGCTGCCGCAGTGAACACAGGCAGCACTGTCTTCCAGTCCAATGCGATAGCCGAAACTTTTCGTGAATGACGTGCATAGCCACAGTCGGCAAAGTACGGTCGTTTCACAGCGGGTAAGCCCATGCGGAACTCGAAGTTGCAGTGATGGGTCGAGGCGGTGTAGACGGGTATGTAGAAGGCCAGGAGTGTTCCACTGCGCTATCGTCATATCACGCGCAAGCGAGCGTAGTTTTCTTGCTGCATCCGTTCTTGACAGTGGGATGGCTTGCAGCACTCCAATTTTGTGGGCACGTTTCGCAGCATGATCTGCGTGCTCGTTCCCGATTATTCCAGAGTGGCCTGGTAGCCACTGAAACGTGATGTCATGGCCTTTGTCGGTTAATTGGTGATAGAGCTGTCGTGTTTGAAGCACTAATTGGTCTTGCGGCCCGCTACGTAAGACCAATAAAAGGCACTGAAGGGCTGACTTGGAATCTGTAAAGATGGCCCATTTCTGTGGTGGCTCCCCATCGATCACGCAAAGTGCGGTGCGTAGTGCCTCAAGCTCCACGGCAGTCGATGTTGTGCCATGAGACGTCTTGAACAGTACATCTACTGCTTTGGCAGGGAAGGTCACAGCTCCTGCAGATCTGCCTGCTGTTGTTGAGCCATCAGTGTAAACCTGAACATGATTCCTGTAGTCCTTATGTAGCATTAGCAAAGACAGCTGCTTTAAGGCCGGCGGTGAGAGTTCCGCTTTCGTCCGAATCCCTGGTACTGTCAGCCGGACCTTTGGACGGGTCAAACACCAAGGAGGCGTCGGAAGTCTCTCAGCAGGAGTATAATTTTTTGGGAGGCACTCGCGGTATGCCGATAGCCTCTTACAAAAAGAGGCACCGGGTCGGTCTTCTGGAAGCGAGGCGAGGTGGTGGGCAGGAGCACGAGCAAGGTGTCGAATGTGTGTCCGAAGCACCTCCAAAGTGATGTGAGTGGTGGCAGGAAGGTCTTTGGCCATCGCTATAGTATCCGCTGTTGAGGTGCAGCGTGGCAATCCGAGGCAGATTTTGAGTGCCTGGCCCTGCGCGCTCTCGAGTGTGCGTAGGTTACTTTTACAGGTGTCAGTCAGCACCGGTAAGCTGTATCTCAAGTGCCCGAGAAAGAGCGTCCGGTATAGGTGTAACATGGCGTTCACTGACGTACCCCACATTTTCCCTCCGAGGAAGTGGAAAACTTGTGAGGTGGCCGTTAGGCGCTTCTTGAGACCGGCCACATGGGGACTCCAGCAGAGGTCCCGATCGATGGTTACTCCCAGGAACCTGTGCGTCCTAGCGTAACAAATATTTTGTCCCTTAATAGATATGGCATATGCTGTCATTGGCTTTCGCGTGAAAGCGACCAGCGCCGATTTTGCAGGCGAAATTTCAAGACCTTGTTCATTGAGGTATGTCGATATCGAAGTCGCGGCTTTTTGGAGCCTCGCACGTATCTGAGGACGTGTTACGCCTGACGTCCAAACACAGATGTCGTCAGCATAAATCGATATCTGTACACAACCTGGTATGCGTTCCACGAGACCAATCATAACCAAATTGAATAATGTGGGACTCAAGACGCCCCCTTGAGGAACTCCACGGTGTGTGTAGTGCAGAGATGTCGGCCCATCGTCGGTTTGCACAAAGAAGGATCTCATCTGTAGGTAGGCACGAATCCAGCGGTACGCTCGGCCACCAAGACCAACGGACTCAAGGGCGTCGAGTATGGCCTCGTGAGAAACGTTGTCGTAAGCTCCTTTGATGTCCAAAAATAGTGCCGCGGTTAATCGCCTGCTCAATTTCTGGTGCTGGACGTACGTCACGAGGTCAACAACATTGTCGATAGAGCAACGAACGCGTCGAAAACCGGCCATGACACTTGGATAGACCTCGTAGCGCTCTAGGAACCACTCCAGTCTGGCGAGGATCATGCGCTCCATCAGCTTCCCTACACAGCTAGCTAGTGCTATTGGGCGGTATGACGAGAGCCCTAAAGGTGATTTTCCAGGTTTTAGGAGCGGAACCAATCGGCTCGTTTTCCATTCTTGGGGGACATGTCCGTCTCGCCATGAGTCGTTGAATGTTTCCAACAAGGCTTTCCGCGCCTGCTCACCCAGGTTGCATAAGATCCTGTAGGAGATGCCATCTGGGCCAGGTGATGACGAACGATTGCACAACACAAGGGCCGCATCCAGCTCCTCAGTGGTAAAGGGCAGGTCCATGCGTGAGTCCAGTGACTGTGGAGTGTTCTGTGTAGCAGGTACTCCTGTGCAAGCTGCATTGCCGACAATCTTCATACAAAAATCTTCGGCTACCTCGATATCCCGTCGACCTTGGTAAAGCGCTAAAGCTTTGAACGGAAACCGCTGCTCAGGAAGCGTACGCAGACCTCGCACTGTTCTCCATATTTGCGATAAAGGTTTCCGGGGGTCCAGAGACTCACAGAACCTTACCCACCGTTGAGACTCAAGTTTATCTATGCGACGCTGTATCTTCTTTTGTATGCGCCTTGCTGTCCTTAGACACGAAATAAGGAAAATGTTGCAGACAGTGGCCCGTGAAAAAAATAGACAATTGCCTGCCTTGCCACGCAGTAGAGTTTTCTTTGGCGCATTGCGCCTGCTCAGACCAGTACAATTTTGGATCGCGATAAGATTCAAGTGGCACTCCTAGGTATCGTGTTGGAATTGTCGACCAACGCAACCGAGAGAAATGCTCTGGCGTGACATCCCAGTCGCCATGCCAAAACCCGTAACTCTTATCCCAGTTGATCTGGGCACCGGTGCACTCACAAAAGTCACATACAATATTAGTGGCTTGTTTGATGCTGTCCCTGTCTGAGCAGAATACAGCAACATCATCAGCGTAAGCCAAAATCTTTACATGTGCAGTCTGCAGCCTGAAGCCCATAATAGTTTCGCTGTGGTCAATAGCCAAACAAAGCGGTTCAAGATAAAGTGCAAACAGCAAGGGTGACAAGGGGCATCCTTGCCTTACTGAAGAGCGAACGTTCACGCTCTCCGTAAGGTCCCCGTTGACTATAATACGCGTGGTGCAGTCCGTGTACGCCATTCTGACGCCTTCTAGTAATACATGGCCAACATTTGAATATTCGAGAATGTCGAATAAAACCTCGTGCGAGACTCGGTCAAAAGCTTTCGCCAGATCGAGCTGCATCATTGCCACGCGCCCGCTTAAAACGTCGCAACATTCAAGTACACTTCGTGCGACGTGTATGTTTTTCGCTATGCTGCGGCCTTTAATTCCGCAAGTCTGATGTGGCCCTACCAGCTTTACAATAACCCCTTGGAGTCTTTTGGCTAATACTTTCATAAATATTTTATAGTCCACGTTGGTGAGGCTGATAGGACGGTAAGAACCAACGAACAGTCGTTTTTCCGGGTCATCGCTTTTGGGTATCAGCACAACGTGCGACCTTCTAAAGGACAGCGGAACTCGCTTACGGTCATAGGCTTCGGCGAAAACCCCAAGTAACACAGGAGCTATCCTACATTTAAAAGCTTTATAGAAAGCGGCCCCTAGGCCATCGGGCCCGGGCGCTTTCCCCAGCGTCAAGTCGGCAATTGCATCCTCGACTTCTCCTAGAGTAATCTGCTCTTCCAAACGTGCTTTAACGTCGTCATCCAGCTTCGGCATAAACAGTAAAAAATTCTCCCGAAACGCTCCCATAAGGTTTCTTCGTTGTCCAAGCAAATTGGTGAAATGATCGGCTATCACGCGCATGATGACGTTCCTATCCGACGTGACATCGTTGCCACTATATAGCTATTTGACGGATTTCTTTCTGGCACGCATATCTCTTTTCATCGGATAACGCCCTTTTCGTTGGCCTTTCGCTGACCCACAATTTTTCCGCTCTTGTCCGTATTATCGCGGCCTTATACTTATCGCCATCAATTTGCTCAAGTTGGCTCTTCACGTCTCTAATTTCTTTCTTAAAAACACCAGGTTGGATGTTTTCCATGGAAGTAAAATATTCGAGCTGCTCGCGAAGCTCACGTTCACTTTCGTTCTGCTTGTGCTTGAGTATGCTACTTCTTTCTATGGCAGCTATTTTGACTCTTTGTTTAAACTCCTCCCATTCAGCAGCTAGATTTGTTGAATGCGACGCGTGTAGCTTCTCCAGTTCGTCGGTTACTACGCTTACGAACTTCTCGTCCTCTAGGAGCTTCACATTAAATTTCCACAAGTTCCAATTTAAATGTGGTTTCGCCTGCGCTCTGCCAAAGCCAGCAATAACCAAACAGTGGTCGCTGAAGGAAATAGGTTTCACATCGTACGCGGTGCACAAGGCAACAAGTTCAACTGAGACAGATTCTGTCCAGTCTTGCATGGCTATCTCGCTGAAAGTGGGTATAAATCGGGTGAGTACCATTGGAAAAAACGCTGCCCACGTCATCTAAACCGTGATCATGTACTATCACCGATAACAACTCGGCACTCTTATCATGAATACGGCTCGTTTTGGACCGGTCTTCAGCTGCACAAACACAGTTGAAATCGCGTAGCAGTAATAGCACTTTTTCACAGTTTAGATACGTTCGAAACCTTTAAAAAAAAATTGTGCGATCTCTTTCGACATTCGGTGCGTAAGCACAGACAACACGGTAACTCGTACCCGATAGACTAAAATCCACCACTAAAAGGCGGCCAGATTGGCACGACTCAACCGTTCGTACGCAACTGCCAAAGTCGTTACGTATAAAAACGGCACATCCGGCCGAACTGCCAAAAGCGTGACAAACATGTACAGTGCCGTCCACTGTTGGTACGAACACGGCGCCGCGCTAGGGTGCCTCGATGTGCTCCTCCGGAACAGGGTGGAGACACTGCTCTTGTGGACGCCATATTGGTTCAAACGTTCGCGTTCGGTGGCAATGCCTGGCATGCATAGATGGAACGCTTCCAGCGAAACGCGCGGTAATTTGGCTCAGTTTATCCCTTCCGGCGGTAGGGCTTGCACATATAATGTTGGTAACAAATAGATTAGCACTAATTATTACGCACGAAACATTTGATGGCGAAATAAAGGCATTTAGAGCGTATCTATCGGTCTATCTATCTCACTGGCTGCGTAGATTCTCGTGCTCTCGCGGCCGATTGATTAAGTTGATGAGTACCAAAAATGACATGGCATGACAAGAGCATGTTGAAAACATAAATGACTGCTCATTACATGAAAATCATTACATGCCTTTAATGTACGCCATGACATACGTGACATGGTCAAGGAGCTACAACGGCCGTTTGGCCAACTTCATGTATATCAAAATTGACATGATATGATAAGAGCATGAGGAAAGTATACATGACTGGTCATAACACGAAAACCTTGTCATGCATGTCATATAGGCCATGACATACATGACCCGGTCATGGAGCTCTTACGGCCGTTTTAGTAACTTGATGTGTACCCAAACTGACACGGCATGATAGGAGCGTATGGCTAACATGAACGACTGGTCATAACACGAAAATCATGTCATGCATGTCATGCGCGCCATGACACACATGACACGGTCATAGTGTTCTAACGGCCGTAATATTAACTTTATGTATACCAAAATTGACAGGGCATGATAACAGCGTAAGATGAAAGAAAATAACTGGTCATAACAACAAAAAGATGTCATGCATGTCATGTACGCGATGACATATATGACTCGGTCATGGAGCTCAAATGACGGTTTTATTAACTTGTAGAGCACCAAAATTTACATGGCATGATAAGAGATTATGAGTAACATAAATAGCTGAGTATAACAGGCATCCAACAGTCAAGGCAATCTCACTCCAAATTCACTTGCTTGTGACAAGCTTAATGCGGATTAGCTTAATCCGGCTTAATCTACATTGTTTTGTGGTCATGCTCTATCGTCCAAATGACTAGACAAACTGAATTTACACAAAATGGCTGGTTCGGGATTACATTAGTCCGGATTAGCTTAATCAGGCTTAATCCGGGCTAGAATAATCCGGCTTAATCTCTATTGTCTTATTGTGGCCATACTCAGTCATCCAATGGATAGGCAATCTCAATTTACTCAAAACAGATTTCTTTAGGATTAGCTTATTCCGGATTAGCTTAATCCGGACTACCTTAACGTGGCCATGCTCAGGCATCCAACAGGCAAGACAATCTCACTCCAAATTCACTTGCTTGTGACTAGCTTAATGCGGATTAGCTTAGTCCGGCTTAATCCACATTGCCTTATTGTGGCCATACGCTGTCATCCAACTGACTAGGCAATATCAACTTACTCAAAACTGGGTGGTGGAAGATTCGGACTACCTTAATCCAGCTTAATCGAATTTAATGGGATCGGATTAATGTGACCATACGCAGTCACCCAAACGGCTAGTCATTCTCAATTCGCTCAACATTGACTTGTAGAGGATTAGCTTAACCCGGATTTATTTAGTCATGCTTAATCCGAAAGAACATAGCCTAGTCGGGTCTAACCTACATCATGGCTATGCCATCTAGTCTTGGACCGGATTAGCGTAATCCGACATAATCTCTACTAATCTTGCCTAATCCCACTTGATAGGTATCTATCAGTATAGATTGGTATGGACTAGTGTTAAATTCGCTTGTCCAAATTCAATTAGGCTGCGATATGCTGGCTTAAATAGGCTTTTTCTAAGCTTACCCTGGTTTAATCCGGCGGCTTAATTGGTATCACTGAGTATCAATCAGTATTGATTCGTATCGATTACTATTGATTGTTTTGACTATGCTTATTTAGCATGGGCTACGAGCATGATTAACTTGTCTTGACCAAGCTTATCTAAGCTTATCGGCAAGGTAGCCGAAGCATCTATTCACTCCGCAAGGCTTAACGCAAAGCTTAACATCCTCTTTGTAAAAGCAGCTTCACGCGATGATTATGCGATGCAGCTATAGCGAGACAAACAAGGATTTCTTTAACAGCATGCTCACCGCCAGCGATAAAAAATGCACGGCCACATGCGAGACAAGTCAACAACTAACCTCGCATATCTTGGTGCTGTCGGTCGGATGCCAGCGGTCGCGTTTCACTTGTGCTTCCCATTTTTTTCTTCGCTCGCTGTTGCGAGGGAAGCGAAACATCCGCTGGCCTTTCGCGTGTGAACTGGTACACCATGGCACACAGCAGCCTGTCATAGCGGCCAAAGAACTGATCTCAAACGTCGAGAACAACGTGTTTACAGCACCGTTCCCGCGCTAGCCTCTGCGCGCCGCCCGACACTTTCGAACCAATATGGCCACCAGGCGGTGCGGGGTCTTTCAAAAGGTGTCTCCACCCTGGAGCGGAGGCGCGCGCACATCGAGGCACCCTACGCCGCGCGGCCGCGGAGCGCCAGCGCTCGTGGCGTGGCCGCGCATGGAATCTAATCTAGCGCATGCGCACAGGGACTTGGAAGCGGAGTTTCGTATCGCTTGAAAAGCGCGGGCCACAGGATGCTGTGCATCGCAGCAAGGCATGCACTCCCGCGCTTTTCAAGCGAAACGAAACCCTGCTTCCAAGTTCCTGTACGCATGCGCTAGATTAGATTCCATGCGCGGCCACGCCACGAGCGCTGGCGCTCCGCGGAGCGAAGCCACGCGGCGCCGTGTTCGTGCCAACAGTGGACGGCACTGTACATTGAAATGGGGACGAAAGACGGACACCATTCGGTCGGCAACTTCCTGGCTCTCTATTTTGGTCTCCTGAACTGCGACCAAGTCCAAATCGTTTTCGAGCAGTAAGCGGCTTAATTGGCACTGTCGCCTTCTAGCGCTTAACCCTCGTACATTCAGGGTTGCTACGCGCAAGGTCGCTTCAGTTAACAAGGCCATGGCTGCAAAGGAGCTTGCCCTTCCGAATGGTGTCCGTTGGGAAGAACAAACCAGAGATGAATCTTACTGCCATATTGTTCTCGAGGGTGAGACCGCGAAACAAAACCCGGCCAGTGGCCGTAAAGCTGTCGCGTTTGGAGAGCAGCGCAAACAGAGTGATCCACATTGCATTTTCTTTTACACAATTTTCGGCCCAACCCCACCCCTCCCCCCCTTTCCCCGACATAAAAGACATCTCTTACGAAGGCGGATTAACCGCCCGCCGTGGTTCGCCCGGAATGTTAGGTCGCGGTCTATATGGAGAGCGTCTCACACCTGGCGTTTTCGTCGGTGGCTCGCCGCCTCCACCATCGTCCCGCTGCGGCTCACTGTCGATGGTCCTCTCATGCGACCGCTTTCCGGCCATTGAGCTCCCTTCGTCGCGTGAAACGTCCATACGCTCCTCACCGGATTCAGCCACGCTCACCGGAGGCTGCACATCTGGGGGCTTATCCCGTCCAGTCGGTGCAGTGTCGACGCCTTTGACGGGCTCGTGCTGGTCCTTGGAAGCTTCGACGACTTGCTGCTTGTCATGCTCGCCCTCCGGAACAGAGGACGATGTAGATGGCTGTGCTTCACGGGGTTTTGCCTGAGGTGTCGCCTCTTCCAAGTCAGCCTCGTCCATGAGCAGGTCGGCGGTGTCGTCGCTGCCCCCGGGCCCTGTGACGCTGGCGTACATGTACAGTGGCGGTCAAAATTTTGCGGACCACGGGAGCGCGTGGCGGATAGCACAGCGGCGCCTACTGACGGCTGCGTGCGAAGCTCGAGAGCGCGCACTGCGCACGCGCGCCCTTTTTACCTGCCAGCCAGCTCGTTCGCTCCCTTCAACAGCTCGCGCACCGGAACGCCAGAATAAGCGCAAGGTGTCACTTCTGCTTATCGCCGCGGAAACACCGAGCGGCGATATGGCGACGAAAACACGTAATTTGTACTGGCAATGCTCTCTGCGTCCCGCATTGTATACGCCTTAGTCCCAGAGGCTCCGCGGCGACGGAAACATAGACGGATTCATTGTCCCTTTGATGTCGCTGCCCCTTAGTTCGCGTGGCTGACGTCTCAAAGACGTCAGCCACGCGAACCAAGACGTTAATCCCCCAATAAGACGTCTTTTGGTCTTGTGTGCTAGCTGGGCTTGCGCTCTTCGCGCAATCTCGCTGGTAATGAAGAACGCTTATAAGCGCCTGCCGTCTCTGAGTCCTGCCAGCGATAAAGGGTTGTGTATATGAGGCTCGCCGTTAGCTCCGTGAAGGATCTGCTCTTTGTGGCGTAGTGGTTAGCGCAACGCGCTGCGGAGCGAGAGGTTCGGTTCGATTCCGCGCTTCGGAAGCATTTATCTGAATTATTTTTCTTTGGGACTTTTACATATACATACTTATACATATACGGTTTATGACGGCGGGACGGGGACGGCAAAAACCAGCCGAGACTGTCCATATAATTGCTATCGCAATAAAA
>CM023484.1:89757667-90079067 GCA_013339685.2 Hyalomma asiaticum
TCAGCTTCAGAGTCACGAGCCTCGTTGTAGACCCTTTGTCGGTCAATCCTTCGGCCCGCCAGCGCTCCCTGACGATGTCGGTGACTTTGCCGAAGGGCGCCAAGGCAAGGCGCACGTTCTCGTCAGGCACACTGTGGAGCAACCAGTGCACCTTCATTCGGGCGTCCCTGTTGGCCGGGCCGATGACGATACAGCGCTTGCTTTTCACTTGCAGTTCACCGATGCTGACCAACTTCTGTCCTTGAAGCTGACCGCCCACACGTGGCTCATGCGGTACGCCCCCAAGGCGACTACCTCGGGGAGTACCGAATGCTGAGCCAGAGCGTCGCGGAAGTCTTCTACCCTGTATGGGCGAGCCATGACGTCCGCGTGCAAAAACACAGTATTTAAAACAAACCGACCTGTAGGCAAACTGGGCAGAACAACCTGGTATTCGTTATCCATTGGTGATAACCTGTTGCCGCGGCCGAGCTTGGCCGCTGTCGCCGCTCCGTCGGAGCACATGAAAACACGTCCGCTCGCTATCGCGGCCGGAAGTGGAATCCACTGCGCTACCGAGGCGGACAAGGGGCAGCGGGAGACACACGCAGTCTCATTTGTTTTATTGCTGCAGGATTTAAAAAAGAAGATTACAGAATCATGACTCTAAAAAGCGTGCCCATTGCGGCACACTTTCCATGTTCTTCAATATATGAGCAATAATGGTTCAAGAGAACAAAAAGCACAACGCCGCCTATGCCCCGGGTGAGGATCGAACTCACGACCTTCAGATTATGAGACTGACGCGCTGCCTACTGCGCTACCGAGGCGGACAAGGGGCAGCGGGAGACAAACGCAGTCTCATTTGTTTTATTGTTGCAGGATTTAAAAAAGAAGATTACAGAATCATCACTCTAAAAAGCGTGCCCATTGCGGCACACTTTCCATGTTCTTCAATATATGAGCAATAATGGTTCAAGAGAACAAAAAGCACAACGCCGCCTATGCCCCGGGTGAGGATCGAACTCACGACCTTCAGATTATGAGACTGACGCGCTGCCTACTGCGCTACCGAGGCGGACAAGGGGCAGCGGGAGACACACGCAGCCTCACTTGTTTTATTGATGCAGGATTTAAAAAAAATTACAGAATCATGACTATACATAGCGTGCGCAGTGCGGCACACCGTTCCGTGTTCTTCGAGATATGAGCTTGGCGCTACGAACTTTGTATTTATATTCATCAGTTATGTCGACTAACTTGTTGTTGGTAACTACTTTGGGTTATTTTAAATGCGTTATATATTCGCCGCCTTTTCCTTGTTAATCTAAACATCGTTGGCGTCACCCATGGCTTCTTGCACTTTTTCAGTTCAACCGCATTAGTACTCGGCACATACTTACCCGTTAGTTCTATAACTTTTGCATCAAAGAAACACCACAGTTGTAAAACATCGGCGTTCTCCCAATGACAGTAGAAGACAGGCAATTGAGCAAATAATTCCTGGTAACTAGCAGAGTAATCACCCTTAATATAAAAATAAACCTTCTTCGACTGGCGGGGCTTGGGTCTCTTGACGTCATATTTAAGGAGGAGGAGGAGGAGGAGAAAGGAGGGAGGAAAGACAGGGAGGTTAGCCAGCGCTGAGACCGGCTGGCTACCCTGTGCAGGGGAAGTGGGGTGAGGGGAATGAAAGACAATAGAAAGGAGACACGACAAGAGAAAAGAAAAGGATAGAGAAAAAAGAAACACGCACAGAAAAAGAAAGGAAACGCGACACTGCTTAGAGTCTGTCCTTTAGACCGCTCGTCCTTAAGAATCGTAACAGCGCGTTCAGCGCTTTCCGTGCTGACGATGGTCCTGGCCAGTGTCCCAAAACTCGTTGCTCGGACAAAGGGCAGCTGTCAAGTCTGTCTAGAGCAGCGGTAAGTTCTTTCCTAGGGCCACTGTAACGGGGACACTCACAAAGAAGATGACGTATCGTTTCGTCGCAGCCGCAGTTCTCAAACTTAGGGTCGTTCGTCATTCCAATGAGAAATGAGTAGGCCTTCGTGAAGGCAACCCCAAGCCACAGGCGACACAAAGCGTCTCCTCAGCGCGAGGTATTCCTGACGGAAGGTGGAACTGAAGGTCCGGGTGCAAACTGTGGACACGAGCATTGGTGAATTCTGATGAATTCCACTGTGCACGTGTAAGTTCACGTGCTAGGGATTGAAGCCTTGCGGATGCGTCGGTCCTGGAGAACGGTATTCCTCTACAGTGGTTATCATCGTGGGCAGATCGGGCGCATTCATCAGCGAGGTCATTGCCGCTGATCCCACAGTGACCCGGTATCCACTGGTACGTGATGTCGTGTCCTTGCTCGACTGCATGGTGATGAAGAATTCTTATCTCAGCAACTAATTGCTCGTGAGGTCCATGACGAAATGGTGATATAAGGGACTGAAGAGCTGCTTTGGAGTCGGTGAATATTGACCATGCATGGAAGGTTCTGCAATTATGACCTCTACCGCAGCATGAATGGCGGCGAGTTCTGCAGCCGTCGAAGTTGTAAAATGGGACGTCTTGAATCGTATGGTGACGGATTTTGCTGGAATGACCACTGCTCCTGTGGAGCTTACAGAGGAAACTGACCCATCCGTGTAAACGTGAAGGCGTCCTCTGTGTTTCTCATGCAGGAACATTAGGGTGGCTTGTTGTAAAGCTATAGATGACAAGTGGCTTTTCTTTTTGATTCCGGGAATGGTCAGGAGCGCTTCGAGGGGATGAAGACACCACAATGGTAATGATGGCCTTGCTGGAGTCATATTTAAGGATTGCTACAACAGCGAGGTGGTCACTCATACCGGTAATACACGTGACAGAGCCAACAACACTTGGTTAATTACAAAGAAACATATGTAAGGTCTTATCATTCCTTGTCGCCACACTAACGTATTGAGTAAGACCGAGTGTGTCAACAATGTTTTTCATGTTGATATTTCCGCGACAACCAGTCAAGGCAACACATGTTCCATTAGTCCACATGTCATATTCGGTAGGTTGAAATCGCCGACAAGAATAAACTGATGTGATGTTTTAAAAATTATACCGTACACTTGTTGCAACGCATCCGGTCAGGACTTGGCGGTCGATAAAATGCTCCGCCAATAGATGCAGTACTATCGGTAAGGGCCGCCGTGCACCACACCGATTATACGTCATCGTGCCCGATATCAAGCACAGATGACCGTCAGGAAGAGTGAACTAGAAAAGAAAAAAAAAACCACTGCATCTCCACTAATGTGAATCACGACGAGTGGCGAAGCACTGGGTATCTTACCGGTATATCACCGTACGTCACCGGCGCGCAGCCACTGCGAATGTGAAATGAGTGACATAAATTTTATATACATACAAATATACTGATTTGGTTCCTCTTTAATGCTGTTGCATTTTAGTCCCCTTGTTATAAGTCGTATATCGTCCTGAGTTCTGTATGCACATACACACATACGTTTCGACTATATAGCAACGGTTTTCTATATACCGTGACAGCGAGAGCCGACGACAAAGCTGTCATAAGGTGCTGCGGTGTTTCGCACGGGAAACGTCAGCCGCTGCTAATTGGCTTGCTTTACCGTGGCCACGACGACGCCGTTAGACGCCGACAGCCCGGGCGCCTTAGCAGAAACTCGTTAGAATCGTTTCTGACCCGATAACCCTGCATATACACCGTCTGGGTGCACAGCCTCCAGCATCAGCCCACACTATAGCAACGGTGCTGTGCCGTGACGGACGGACAAGGTCATAGACCCTAAGGTGCTTCGCCCCTAAAACACCCCTCCGCCTGTTGCTGCGCTATCGTTTCGGTAAACGTTAAAGCAGCTAGGAAACACCTCCTTGTCACTGATGGACGACTGGCCTTTAACATTCCAGTTAATATTAATCAAAGATCAACTAAAATCGAATTTAAGATTTTATGAGAAAACACTTTGCGTGGATTAAACTAGAGGAAAGCCCACCGTTTGTTGTAGCTTCCGAGTGAAATATACACAGAGAAGCGTCGACCTACCACTCTCCACCACGTTAAAGAACCCCAGGTGGTCGAAATTTCTGGAGACCTCCACTACGGCGTCTCTCATAATCAGAGCTGGTTTTGGGACGTTAAACCCCACAAATCAATCAATCAATCTACCACTCTCCAGAGGGGCATGGATCGAACACGGGACACCGTAGTGTCAAGCAGACACGCTGCAGACAAGCGTGTCTAAGACAGGAGGAGCCGCGGACAGTAGTCCGCTGCGCCTATTTCACCGCTTCACATATCGTAAATGCGCCTATCGCATAAATATTGATTAATTTGTTGGGGTTTAACGTCCCAAAACCAGCAGTGCTTATGAGAGACGCCGTATAGTGGAGGACTCCGGAAATTTCGACCACCTGGGGTTCTTTATTAACGTGCACTGACATCGCACAGCACACGGGCCTCGACATTTCGCCTCCATAGAAATGCAGCCGCCGCGGCCGGGATTCGATCCCGCAACTTTCGGATCTGTAGCAGAGTGCCATAACCACTTGACCACCGTGGCGGGGCCTAACACATCATCAGTTCTGGTGACCGTGCTTGTAATTATGCTCCGCTTGCACAAAAACGAAGATCATGCTCGTAAAACTTGTCTGAATGCCAAATCGTATTGGGAATGCCAAAAGTTGGCAATGTTTACATTGCCAACTTTTCCCCCCTTTAACAGCGCTACATCGCGTGGCAAATTTAAATTAAACACGGCCACAGCAGGTCCGGGCACCGTTTTCCGACGCGTTCAATCGTCGTCTACGCCAAGGATTCGTGAAAAACGCCAGTAAACCGACAGCACGCAGCACGCACAGCCGTAGCAGCTGTGCTTTGAGAACTACAACTAATATGGCGGCGGCACCGCTCCCGGAAACTCGCGCATGCGCAGATCGCGTGGTGAGATTGGTCTATAGGGCTAGTGCACTGCTGTTTCCAGCCGAGGAGGTAGCGCCACCTGCCGTGAGCAGTGGCAAAGTTAGGTTGGGGGTTAGCTGCTCTCAGCCGCGCACTGAAGCTAGAACGAGTAATCCACTGCATCAATATGGTCAGAATTACTAAGCAGTACACGTGCTCCTAGGTGCACGATACTTCACTAGTTGCATCATATGCGTACATATATCCTACGCATTCGTAATGGTTCAGCCATCAACTTTTAATGCACATGGGTGCGAAAACAAGCAAGTTGATGTGTATCACTCACATGCTTATGCTTTCTTTTAAAGCAATTCTGAATTATTGTATAATACCCACATCTCACCCATTACAAGTTCTCACACTGCTAGTATTCATCTGCACATATTTGTTAAATAAGTAAAAAGCTTGTATACCAACAGGGCTTTTGAATTGTTCGAAGCAGAATTTGTTGCAACTACTGGAGATTCACTGTGCAGTGTGGGCGCTTTGTGATATCTGAAAGGATTATAGAAATAATAAATGCTAATTCATGGAACGTGCGTTGTACAGCATTAAGAGTACAATATATCATTGCTTGTCACGTCTTATGATAGATTTCTTGTGCCATCGAATACATCAAAGATTCCTAAAAAAGGGCCCGGACAAGTGACTGACACACAGATTCGCAGCGCAATGACGCATCCACGCGCATGACTGTCTTCACAGTTTTCACTATTTCTGCTCGACAGAAGTCCATCGAGGGTAACTCCCTTACCCTCCCCCTTATTTTTTTTGCCTTTTTTCCTTCATTGTTATCACACGGCAAGAGACATTCCAGAAAAGCCTAGCTGGCCTCACACAAAGCATTTATTTTTCTGCGCCTCCCTGCTGGATGTTCTGCCAGGGCCGTGGTCCTGCTTGCCACACTCTCTCTGTACTCAACGGTTGTCGACAGCTGGACGGATAGCTTCCAACAAAAGAACGCAGTTTTGAAGTCGTGGGTGTGGGGGAACGCAAATGTAAGAATGGAAAGTAGAGGAAGACAGTAGTTGAGGGCTCCGGGAATTTTGACCACCTGTACGTGTTCTTCAACGTGCACTGACATCGCACAGTACACGGGGTGGTAGACTGCATCGAAATGCGAAGTGTAAATGACGCAGTTCCACTCGTCTTATGGTGTGACTTTTGCGCCTACTGCTCAGCATTTGCAATGATGCCCTGCTCTTCGGCATAAAAAAAGACAGAAAACGTGCGCGCTGCAAATCAATACCATACGTGTGCTGGTAATTATTTGCAAACACTGACGCGGCCGCGGCGTGTTTGCACTAACCCGCGGAGCAGGCCATACGTTCCAGGTCGCTTACGTCGCTTTTAATAATCAGAAAAAAAAAGAGATAAACAAATGACAGCCTAATTACTGGCCCCTGTGAGAATTTAACAGGGACGGTCGCCTCCCGACGCGCATCGTCGTCTAAAGATTTCATTTCTGCTAGGCACTTCCCTTCGACATGTGAAGGCGCCGTCGCGCTCAGTAATTCCTCTTTGATATATCAGGCCACTCGCGAACGTACAGGTTCGTCCCAAACGATAAGCAACTCTTCTTGAAATAGCCGTCAACCTTTTCCTTTTTTTAAAGTCTGCGGAAACCGCAAACAACGCACGGTTGTCGCTCGCCGCTGCTCTTTCCATAGAGCACACTCGCAAGCCCCCAACCTATTAGTGCTCGCCGGGGACACGGGTAGCGCTGCATGTCCCGGAGCAGCAGCGCCGCCTAACCAGGTCTCTAGGTCTATTCGGCCACTTCAAGAAAATCCCGTGTCACTTTAGGAGATCTCGCAAACTGCGGGAAGCACACCAAAATCCAGCACAGCGGCTTCGCAGTGAGCAGGGTCATTTTTCTAAACGCACGACGCACACGTTGACGGAGGAATCCGCACGAGACCATCGTTGACTGTTTGAAGCGTACTGGTGCCGTGAAACCAAAGAGCCGGTAACTGCAGCGTCGAAGGCACAGGCTGTTTTCCGGAGTAGTCCCCGCTTTCTCGACGAGGTAGCGTACCCAGAAGCTGTCGCGCCCGGCGTTTTCGGGCACCTGTGGCGAGCGAGGTATTGTTCGTCGTACAGCGTCCCCTGTCTACCTTGGTCACGCAGGGCGGGCGACGGAATTTTCGACACGCGATGCGCTTCTGAAAATGCTGCATCCACGGTCTGGCAAGCAAATTCACGAACAGGTAAGCTCCGCTTGACGTCCGTTCGGGGGCGGCCATGTTGGAATGAAGCACGAAGTCACTTTCAAGCTAGCCCCTGAGCAGACTTGAAATGAGAGGGGACTTCGGCCCGTCCAAGTCATCCGCAAGTGACCCGCAAGTCAAGTACGATTTATGGCATGCGGCGAAGCGTTCTTGAGACTGGAGCAAATCAAGTTCGAGCCAAGTTACATCTCTGCATACGGGGGTAAAAGTGTTTCCTTTCTTTTTACGTATCGTTTCCTTTTTCGGTTTTTGTTTTCGCTACTTTGAGGATGATTTCTAGCCCTGTGTCGTTTTATTGTTCGTTAGTTCAATTGACCATTTGCAAAAATCTGTAAGTTGGCTTTCCCGCAAGGCTGCTTCCCAGCCAAAAACTCCCGTCTACAGATTCATTCACGTCTGCACACACCATCCGACGTGCACCAGCACCACAAAAGCTTCTCAGGAATTATCGGGGAGTGAGCCGACTCAAAGCCAGTTGGACGATTTAGAGAGACAGTTGTTGTTGTTGGTGGCTTGAGAAGAAAAGACGCTTCTTTCTGCAGCCCTTGAGGGATTTTTTTTTTTTTTTAGAGAGACAGGGGCAGAAGCGAAAGAAAGGAAAGGCGGCGACGGACGCTGAACGGGATGAATGGCGTGACGAATGCGGACATGTGCACGCGCGTAGAACACGAAAGCAACCTGTGCCCGAGAGTTGGCTGCGAAAATCCAGGTGGCGCTCACAATTTTGCAAATGGTCAATTGATTTTGGGTTTTTGTGCTGCGCGACTGTTTTTGTCCTTTTTGTGTTGAGACATTTGAGAGACTTGTCGCGGTTGTGTTGTCGCATTCGTTTTTGGTTTGGGGGTTCTCGGATTTTAATGCGTACCGGCATCGCCGGTATTGTCATTTTGTGTTTTTTTTTTTTTTTGGGGGGGGGGGGGGGTTTAAGGAGGGAGGGATGTGGGGACCGGGGTGAAGCACGGCCCGAGCGACGCCATGTTTCGCTCGGAATGTACTTGCACCCCCCTCTCCCAGCTGGAGGGGGCGGCGCCCCATCACTGTGAAGGGCTAACCGCTTCGCCCCATGTGGTTTTAACTAGTCTGCCATTGGTCAGTTAGTAGTTTCTGGCATGTTTGCGCGTTCGCGTTTTGGAGATGCTTGGTAGAACTCGCTGGGACTCGGAGCGTGGCGCACGTGCTTTTCGACTCTCCGGACAACGGCTTCGTCCGCCAGACCGCGCACCGTCTCCGGGCCCTTCTGCTTTTGGTGTCTTAGACGGTAGGAGGAAAGTGTCATCGCAGCGCCCTAAGCACATGCACGTTGCTCAACCACAGGTCGCAAGATTCCAGTTTGCGGACGCGGCCCACGTTCCGACTCATCATTACCATTGCTGACGCGATGGTGTAAGTGGCCTTGTGCCACCAGGCATTCTACGTATTGCGGCAAAAGCCTATCAAGCTGCCGACGGTGCTGCGTGAGTAGCCGACGATCCTGAAGGGGACGCCATGCAGCGCTTACGGGATACTCCTCTACCGGGCCTTCGTTCCCCACGTATTGGCTGCGTGCCGCTCCACAAGGACAGTTTCCTGTGTCAAGTGTGCCCAAAGGCCTCTACGCCATGTGCGACACCTCATCTAGCCGTGCACTGCCCGAGACAGCCTCATCTATGTACCCTATGCGGTCACCAGTTTGCAATGCTGATATCCCTGCGTTTGCACATGACCGCGCATGCAGCCTCGCCATCAGCTGGATTCCTTGATTCTCGCTCCGTTTGCAAGCCTTCTGCGGTCGATGAGACTCTGTCGCCGCTGCGTCTTCCCACTCCCGGCAACCCGTTTCAACAGGCAGTACCTGGCCCTTCAGCTGCTAGAGGGAAGTATACGCGTGCAGGTAAAGCAATTTCCAAGGTAAAACATTGCAACCAAAACAAGCCATTGGCCGACACGCAGGAAACACAGCCGTCCAATACTTCGGAACCACTTACTGGACGCTCTCCGTCTCTTTGCTCTACCGTGACAGTGCTAGGGCCTCGGCAGGTTCGGGGCAGAGCCAGAGGCCTTGCATCCAGACGTTTCCCGCAGGAAAGTAACGTTGAAGACTGGGACCACGCTGTCGGCGCAACCACTAGCGCTCCGACGCCGCAGCTGCGTCATTAACTTGCGGCTTTCTTTTTGTGTCAGAGAACAAGCTCTGGCTGCATGCAATGTGCGCCCACAACACACCGACATAAACGTTGCGAAGTGTGCTTTAAGTGCTTCGAGAAAGAACTGGAAGTGGAGAATCATGTGCTCGTAGCGCATGGATTTCGTTGATTGCTTTCGCGAGTGCTTTCGACGAGAACACTGGTGCTGGCGCATGTGATCAACCTCTTGCTCAGCATCGGAGCGGGCGTGTGCATGGATGTGCCATCATTACTTCCACCTCGTAGTTGGGTGATCGGCGTGTTGTATTCCTCAGTGGTCATACCTACCTTTACAAACTGTATAAAACGTGTAGATAACGTGCAGGTACAAAGTGCCTGAGGGTGCTTGCCTGCAGTCCCGCCACATTTTCTTACACTGTGCCGGAAAGGTGTGCGTTGTTAGCATTTGCGTGTTATTAAACGGAGATACAACCGGATAGAACGAGTGACTGGATTTTTTTATACATTTAGAAAAACCATGAAATACAGCGCTGGAATAGAACGTGCTTTTCACGATTTGGGTAGGATTGGTGTTTCAAATTTGAAGCATGTTTTTTTGGCGAAGCTGGAGCAACTTTGACCATGTATGTATGTATATATATATATAGATATATATATATATATCCTTAGTCGCCTACGAGACGTAGGTGACTCTCTTGATTGATTTGTGGGGTTTAACGTCCCAAAACCAGCTCTGATTATGAGAGACGCCGTAGTGGAGGTCTCCGGAAATTTCGACCACCTGGGGTTCTTTAACGTGCACTGACATCGCACAGCACACGGGCCTCAGCATTTCGCCTCCATGGAAATACAGCCGCCGCGGCCGGGATTCGATCCCGCGACCTTCGGATAGGTGACTCTCTTGGTTGCCTCGTTCGCATGGTATGCACCAAAGCTAGATTGGTTGGGTATCAGTGTGTGAAGAACATGACTAATAGATCATGAAATCAATATCTCGATTACTCGTCGCACGCGTCACGATTTAACGATGGCGCGATCACGCGCGGCTCATACCCGCAGTGCTATTCCCGGGGTACGTGGATGCACCACAGGTGAGTGAACGTTAACAATACAGCCTATGTCAATCAACGACTAACCAAAATAGATATTGGATATTCATCGAGAGGACAATTGGCGTGGGTTAAACACAGGGTGTATACAAACCGGGAAATCTCAGAGAATATGAGTAGTCTGGAAAAGCTCAGGGATTTTGGGCTTCTGTCAGGGAAAATAAACTGAAGTGCGGAAGTCGCGGTGACGCTGGCTCTAACTATGCACCTGTCAACGAAGACTCCCTGGGCGCCGCCATAATTCGCTTTGTGCTGTTGCTAATACGCGTAACCCCCCACCCCCATAAGAGGGCTGCCGAGGCTGTGACGAAGAAGGGGATCCTTCTCTCGTTGAAAAGTCTTGCCCGGGAGTACAAAAGCTAACATATGTGCAGCCTCGGCAGTGCATTTTTGGGGATCCACGCATAACAGCCCAAAGTGGATTGTTGCGGCGCCTAGAGAGCCTTCATTGTCGCGTTTTGACACGACTGTACGAAGCGCGTCCTCTCCACAGCCACGCCAGCCTTCCACCCTTTGCTAACACGTTACCATAGTTGTAACATTTGGCGATATATAGGCACAGGCGCATCCAGGTTGCCTTGTACTGCTGACGCCCCGTGGGCGTTGTGGGCACGAGTAAACAAGGGGGTTATTGGCCTCGAGGACAAACCGTGGCGCCACCAGCCGGAACCTCTCCGTGACGTACAAAACGAGCTAGTGCAGACACGGTTTTTTAGTGTTGCAGGTGTTCCCTGTGTATATCTTAGCTGCAAAAGAACTTGTTCTGCAGGTCGGCAAAGTATTTTGCGAGTGAACAAGAGGCATCGCCGCGTCCACGCTTGTCGGAAACGTGTGCCCGCGGTGCTATGCACGACGAAAGGGACGAGGCCGCTCGCGTAAATGGTGCTCGCGAAATTTAGTTAGCTATCTCTGGGAATACTTAGACATCCCGCGTGCAGTTACTTATTCAGGCGCGAATAGGCGCTACATATCGTGCACTTGCGCGGACGGTGCACGGGCTATATGTGACATTTCGATTCACGTTGACAGCTGTACGTGGTTCACGGCATACCTTCCCATCCCTTCGCCGCATTTTTGGGCGCGTGATTAAGCGGGCAATATATGTGAGGTCTTGACGTTGCTAATTCAACCTGCATGTCCATTCATAAGGGAATGGACATGCAGAATGGACGCCCGGTTTGGTACTTTTGCCAGTATTATCGCGGGGCAATGATTCATCACGAGCTTATCACCAGTAAATTATATCTTAAATTCATGCATACGGTTGCGCTTTGTGCGCGCATGTATCTTGACTGATGGCAGTATCAAAGCAGCCTGTTATTTTTTTGCGATGGCGCTGCTCCGTAAACAGGACACGTTTCCTCGACAGCAGCAAATACGCGTGGTAAATTCGAATGCCTACAGTCCGAGAAAGTTCATGCCGTACTCACTGAACATTTTAGCTCCAATGCCGTGCACAAAATTGACTTCGAGCAATGCTTCACACACACTCGAAATGTTTCCCCATTCTCAGCTTTTTCAGGCAAGACGCTTCGTCTTGGGGTATATACGCGTGAAAATTACACCTAGCTGGGTCGAATATTTCAAGTGCTTTGGCGCCGAGCAGTTTTCCATGCGCAGAAGCAAGAAGAAAAGTAACCAGCGCGCTTCGCGGAGGTGGCGAACGCGTCACGTGATGTCCTTTACTACGTCACGACAGCAGCGCCGGTCTTTCCAGTGATGATGATTGATGATTGTGGTTCGGTTAGGAAAGGACGCTAATTTCTGCAGCCCATGTAGGGAGCACGGCTAAGAGTCCGTGGGGGTAGGGGAAAGGGAGTGAAAGAGATAGAGAGGAGAGAAAGGCCGTAGTGGAGGGCTCCGGAAATTTAGACCACCTGGGGTTCTTTAACGTGCACTGACAACGCACAGCACACGGGCCTCTGGCATTTTCGCCTCCATCGAAAATGCGACCGCCGCGGCCGGGATCTAACCCGCGTTTTTTGGGTGGCAGCCGAGTACCAACCACTACACCACTGCGGCGGACTCCAGTGGTGGCCCAATATTGGTCGGGATAGGCGTGCGCACAGGAGGAGTGGAAGGGATGCCCCCCCCCCCCCCCGTCATGTGAGAGGTTAGGAGGCGGGGGGCTTTGGCTTTGCTTGTCGCGTCTTGGTCTATGCAAAATCCGCTCTGTGTCTAGACGTGCTACGGCGCACACACGGCTCGTGTGTGCGCCGAGCGTTGTTGTGCGTTTGCATGCACGCAGTGTTTTCTACGAATGTGCGCGCACATGACAAAATGAACTCGGACATACAACACAACTAATATTGGCTGACGTAGGCGTGCGCACAGGAGGAGTAAAAGGGACCCCTGTCATCTGAGAGGTTATGAGGCGGGGTGAGGGGGGGGGCGCAAAGTCGCTGATACATTGACTTAATAGCTAGGGGGGGGGGGGGGGTGACGCAATGAACCTTCCCTCCTACCCCTCCAATGAAGAACCCTGCGCACGGTTATCTTACCGGACCATATTGACTTCATTTAGGTAAACGTTGATTATAGTATAATTGATGGGGATAAACACTCAGAAAATGAACAGATGTTATCGAAGGATATATGCCATCTGCCCTTGAAATGCACCCATTCAGCAGCTTCTCTCTGGACAAACCCCACCAGCTCTAGCCTTCCGGAGAACTTTAAAAAGGCTTCCAGATTGAAGAAAAGTGACAAGCTCCTCTGAGATATAGATCGCAGTCGGCCCGTGCAAAATTAAACTCGTTTCTTCGTGTCAGAGTAGTAACGGGGGGGGGGGGGGCTCACCACAACGACACATTGGGGGGGGGGGGGGGACGGGTTGGAGATACCAATAATAAATTTGGAGATGCCATTTATTACATTTTGTGCCGATAAAGGCAATTTCCCGCGCTGCTTCCACACCAGCGCGGGCAACAGTAGTCAGTGCGGCGCATCGCGGCACCGTACGATCCCGGAGGAGGGATTAGACAAGCTTGCCAGAGTTCCCAGGAAAGCTGGCGTCACTGATTCACACTGTCATGTGTACGCTCGCGCCTTACTGCCACGGCCATAGGACGATATCCAAAAGTAAAACACCAAGAGTTATTTAGAAGGTTCCCCGTTCACAATGCCCAGCGAGTCACATAGGCGAAAGTAAAGCTTTTAGTAAAGAATGCGCCAGCACAAGAACGCTGTGCGGAGAATGGAGTCGAAAAGCAACGGGTTTGCAAAGCGTTGCGAAAAGTTCGACCACAACATAGACTTCGACACGCTGTCGTTATTCACGTGAATCTGCGAAGAAGCTAGGCTTTTGTTGGAGTTGTGGTACATACAGAACATCACGGCAAACATGAAAATGACGGAACGGAGGTGCTGTGCAGGGAGAGCCGAGAGCGACGTCACCTCTGCTAACCAAAAGCTCTTAGCCTGTGCCCCATGACCGAAGACGAAGCACTGCCTGTGGAGAGGAACAGTACGAGAAACTGTGGCAGAAGGCCTCCAAAAATTATTTTTGTGCAGCAGCATTGGGCTTGTACGCCATTTAAGGTCGACAACCGGAAACCGTGACCAAAGCGCACTGCATGCGGAGAGAAACTTATGGGGCAGCGTAGGACAGCAGAGATGGGGGAGGGGGACGAAAAAAAACAAACAAACAAGGAATGTGAGAACAAACAAGGATGCCTGCGAAGAGAGATCGGAGGACGAAAAAAAAAAAGGAAAAGCATGCAAATAACCGCAGTGTGTACTAGCTGTACCGAGTGGGCAGGCGAGACAACAGTAAAGAAAGATGTGTTCGAAAGAAAAGGCAAGGGAAGAAAGTTCGTGGTTGACCACAGAAGCTAAAATCCGATACGCTCGTCTTGCAAGCCCAAAGTCATGCACAGCTGCGCCTCCGATGCGCGAGGTGCTGGGGTCGATTCTCAGTGCCGCCGGGCACTCATCAGTTTTTCTAATGCATAGAGTGGCACCCTGACCTAGCGCTTGGCTGTGTGGGTTATCTCTGTCTCCAGGAGGTGGCCTCTCCTTCCCACTCTTTTCTTTCCCTCCCCTTCCCCTGTGAGTACTTCTGTTGGTCCTCAGTCGAGAGAGTTACCTTGCGCTCCGAACCGAACAAGAACTTCCTTTCCAAAGAATTTCTCTCTCTACCCAGAAGAAAGTCTTTCCTAACCTGAAACTATCCCAAGCAAACAAGTTCTGTCCGTCTCTTTCTTCCCCAAACCACTACAAGAACGATTGATACAGGACTAGGTACACATCTACAGGAAAAGGAGGGAGAAAAATACGAGAACGGGGGTTGACAATACGCCCCTCCCCCCCCCCCCCCAATGTCCACGAACTATAGGTGGCGCGAGAGTCGAACCAAAATGACAGCCTGGAGGAGCATAGACTATCCGCATGCCCGGAGTGTACGCCGTTCGCCGCGTGTCGTACAGAAGCTTCAACGGGTTTTTTACCATGTCCGACACAAATTAGCTTCCTTTTGCGAAGCCGATTTCATTAGCGACCATTTTGGAAGCTTCTGTGAAGGCAGAGCTGTTGACAGCAGCCTCTTTTTACGTGGTATCCACAAGTCAGAGTCTGCACAGTACGAAGAAGTCTCAGCGAAATGGCAGAAATTTGTGACCATAAGCTGTAAACATCACCTGCGGATCCAGAGCGGTGCCGTGCTCCCGTTCGCGTGTCTCGCGAAGACACTCTCAGGATCCGTTGAAAATGCCCACGAAATGCTTGGTGTCACACTGACGCAGCTTGTCACTGTAGGTTGCAACCGACAAGGTTATATTTTTTTAAAACCCTGTTGTCTGCACAGTGCATCTACCGAAGTGAGTAAATATCGGCGTCACACGGGCACATTTCATAGCGACTGGGATTTATCAGGGTTACATTTCTTAATCGCAATCAACGGTGGTCGCTGCTACATGGTCCGACCTAATCGTGGTAGAGTTTAGCGCCGACGTCGGCCAAATCAGGAGCTCAGAGCCGAATCACGATGCGCAGATGGCGATCGTCTTGAGATCAGTGTGACATGCTTGATCACGATCAACAGTGATCGCGCACCAGCACGTGTTCCAGATAGAGCCTAAACAGGACCGGCCTAGATCGCGATAAAAAATGCACGTTTGGCACCGATGTGAATCGATGTCAGCACTGATTGAAATATAAACATTCGTTGGTGTGCGCGACTGCGTGTAATATGTGAAAAAAAAAAATGCGAATGCCACGCAAACAAGCAACTTTGCGGCTTGCAGTGGTTCGCAGACTTACATTTAACTGCTGTGTTGCCATGCTAGCAGGTGCACGCATCTACAGAAACGTCCTTCTCACTATAAATCCGACGTACAGCATGACCACTGTGCGGTTTAGCGAAAAGCGAAAGCAATTTCCACCTACCCATATTGCTCCAGAAGAAGTTGCCGGGAGGGAAATGTGCGCTGCACACTCATCGGCGGCGTCGCGCTTTCCGATGCGAAACCTCACTATCCATTCCTTCTTTCGTAGCGGATCTTGCAGGAAGGCATGCCGGATTATTTCGTTGTGAACAGCTCGATTTGTGCATTAGGGCATGCAGCACATGCGGTTACTGTTGTGCTTCTTGGGCATCACGCGCAAATACGTAGACAAAGGTGCGGCGGCGACGGACAGTACAGCGCGTCGTCTGCCTATCCTCCTCGTGGCATTTCTGTCGTGCGCCGCGGTGCGGCGTGACCGTGGTCAGCCGACGATGACAGGGCTGGAAAGTGGCGAATTGTGCGGTGTTTGTGTGTCGTCAGTGGTGCCGCAACTGGCAAACTTTAAGTATGACAGCATTCAAGTGCAATTTCGTCCAGGACTGGACGAATCCCAAACATTCCGAGTGTACAGCATTGATTAGGCCTGTTGAAACCATGCAACGCGAACGCGGCGTACTGTGTGCTATGCAGAAAACAGTTTTCACTTAGTAACATGGAAAGAGAGCTGTGACAAGCCACGCCAACAGTAAAAAGCATCGACTTGCTGTGAGTGGAGCCGGAACACCCTCGGTAGCATCATTTCTGTCGCCGGCAACAAGCGGACCGCCGGTCGCCGTTGTGACCGAAACGGGGCCAGTAACGCCAGGATCTGCGCAGCCTTCACCTGCTACAACTACGCCTACGGACTTCGAGCCCCGAAGTACAGCAAAAGATTTGTTTCAACATGACAAGGAGGTCATTAATGCGGAAGTCATATGGTGCCTAAATGCTGTCATGACGCATTCGTCATTCCGTGCTGCTGCGGCATCGACTTCTCTGTTTCCGGTAATGTTTCCGTCATCAGCCACAGCCAAGAAAATGCAACTTGGCAAGGACAAGGTGGGTAATACCATTGTCTACGGTCTCGCGCCTTTCTTCAAAGAGAGCCTTACGTCGGAAGTGAACGAAGCCTGCTGCCTCGTCATGGCGTTTGACGAATCGTTAAACAAAGTTGCACAAAAGGAGCAAATGGACGTGTTAGCTCGCTCCTGGTCGGATGCAGAGGAAAGCGTGAAAACTCGCTACCTGACGTCATGCTTTCTCGGGCGCACTCGAGCTGAAGAATTGGTGTCCGCATTTAAAAGGGCAACAGAGGAATTCTCACGCTCAAAAATTATTAAGATTTCAATGGACGGGCCAAATGTGAACATGAAGTTTTCTCCGTGAGATCAAGGAAGAACTGCGTGAGTCTAATGACGGCCGCCGAATTCTCGATGTTGGTGGCTGTGGACTTCACGTAGTGAACGACGCGTTCAAAACGGGACACGCAGCAACAGGGTGGAAACTCGTGCAATTTCTCCGGGTCGTGTACAATTTGTTCAAATGCGTACCTGCCCGACGCGCTGAGTATGCACGCATCACTGGGAGTAACACCTACCCATTGAAGTTTTGCTCCGTGCGGTGGCTTGAAAATGTCCGTGTAATTTCGAGGGCCCTTGAGGTTCTGCCGTACATGAAGATGTACGTTGAGTCGTGTCGAAACGCGAACAAGCGGCCGACCAGCGCCAGTTACGCCGTGGTCGAGACAGCCATCCGCGACCCTCTGCTGTGTGCGAAGCTATATAACCTTTATGCTTAGCGTCGCGCAAGAACTGCAGCCGTTTCTGGCTCAGTTTCAGAGCGATGCACCGATGCTTCCATTTCTTGGCACAGCACTGGAAAAGCTTCTGCGATAACTTATGAGCAGAAAAGTGAAGAGAGATGTGTTGATGGCAGCGGACAGTCTATTGAAGTTGCTGAAAGTACATATGGACCTTCCTGCGAACATATTTCCGACGCCCAAGATTGATCTTGGCTTTGCTGCGAGAAATGCTCTCCGAAAGGCCCAGAAACTTTCAGGCTTGACTATCCTTGAGTTCAGAAGCGACTGTGGCGCTTTTGTGAAGACCTGCGCCAAAAAGATTGTGGAAAGGTCGCAGCTGAAGTTCAAGCTGACGACGGGGTCGTCATCTCTCGACCCTGCGTGCGCGCTGATTCCCGAGCTTGGGGAAAGGCGTTTGACTGATGCACTTGAAGTAGGGACGGAACACCAGTGGATGACTGGAACAGAAGCTGACCGGACTATGCGGTCATATAAACAAGTATGCTCTTTGGCCTCGACGCAAGCAGCACTGAAGAATTTTGATAGGAGCACGGATCTCCTGGATGCCCTTTGGGCACACATGTGTGGTCCAAACAAAGAACTGCTGACTTCTGCCAAAATGATCCTTTCGCACGGAAATGCATCTGTCGAGCGGGGATCTTCTATTAACAAAGACTGCCTGGTAGAAAATCAGAAAGAACAATTTCTGGTTGCCCAATTGACGAACTGTTTTTGACGCCGTGTCGTCAGCTGGAGGAGTTGGCAGTGTGCTGGTGTCCAAGAGAATGTTTCAAATGGTCCGTGGTGAGAACGCGCATTGGAAGTAGGAGCTGGAGAAGACTAGAACAGATAGGGCCGACGCGTTAAAAAAGGAGCGTGAAAGGAAGCGTACTGCCGCTTCTTTGAAGGAGCAGTCCGTGTGGCTTTGCAATATGCCACGCTGTAGTTGCCACATTATGTCCTGTGTTGAAAGATTAGGTATAAAGCCCACCATCATGTGGGGGAATAGCCCCTCCGTCTCAACGTATTCATTTAGCCTTCGGAGTATAACATGCTGCATCATTCTCCTTAAAGGTCAACGAAATTGGTCTTAAGTTCCCTAACTCGAGCTTTTTGCCTGGTTTAGGAATAAAAATTGCTTTTGCATGCTTCCAGCTGGTAGGTAGAGTGCCATCTTTAGAATGAGGGTTGAAGAACTTCGTAAGTTCGTGAACTGAATGATCATCAAGGTTTCTGAGCATCTTATTTGTGATCATCGTCTGTACCGGCCGCAGATGTGGTCTCTGTGCTATTGAGATGATGATGATGATGATGCTCCTGAAGAATTACGGCACTTACCCATCAGGGGGGATTGGCCAAGAGGTGACTACGTTTTGATTTTAAATTATTGGAAGGAACCGATAGAGAGAGAGAGAGAGAGAGAGAGAGAAAGGATGTTTTAGAGGGAATTTAATTAGTGGAATTGTGCATGTTAACCATTCAAACCTGACAGATGAGTCACCCAAACATGTACAGAAGAATATCTTAAGTATGTTTTGCAGTACTCACGAGAAGAGTAGACTGTCTTTACAATTGACTTTTTTTTTTTAACAGGAATTGTCAAAATCGTATACGATTTGTCATTGAGAGCAGCTCCTACTTCAGCCTCCTCATCGTCTTTATGTAAGACTGCAGTCTCCTGTCCTGTAAACGTGTTCGAGACAGAGAAGTATTTGCTGGCGTTGAAGTAACGATCTTGCACCTCCTTAATAAGTCTGTCGTCATCTGCGGAAAATGAATGAATAATCATCTGCATATGTTTTTCCGTGAAGGTGTCTTGGCTTGATTCGGGTCAATCAAGTGCCTCAGCAGGAACCATGTGTTTTTGTTGACCAGTAGTCCGTTCAGTCGGTCCCAAAGCTGATGCCAGCGTTCCTGACTGAGCAACTGATAGCGATGCTCAATTTTTTTCCAACTGTACAAGCTTCTTGTGAAGGCTTTTGTTATGCTTTTGTAACAACCACCGTTTTTGTATACTCTTTTGTGCTTCCCATAAGTTCCTGGAGTCGAGAGTGGGGCCTTCCTCTTCCGTTTCCGCCTCTATGATCGCATTATTAGCGTCTTGAATTACAGTACGGACCCATTCTTCTAGTTCTTCGAGGTTAGTTATGGGTGTCGAAGTGCATTTATCGCAAACGTTACGAAAAACGTCCCACCAGATATGCCTGATAATAGGCTTACGTTTTTTAAAGTCCTTTAGAAAGACCATGATAGCTATAATGTAGTGGTGACTTCCGACGTTCATTTCTGTATTCTCCCAAGGGTTTTCTAAATACTTTTAACGAAAGCTAGGTCGGGTGGCTTCTGTCGCTTTGCCTAAAATGACGTCAACACACAGTGCGGCCAATAATTGTCCAATAAAAGCCGGGTGCGTGGATTGAGGTAATCCGTAAAAATTGAATTTCAGGCGATCTGCGCATCTCTGGAGCGTGTAATTTCGCAAAAATGACGGAAGTGTGCTGAGGAACGTACCCAGCGAATTTTATTGAGGTGGGTTGACCTCGAAAATCACCCCAGTTGTCCTTTACCTACTGCAGGAAGTGGTCATCCAGTAATATACAGTTGAGCGCAATTCATTGCGCACTTTATTACAAGGCGCCGGCGAGATTCGTCCAAGCTGTCCTAAACACTCCACTTTTCTATACATTTGGTAAACAGAAGGTGGCATCTAAGGCGGCATACCATTGTAGCACGAACTAAAGGGGGAAAAAATGTTGCCGCAATATGAGCGGGTAAAAATTGCTTTGGCAGAGAAGTGTGTGTACACAAGTCATCGCTGTTCCAAGGCAGGCATATTGCCTATTACGGTTTCGCCGTCTCCAGATTTGCCCCTTTATCCGCGTCTTCTGGTGACGAAACGGCGCTTCGCGAAGACTTCTTACGGCCTTTCCGCGAACGCTTTCCCGGCCGAGTTTGCTTGGGTGTGCCGGTCGGTGGAGAAAGAGAAGCTTGAATGGCCTTCTTGAGCTCGTCTGTGCTCATAGCGGCCGCAGGTGGCGCCTCCTTACGCTTCTCGACGAAGATTTCTGGCAGCCACTGAAGGGCCGCTGCACTCAGGAGCACAAGCGCAGCCATTAGTATGTTGACAGCGTACTCGCTTTCGAGCTGCACGAACTTATCCAAAAAGCTTGCCGTCAGCACTCCTAGACGTCCAACGGCGTACGAGGCGGCCAGGCCCAGGCTCCTGATGATGGTTGGGAACACCTCGGCCGTGTAACCGTAGTTCACGCTCAGAGTCACGGCGGACACGCTAACTGCAACGCAGTTGGCCAGTGCGGAGAGCGCCGTGATGCCGACGAAGTGAACGGCCACATGGAATGCCAGCAGAACACCCAAAAGGCCGAGCATAACGAAGAAGGTTTCGCGCTGCCCGTGGCTGTGCAGGTGCCACCACACCATGGTGTAGAGAATCGCCTGTAGAAGGGTGCGCACGGCGACCGACAAGTCTTCTGTGGCAGCGTCACGTTCCAGTAGGCCGTAGTAGGTGAAGTTGACGCTGAACCAGCACAGCACCACGGAGAACGCGCGCCGCCGAAACGTTGCCGTCATGTTGAAGGTGTCGCCAAAACTCGACGTGGTAGACATGGGCTCAAGTTTCTTCACCTGCTCCCTGAGAGCCTTGTACGTGAGGCGAGCTTTTGCGAGGTCGACGCCGTTGGTCTTGGCGGCCTCAATGATGACCCGCTCGGCAGACCGCATCCTCCACATCGCTAGAAGCCAGCTGGGTGACTCGTCGAGGAGGTAGCACCAGAACACGAGTAGGGCCGTCGGCAGAGAGAGGAACGCGTGCGCGAGATTCCAGTGCGGTTTCAGGCTAGACATAAAGTGGAGCGCCGGCGGCACGGTCGTTGTTCCGACAGCCGTGTCTAGGACGCCGTACAGGGCGCGCCTCTCATTTCCGGTTACCTCGTAGAGCAGGATGAATATCACCAACTGCACCGAGCAGCTCGTGGCTGACACGAAGAACCGGCTTGCCATGTACATGGTGAGCGTCTGCGAGACACCGCATCCAATGCTAGAACACAGCAGGGCCACAACGCAGATCAAAATGGTGGGTCTCCGACCAACCCTGTCCGCCAGCACACCGGCTATCGGTACGCACAGCGCAGCGCCCAGCATGTGCGTCGCCGTGATGGCCTTGAAGAGCCAGACGTGCCCGCACACTAGGTCCCACCGGCTGACGATGCTGTCGCCCTTTTCGGCGGCATCGTAGTGC
Organism: Hyalomma asiaticum; assembly: GCA_013339685.2. Lineage (NCBI taxonomy): Eukaryota > Metazoa > Arthropoda > Arachnida > Ixodida > Ixodidae > Hyalomma > Hyalomma asiaticum. Next base: position 89,779,399 of record CM023484.1, read on the forward strand.
CAGTGGTCGCACGCCACCACACGGCGCTCGCCGTCTTCACCGTTCTGCATGGAAACACCGTTTATGTTCATTGACTGGTATTTGCTCTTCGATATTTTATTATTATTTTTTTTGGATAAGCTATCGTTCCACTAGTCTCTTTGTTCAGCCATTCTACGTGGCTTCGATATTACTGAAGCTTTACTGCCGTGTAGAGAACATATAGACATCGAAAAGTGAGTCTGTATTCAGTATAAAAGTATAGTGCCTAGCACTGTAATAAAAGGTATTCTTTAAGGGATATGATATTTAATTAAATATACTGAAATCTCATGCAGCTGCGGCTTTTGCAATAGTCTGCGCGCGTAATTTTAAAAGCGATGATTTGCTGATGATTTCAGTTTATCAAACGTATAACTTCGCAAGCTACAAAGATGTGTGAGTAAATTGGGCGCCTATAGGCTCTTCTGAAATTAGGTATATCTGAAGAGCACCGTGCATGGTTACGCCCTGCTGACAGACATCCTGCAACTACGACAGATTTACTTCCGAGATGTACGTTCGACTTGAAGAATGTGTAACTAAGCGCATTAGAATCCTGAAACATTTTCCCACATGCTCTGTTTGGTTTCTGGACAATCTTTTCTGCAAACGGAAAGCAATTGTGCAACGGATATCTTGTGATTCACACTTCTAAAGCGAATCTTAACTCATTTCGATGAATGAAACGAAAATGTCGTTGCCCCTAAGACTTCGCGAAGCGCCCAACGCTTCACTACTCCGTCAATTTCGCCAATACATCCCCCGCCGTAAAGTTAGTAGTACAAGCCATAATCATCCAAATAAGGACTGATCCGAACAACGTTGGTTCATGTGTTATAAAGTAAGTAGGGACAGCGCCAAACATAAAGAAAGGAACAATGAAAACAGTACGCAAGCGACACGTGGTGCCTAGGGCTGAACTTTAATGATACTTAATAGCGTGTTACGTGCCTAAACCGGCTATGGTTGTGGATACGCCTAGATGTGGGGGCTTCGGAGTAATTGTGGCCACCTGGGGTTTATGACGCGCACCTAATGTCGAGTATACGTATGTGTTCTATATTCAAAGAATTTCTTGGCGAACTTCAGCATCTATCTATCTATCTATCTATCTATCTATCTATCTATCTATCTATCTATCTATCTATCTATCTATCTATCTATCTATCTATCTATCTATCTATCTATCTATCTATCTATCTATCTATGTCTAGGTACTCTTCTCGTGTTATTTTTTTCCTCTGGATGCAGCAAATCTGGCATGGTGGGGTGCGAACCTATGATGAACATCAATGATGAACCTAGACGTCCCTAACATGATATACTTGTCAGACACGTCTCAATTAACCATGGTACTATCACGTATGACTGACACCCCATAGTGCCAGGCGTGGGTATCAGGCCAGCGGACACGTGCGAAACGTGAACTTTGCAGCACACTGACTTTTGGTCGACCTTGTGTTGTCTGGCATCACGATAAATGGGAAAAAAGCTGTGGCTGATCCCTCTGTCAAAGTAATCGGTATACCAGGAAAGTGAAATGTCTCTTGAATGTTTATTTACATTGGGGTGAACTTGCCCATTGCTATCGGTGTTTCTCTGGTACGGCACCGTTTGACGTGGATGAACCCACGTTCACACATCGCTTCCATAACATCATGGGCCAACCCTCTGTGGTAACTGAAGTAGTTTACCTAATAACTGGACACAGTCTGTGAATACCGCGCGACAAAGGTATCAGTCATATTTACTGCGGCACATTGACCCGTCAACGTCGTTGCCGTGCTCTGGTGCCTAACGCAGCAGTTTTCTTGTTCCCATCACGCTCGAAGAGTGGTCGGCGGGGAAATGCCGCTGACGAAGAAATGTGACCGGTGCCCTACCACTGCGCTCGGCGCATATACGCTCGAAAGTCTACAAACGCGGCTACGCGCGCTGCTCTGCACACGTTCATCGAGGCGGACTTTGGAAAGATGGATGGATGGATATTAGGAGCGTCCCCTTTATAACGGGGCGGTGGCCGGGCCACCAAGCTCTAGCTTTATTTCTTTTTCGTTTACAACACCTGGAGTGGGGCCACTCCAGCACCTGGAGTGGGGCCGCCATCTAGGGGAGACGAGGTAAAGCTGCAGCGATTCACTTTGCCTCTCTCGGATGGCGGCACCGTTCCAGTCAATGGGCGCCTGGATGCGCGGTGCTGAGCTGGACGAGACAAGAAGGCGAGTTCGTATAGCATCGGCATACGTGCAGCGTTAGCGCAGTGGTAGCGCATCGCGGCGCGGGGAGCTGCGAGTTCGATTCCCAGCACATCAACAGAAGTTTTTCTATATTGTTCTTGCATGCTTACTGCATCATATCCGTTGCGGTAGTGATGTATGAGGTAGTGGTGAACCCCGGCATAAAACTTTGTTAAAGAAAACGCCAGGTCAGTCTACAATACGCATAAATTGTTCGGCAGCCCCGCACATCCAAGCATCAGCTCACGCGCTCCTATCCGCCTCGCACACACCACGAGAGAAAGGCGTGGGCGCGCTTTTGCCAGACCACTCCTCACCCCGTGAAAAGCGGTCTACGTACCGGCCGACCCACGCTTTCAGCATGCGACTCACCGGAATGGGTGGATCGTAGACGTCGCACTGGCTTGGCTCGCCATCGGGTCCCAGAGGGATCGCCTCGTTTTTCCAAACGTTCTCCGGAACGTCGCGGAGCTCGTACGGCGGAGCGCACCAGTGGATGACGTCGTGAGTGAAAAGCTGGCTTCCAAGCGCGTGCATCAGCAGCGCCACCACGGACAGCATTCCGGTGTAGAGGACGCGACGCTGGAAGGTCCCGTGACCCAGTATGACGTAGACGTTGTCCTGGATCGCCTTGTGCGTCTCGGCAGTGGAGAAGCCCGCTAGCAGGCTCTCTTCGGGTATCTGCCCATTGATCGGTGTTACCTGGAGAGCCGAGCCGCCTTGGGCCATCATGACGGCTCGCTGAGAGGGTGCTTCGTGACGTCTGGCTAGACGATTTGGGCAAGAGCGATCGCCTTGAGCCGCCTCTGCCGGCGGCTGGATTCTTCTTCTGAAGTTGGACTCGCGCAGGCACGAGCCCTTACGTTATTGTTCACCTAAACAAACGTGGCTCACACCCACTGTGGGGGAATGGCCAAGTATTGTGTGCTAAGAAGTACTATAAAACTCAGGAACACAGTAATTCACAGAGAGAACGCCGCAGTTCCGATTCCCTTATTAAGAAGAGATGCTGAAAGGGGCCGTCGTTCACTTGCTGACACATTAATCGTCGAAAACTTTGTGGAACGACCCGAGAGTCTGGAACCGTCGCCTGCGCAAACTTGATCCCTTCAAGGAGCGGGGAGGCCCAATGATCTTATCTCGCTGTGACGCAACATTACTGTGCCGCCTGTGGTAAGGCGTGGCTTTCGCAAAAAGCCCACGCTCATTCCGCATAGGAATATCACACACTTGCAAATGCGACAGCTGCAACACTGAAGGGACGTTCCAACACATACTGTGTTTGTGCTCGCTTTACCAAATAACGCAATGTTTTATGTCGACTCGACAAGAGGCCTTTCTCAGAGGGAAAGCTAGCCCTAAGCATCGCAGGCTATAAGGAAAGCGACGACTACAATGATGATGATGACGACGACGTTCCTTAACACATACGGCGCTCACCGGCGCTGCCATAACTTCAGCTTTTATACTTGACCAAGTCCGAGTGATCTCTTGTGCGTTCGCTGGACAGGCAGGTGTGCTCTATCCTCACCCCGACAGTCGCGCCCCTTTAATCCCTTTCCACCCGTCGAAATACGACCGTGCCGCCGACTGTGCCCTCGTGTCTTTCGGTTCCGCATTCAACCACCGCTAGACCACCGCAGCGGAAAAAGGAGAAACACGAAAAGACAATGAGTCAAAGAAATAAACCGAAAAATGCTAACAGAGAGAAAGGCTGGAATCAATCGTAGTTACGATGCACTGCTGCCAAACCGCGGCACCGTAAATATTTGAACCGCTTTGTTCCGAATCGATAACCGATATATATATATCTTTTCGGTCGTGTTCGGCTCGGGTACAGTTCGGCTACGGTTTTCGGTTCGGTTCGACACCCCGATTCAAAACGAACAAGAGGTGTGTTCCGCGCAACTCGCCTGTAAAGGTGGTTTCACTGCAGTACATGTATCCATGCCGCGAGACAGCCTTTCCAGGAAAAATTTGTACTCCTGTGAAGACACACTTCGTGGGGAAATGAACATATTAGCTGTATCTTGATTAAATTTTCTTAATGCCTAGGAGGGAATTACATAACTTTAAATTGAATAAATATAGTAAATTTAGAACAGCGTGTCTTACCGTATTATTATAAATCCTACTACAGTCAAACCCCTCAATAAGGAAATCCCGCGACAACGAAAGAATTCACCATCTCCGGCCAAAGTTCATAGGATTCAACGCATATCTCGATAGTGAAACGCCACGAAACTGCGCTCCCGCGATCACGAAAATTTGCAGTCCGTTAGACCACCTGGTGACTCCAACCAAGTCCATGTACTGAAATGCACCTTTTGTCAAATAACGCCACAGAACGATTACATGGCCGCCATCTTGGTTGTTGAGTGTTGCTTCTATTGTTTATCGCCGCAGTACGCGCGTGGTGAACAAAAATTATTTCCGGCTTTGCATTATTTGCGCATAACGCGAACCGTGGTGTGCAGCTTAGTAGCGTGCATTGAAGCGCGGTCGGGCGTATCCTGTGGCGGCGCATCGCGCGGAGTGCCCGCTTTTACACCGTCCGCGCTGCTGTGCAGCGAGCGGCGACGCGTTGCTTTTGGGTTATCGCCAGTGCGTGTTACGAATGCGCTACACATCACACGTACTGCCGCCGAACAGATCGTCGCGATAAACTCGCAGACGTTACGTTGTACCAGCACGTTCGTCGGCTGACATCATTGCGTGCGCCTCCGTGCAGCTCGATATGCGACATCGCTGCATTCTTGCATAATCGGAATCTCTCTCTGTCGGCCATACCGCGAGTTGTGTAGTGCGGATGGCGTACTTACTCAAATCTGTAGCCCGTACTTTCCATCGGAAAGCTCCCTGCGCGCTCGAATCGACGACGAAACCGAAACCACGTTGGCGACGTTGGTAACTTCCCGTCAGACCGGTTAGATGCAGTTTCGCTGGTTTCGCTGCCATCTGAACGCGGTGACGGAAAACGTTTGCGGTAGTTCGCTTCGCGCTCGGTTCGATCTTTGTGCGTCGTATTTGCATTAAGTTCGCATGGTAGCACGCCGCCTTTATTATCCAGCTCTTGTCACAGGAAGGTCATAGCTGCGTCGAGTCTTCCTTGCGCGCACGAGGCGTACGAAAGTAATGCAAATCGTGATTGGGAAAGTCAGGGAGCCCACGTGTGGTCATGTAGGCTCTCTAGCGAGCCTACATGACCACACGTGGGCTTGCTAGGGGAGTTTTTGCGGTACAGAAACGGTACAGTATACCGGACCTCGGAAATACGCCCGCAGCCTCCTAACAATACGTTAATGTGCCTCTTTACTGTAAACTCTTGAAAGCTGGGTAGATGCTCGATTCGGGAAATACGGTGACCCTCGCGGGATAAAAGCGATCGCCGCAGTAGGCATACTGTGCAGTAAGCGATACGTGCCACTCTATGCATGAGGACTAAATCGTAGACTCATGGCAACTACGATTTAATGAAGTTGCTGTCCGCAACGAAGCTCTGAATAGAATAGAAAGAACTCTTTAAAGCAGGTTAACAAAATATTTACAGCAATGCTTCGATTTTCAGTAATTTTCTCCTTGCAATGCCTTATTTCACGACAACGAAATTTTCGCAACAGCGAATTTCTTCGTTTTACCCGCGGACTTCGTTATCAAGGGGTTCATCTGTACTATAATTGACTATACCAATTCCAGTTCACTGCATCTTTGCCTCAAACCAAAAAAAGCCGTCCTCAGATTCCCTTTTTATGTGCTATTAGCTCTTGGAAGGAGCATATTTTATTGAATGTACAGCAGCAACTCTGTGTTTCAGCCTTTTGCCTGTATTCTCTTACTGTATGTCACATTGTGACATGAAGTTAAGCCGAGCCCCAGTAATACCTAAGCAATATTTATTGTTTGAGCAGGTGTGAGCATTAAAATGCATCCTAGCACATCACTTTCAAATACCCTTAAATTTATTTACCTGTCAAAGCACATGAACTCCGTTGACAGAGAGTTGTTTTGCTGTTCATTTGTTTGTTCATTCAGTTGTTTTGCTGATGTGTCCCAAAAGTGTCATAAGCATCACCTGGTGCTCTGCCACAACTCCCTTAGCTTTTCAACAATACAGGTATGTTTGGGGCCTGAAACTGTTTATTAAATAAACTGTCGCATGTACCATATGCCTGTCCAGTGTTGCCACAGAATTTCGCGGATTCCTCTATCTGGATTTGCAGAATTTTAAACTTTCCACTGCATATAGTTCAGGGCCCTAATTTTAGTATAGCAAGGGTGTTCACCTGAATCATCCAAGTGGCAGTGCCAAATCTGTCTTATAGCTGTACATTGTGCTGAGTTTTAACCCAAATGGCCTGCCTCAACAGTTAACTGTTGCCCCCCTAATAGCAAACCCGGCACACGCAGGGTTTCGATAGTTTCATATATGACTTATGCCCAAACATGTGGCCTCACAAACCTTCTGGCAGCAGAGATGTCCAGATGCAGTGACAATTTAGTGCCGCATGTGGCCAACAGAGGCTGGTGCACAGCAGAACTTGGTCTCCACACTTATCTGTCACAATCATGTACAACCGCTGAATGGCAAACAGCAGAAATCGAAGCAAGAGTTAAACTTTACACACATATTTTTTTTTAATCTGTGCATTGTCGAGGGTTGGGGTAAGGAGAACAACGGAGACGATCAGGAGAGAATTCCATCATCGAGATCTTCTTCCTTTGGCTCCGGATGGGAGGCCACCTTGCGCAGCACTTTGGTATAGACATCCTGCAGGGATTCCCTTGCCCCCGGGTCGAGCGCTGCAAGGCACTCCTGTGATTGGGAGAACACGGTCATGTTATGAGAGCTGCACAACAGCATGGTGTATGCTTTCAGCTACATATGGAAGTGAACATGAGTTTGCAAACAGATGCTGGCATGTCCTTTTTGGATATATCTACAGGGAACGAACAGCAGCGCCTACCATGTTTACATGATTGTGTGTTGATTTGAATCTAAGTTTTAACATAGTCCCCCCCACACCCATCCCCAAGTTTGCAAGTCAAAGGAAAAAGCTGACCAGTACTACGTTTCACTTTCTACCCAAACCTCCCTCCCCCACATTGCATTTCAAATTTCAACAAAACAGGATGGCTTACAATTTAGTTAAGACAGTACATAGTGTAAATGAGCACTTCGAAACTACAGTAGAATGTTGTCAGTACATTCCCATTTCTCTTAATTTTCTGGCAGCAACATTTCTGACTCAAAACACAGGAAATGACCACGGCAGCTTAATACCATCGTTCTCTCTCTCTCACCGAACTATGATTGCACCATACATTTTCTGGCTGCCTGATCCATGTGTAGCACAGAAGTTCCATGGCACAAGCAACTGAAAGCAGCTGTGCCTCACCACGGCAGCTTTCCTGCAGTACTCGCTCGCTGCTACTGTGAGGAAGCGCTGGCGTACTTTCAATCTGTTGCTACTGGAAGCCCACCCTACTGGCTTGCACAGCACTGCAATCACAGCTGTTACTGCCAACCTTGTCGCAATAAGAGCACTTTTGACAGCATGTCTGTGGTAGTGCTGTTAGCAGCCCACAGCATGCTTATAATGGGTGATAACCAAAACGCAAAGCTGTTTCCTTCAGTGTGCACTGCTTTAAGAAATAAAAGCAGCACATAGCCATTGTATAAATATCTTAAGAGGGGAGTCGCAAATTGTGAAAGTTCGAAGATAGTCAAAAATATAAATTTTTGAAAGCCACTGTTCTCAACACCTGTGATGCCTAATCCATGTGATATTGAGCAATTCATCTGAAAACACAGCACATGTGCCAGAAAAAGAAAAACATTTTGTGAGCAGAAATGGTGAGACAGAGGCTTATAATACAGTGGAACCCCGTTCATACGTTTTTCAGCGGATCGGGGTAAAAAACGTAACAGCCGGGAAAACGCAAGAGTGAAGAAAGCTCCGAAAACGAATGAGAACAGGGCCGCTTTGACTTCAAACAATTTATTTCAGCAAGGTGAGCCATCTAGGTCGCCGACCGATAATTCGGACAGCCACGCGATACCGCCAGTGCCCCCATAGACTTAATGTGTTAAGACGACTGATATTTGGGACGGTTTCTAGCTCTAAATTCGATAATTCGGACTCCGTTCGTGGCTGTCGAGCGCAGTGAATGGGCCGCCATTATAGCCTCCGGCGCCCCGAAGAGAGGAAGTATGGCCTCAGAGATCGCAATCAAAACAGTGATCGTTGAGGCTTAGTTCCAGCGTGACGTGACAATTTTGGAGGCAAGTGGCCCCATCACTGCAATCACTGCATCCTGTTCCAACACCCTGCACGTGGTTTGTGATTGCGAGTACGGCTGGTCGTGTCGGGTCCGCGATCGCGCAATAGCGCTTTCACGTTCCGTCTTCAGTACTTGTTTGACTCCGTTCGTGGCTGTCGAGCGCAGTGAATGGGCCGCCATTATAGCCTCCGGCGCCCCGAAGAGAGGAAGTATGGCCTCAGAGATCGCATCAAAACAGTGATCGTTGAGGCTAGTTCCAGCGTGACGTGACAATTTTGGAGGCAAGTGGCCCCATACTGCAATCACCGCATCCGTTCCAACACCCTGCACGTGGTTTGTGATTGCGAGTACGGCTGGTCGTGTCGGGTCCGCGATCGCGCAATAGCGCTTTCACGTTCCGTCTTCAGTACTTGTTTCAAGTTTCAAGTTTCAAGTTTATTCAATATTCAATACAATAATACAGTACAATTAGAAAATTGATACAATACAGAAGGAGGTCCCAAAGTAAAAACTGTCAGGGGGACCTCCTGTTAATACATGTATAAATAATTGAGAACAAAGATTGGCAACTAAGGAAAAAACAGAAACCGCATGTTTACCGTATTTACCCGCATAATTTGCGCACCGCTGATATTTAGCCAACTTTACAAAAAAAAAATCCTCGTATATTTTGCGCTTACCGTCCGGCCCGAACCAGCTTGCCGGCATGCGCACGGACAGACGTTGGACAGCCGCGTGGCCGCGCCCCTTGCTGTACAGGCGAGCGCAGTCATACGCAAAAGGGGCTCACCCCTGTCGGGACGCCTGCAGTCGAAGCTGGGAGGAAACGCCCCACCCGTCTTTAACGAGCATGAAAAGACGCACAAAGGCGTGGGGGTGGGTGTCGCTCGGCTGCCGAGATAGCGCTCTTGGCAGCCATCAGCGGGCGGCGATTCCCGCAAGCGCGACCAAGACTGTCAAAAGTCAAATCAAAATAGCGGTGCCCGGGCGGGTACGGCGTGCCAGGTTGCAACGCATCATGCGGGAACAGACCCACAGTTGCGGCGTAACAGTGGGGTTCGCAATACATGGGATCCTATGGGAGCTATGCCGGGACCGATGAAAAACAACGTAACAGCCGGGAACAGCAGTGAGGAACGTAACAGTGGGGTTCCACTGTATTGGAAACTTGGCAATGTTCAACATGTCTTTCGCCATTTCTGCAACCAAGTGCCATTCTTGATACTTTTAAAAATTTGAAAGTTTCATTTTCCCATTTCCGCCCTCCTTGCTCCAGCAAACAGACAGAAAAAGTGCATACAGCTAAACTTCAATATAACAAACTTCAATATTACAAAATTCTCGAAATAACAAAGTATTTGACTTAAAACGTGAGGTTGACAGAACACCATGTATTTTTTTAAAACGAAGCAAGTTTCTCCGCGACTTCAATATAACGAAGTTTCACTGCTGTTGCAAACGAAAGCAGGGCCGATAAACTGAGAAACTCCCACTGGCACCACCAGTAAAATGGGCGAGGTTCATGCAGACTTTGCGAATGCATTTTTCAAATTGTACGCTGTGCTTGGCAATGCGAGAAGCAGCAGGATGCAAACAGCTTATACTGCGTCACGCATCGTATTGTGCACCTTCCACAAGCAGCGTGGTTCCATAATTATGTGTCACCTTCATAGTGTTGCCAGCGTACATCTGGTGTTCTCTTATCACCAGGTGTCAGGTGGAAGGACGTGCAGCCGTAGAAGTGGTAGCTAAATGCAGTGGGATTTTACTTATCTTGTGGGAGATCGTGATCGTACGGATGTAGCCGCCGAGTTTTGTATCTTGCAAGTGATCATAACTGACAAAAAAAGAGCATCACTGCTTGCTTACGGATATCGAACGGCTCGCATTTCGCGGTTTCCAATGTGGAAGAAACTTTCTTTAGACTTTCCCAGCAAAGGCACTCATACTTTTACCACGAATAATTTTTTTTTTTACTGGGTGCGCTCGTACAAGAAGGTCATATAAGCTGACCCCCATTTTTCTTTTTTAAATGCTCATGGTTACCCGCCATGTAGCTACAAATCTAAAGATGGTGCGGGTTTACTGCAATAAAAGTGACTCTTACAATACCTGTCGAAGCAACCGATAGTGGTTACTGACTGAAATTTGTCATAACGACCGGGTCTTCTTAAGCTCTTCGTATACGATGGCACGCGATATCGCAAAATAGAAACGCGGTTAGAGTAAACTCAGAAGCTGTACTTCGGTATGACGCATTGCGTTCATGCAGTTTCTGAGTGAAGTATCTTTGTTTGTTTTTGCAGCATACCTACGGTTTTAGATGATGTGCATTTATTGCTACTAGCCCTTTCGTGAGCATAACATGGGCATTGCCTTCCTGATCTGGAAAGCACACGGGGTACTGATAAAAATGATGGCAGACTGGGCACAATAGTCTTGCTTATCACCTATTACTACAGTGTGTTGCGCCTGCGTTCCTTTAACGTTGCGCGTAACGTACAACCGCTGTGACACGTGCTACCACGTCATCAAGACGTGGTTGCCGGATCTCCGGGTTCTACATGACACCTTTCGTTAAAGTCACTGAAGTTGGATTTTTTTTTATGGCTCAGTTATTTGAATATTCTTCCAGCATTTCCGTGCAAAAAAGAAAAAAAAAATCCTTCAGCAACCATGCTTTGCATAAAAGTGCAAATTTTGATTTAGCAAAGTTCCAATATAATGAAACAAATGGGCCATTTTACGTACATCGTTATATCGAGGGTTAAATGTGTGTGAAAATGTATGGCAGAGAAACAACTGTACAAGCACAGCTACAGGAATCTTTGCCAAACTGCTCCAGAAACGTCGCTAAACTACAGCAGAGACCATTTATAACGTAACCGCTTATAGTGCAGGACCGGCTATAATGCGGTTTTTTCTGACCCCCGTTTAACCTCCCATAGAACTTAATGTATAGGCATACCACTTATTGTGCAGCTCTGTGAGATGAAAGACCGGTTATAATGCGGCTGCCGGGAAATCAGCGGACAATTGAGGTAGTGAGCAGGCTTCACAATGGAAGTGCGCTGCCCCAGGAGAGCGCAACGAATCGCCATGGAGGAGAAAAAGGCGCAGAACGAATGAATAAGGAGCGGAAGGAAGAAAAAAAAGGCAGCGGCAGCAGCGTGTCGCGGGCATGCCCTGTGAGGATAGGATTGCCAAGGCGACGGACAATGCTGCTACGGCAGTTTGTCGGCTCGTAACGCGCGCCCGCGATCGCATGATGTCCACGTTACCGGTGTTTGTCTCCAGTTCTTCCTTTTTTATTTTTAATCATTTCACGCGCACTGCCCTTGAATCACCCCACAAGAGCGATTTCTTGTGCACCCGATCCCTGTATTGTCAAGGGCAACCTTCCCGCGCGGCGCGCCGCCCACGACTTCACAAACTAGGCCTAACGAGCGCTACCTTTTCGGCGCTGGCTGCAGATAGGGTGTCGCGGGCAACTGTGGTTCATGGCGGCCGCATTTAAAACGCGGACGAATCACTTCAACAACGGAAGCAAAGGCATGGATGGCAGGTGCACCACTCGAATGGCGGTTTGCGATCGATACGTTTTTTCCATCGCGCACGTGCAGTAATCGGTTCCCATTGCTGCGCAGTCCGGTTCCGCGGGAAGTCTGCACTTTCCTTTTCTTTTTTCTTTTTTGCACAGCGCGACCGCGGACTTAAACCTTTGAAATATCAGGTTTTTTTATTTCTTTTTTTTTAAGCAGGTTAAAGCAGCCCGGTCGCGCGCTTCGAATGTCTAACACGCGCCGCTACCTGTTCGACAGTTTTTACACATGTGTAGACTTTGAAAAATGTAGTTTTGGTTATAGTGCGGTACCGCTTATAGTGCGGGTATTCGCGACTCCGGCGACTTGCGTTATAAGCGGTCTATGCTGTATTCGTGATCATAAATTGAGCTGCAAATCGACACTCATCCACACACAAAAAAGTTTAAAAGCTATAACATATACTAAAGGTGGAGCATAAATAATACCCTTTGCATTGTATGGCAACAAGGAACATGTTGCAGTTCAGAATAGCTTGCAATTAAACTTTGTGAGTTATTACACTGAAGCATTGCATTGTGCAGACACACCAAGCATGCCCATGACAGCATGCTGGAAAGCATGTATAGTTAGCCCCGGTTATGCCACGCAGGTCCCATTTCACATCAGAGCTATGTACTGCCTTCATGCAGTTGCATTTTGCAGGTGTAAAACAAGCTCATTTGTTAATTGCACTTCCTCAGGTCAGCTTGACAAATGCTAAAAAAAAATGTTTCAAAGAAAAGCTGAAGGTTTTCGAGAGCACTTGGGATTAAGTTGGACTTGGTGACTATACACATCCATGCAATACGATGCGAGGTCCACTCTGCCAGTGACATTGGTTCAGCCTGCATGACATGCGTATGCTTCAAGACATGTCGCCGAGAGGTGAACACCCTTGACCTGTCCGTTTCTCGCACCAACACCGCGAATGCACCGTACTTGCACAACTGTAAGTCAACCATTTTGCTGAAATTTGACATCCAAAGTTCGAAGGTCAACTTTCAATCAAAACTGAAACATGCACTTTTGTCTTTTGACTTGTGATGGGAGAGAACGTGCATTTGAATCGGCTTACAATAGTGCGGACACAGTGTATGAATTCAATGTCCTTGGTTTGGCGAGAACAAACTGGTTTCCAAGAGTTGTGTTTTGCTGCAATGAACTTCATTTGGCAGGCCTGCTGGCCACGTTTGTGTTTTTAGTAGTAGGCTTGTGCGAATATTTGAGTTTTCGAATTATTTTCAAATAGCATTTGCTGTTTGATTTGATTCGTACCTAAGTTTTGCTGTTCAAACTGTTCGAAGTTTGTAATGAAGAAACAGAAAGTACTATGTCCCAAGACAATTGGCCCATTCCCGCATGTAGTACACTTTGCAACTAACACTTCCATATTACGGCAGAGTTCACGCTAGCACAGTGCGGTGAATGTAACCATTGCATACTCTGACAAAGCCAACGCTTGTGCACTGCCCATTCCAGCATGTAGTACACTTTGTCACATAACTAACTATATCTTGCAAGGGATCATAACTAACTATATCTTGCAAGGGATCCCAGTTGGTAAGAAGAAAGATGTTACTGCTTTTTTTGTCAATACAACTCACTTGCCATGATTTCTAACTCGAATTTCGAACTTTCAGAGGGATATGATACATACCCAGCGAAAGCTATCACAATCGATGCTATTTCCAAATGCAAGGTTTCAGGCGATAAAGGCAGCTTACAAGGCTTCTCCTGAACCTATGCATTGTGACAACCGAAATTAGCAATGCCAAAGCAGGCCTCGTCAGAGACGTGTGCATTAGTTGCTATATAGAAAACACACACCACAAATGCCGTAATTCATGTTGTCACCTTTCCTTCATGTGATTTATACAAAATCTCTGGCACATCACAGCTTTCAATGTTGCATGTTTCTCAAACTAAACTGATATATAGTGGTATGGAGAACATGATAACAAGATGTGGTCGGAGAATGGGCATGACAGCTCCGCTCATCACTTACCACATTGTGCTGTGTCCACATTTCATTTAGCCTCACACACGAACTACGGTTACCATGATGATCGCTTTGATAGCCGTGGTAGCTGGATCTCAGCTTTGAGCAGAACTTTTTTTTTTTGTAGATGTTGTTGACATTACAGCAGTATTTTTTTTTTTTTTACTGCTCTGTTTTGCTAACATTATTGCAGCAGCCTTCATGTATAAAATTGAAAGCTTTGACACCTATTCTTTGCATAAAGGGCTAAATTACAATCAAGTGACGCTTCAATAGAAGTATAGTAAATTCATGTTTTTACAGACTTCATTATATGACGGTTTGATGTACTCATTTTACAGAATTACTCATTATCAAGCTTTGTCCTGTCTGTCACACACAGCGTGTGCATATTGTTACGGTGAAAGATGTTTATTTTACAGAGCGGGGTGACGGATGGTAGCGGAAGGCTTAGCACTCAGCCCAGGATTGAGCCTCACTTCGTGTGTCCTCTTTCATTCTTCACCCGAGGTACGGTATCAATTCCCCCGTTGCAGACGATGCCCACCGGGCGAGTCATTCAGTGTCGCGCGTATAGTATGGCTTCAACCTGGCAACATGAACGACGTCAGTTCTTCTGGAACGACGGCCGGTAGATGCGAGTCGGGAAACGACGTACGTAACGTCACTAAAACGCGACAAGACGACAAAAGGACCTGAGGTACGGTATCAATATAGTTGAAAGCACCCACCTCGAGTCCCTGCGTGGAGGTACGAAGGTGCAGCAGAGCGACAAGTGCATACTCGCTGTTGGCTCGCACCATGGTGTTCTTCTCCTTGGTTCCATTCACCAGCTGGGGCACCAGGGTGCGCAGCAGCTGAGGAGGAGCGCCATTGTCTATGCTGCGCGACAGCCACTGCACCGTCTGGGCCACCAGCTGTTTCACCTCGTTACTCCCGTGGTTCAGGCACTGCATGGAGAAGGATGCAATCGGGTCGTAACAAAGCGCTTCACGTGTGGTTACTGGGCATCTTCGGTTATCCACGCCTGACAGTTCTATATAGCCCATGACACTATAGAAGACGCACACATACGTAATACTATGCATTGCCCGAGTCCAATAGCTTGCACAGTCCGGAACTCCCACCATTGGTTAACCTATAACGCCCACTGTGTACCAGAAGAAAACTTGTCATGCAACCTTTTCAAAATGACATGTAGGTACAATAGTAGCAAAGTAGTAGTGAAGCGTTGTTAATACAATGCCGAACAAAATATCATGACCGTTATGAAAAGTTCGGGGTTCTGAAGCAGATTGTGGTGAAACAATTTTACATTGAAACTTTAGGAAGTTGATGTGGCATTTCTGAAAAGTTCGTTAATCTGAAAAGTTCACTAATGTGGTGCTCATTGTAACGAGGTCTTGCTACATAGTAGACTCGCAATAACTCAAACTTGATAATTCATACTTTCAGTTAATTTGAACGAATTTAAAATTTTTGGTTGGCCTGCTATGTTTTCAATGCATTAAAAGATGCTTAATTCAAACTAGACCATTCAAGGTCTTTACCATGCTGATCTTTACCAGAAACATCAGCCGCTTTAGGTCCTTCTAGGTGAAAAGTCATGCTCGCATTCCTTTTAATGGTCAGAAGTGAGGTGAGGCCAACTCCCCATCAGTCAGCACTTGTGGAAAAAAAAAACACAGTGGCAGCAATGCCCTTGATAACTGGCCATCTCTGTTTTCACTAGTGTGTTTACACTGAAGCATGCTACTGCCTGCATCTGATAATTCAAGCAAACATCTGGGGTCCCCTCAAGTTTGAATTAACGAGAGTCTACTGTACATAAATTGGACGCAACACCATCAGGCTCATTTTCAATATTCTGCACCACATCTAAGTGTCGCGCTGCTTGGCCCACTCAGGTGGGCGTGAAAAATCAAGGGCTGCTGTGATTTTTCATGCATGCAGCCACATGTCTGAAAAGCAGAAAAGCACAATCAGTACAGTTTTGTGAAGGAGGCACCGTTGGGCGGTATGCAGAACATGAACTTTCTTCTTCTTTTGGAAGATGAATGTTCCCAAGCAGTGTTGGCGCAGCATAGCGCAGGAATTTACATTTGTATCAAAATGGCGCAAATGCCGTTGAAGTCCCACCCCTAAGTGTGTCAAGCTTATACATTGCAAAGTATTTTGTTGTAGCTCAACAAAGAATTGGCCATTTCCTATGTTTTGCTACAGTCAATCCAGGGTATATCAATCCTGGATTTCTTTATTCTTTAGATAAAATAATAAGAGACAAGTCTGCCCTTGTCTCTGTCCTTGTAGTCCTTCATATCTTCATTTGATATAAACCTTCAGTTGATAGACTGTGCTTGTCTCCATCCTTTTCTCGTCATCCTCGCTTGCTTCAGTGCAGTATGCCTAGAGTAAGTAGTATTTGTAAACATGTAAACTAGTGACACATGATTTCACAGCTTTGCCTTTTTATTTGGAGAGGGAACGGGCTGCATCGCAGCACTTTTACTTGTTTTCAATAAATAACTTCAATGTTCCAGCTGAGTGTTCAATTACATGCCTCCGGGCTTTACACTTCTTACAGGCCGCCTCTGACCATGCAGTTAACACAAAATTCTGGTTACACCTGTTCCACTACTTAATAAACAAAACCACTAAATATAAACAAGGCTCCACTGCACAAGCTCCAAGCACACATGGTCATAACACTGCTTGTGCTTCCACCCACCTTTGCAAATGTTGTCAACAGAACTTGGGGCAGCTCTTCATTGTTGACGAGCATGTGACGTAAGCAGTGGCCAGTTCCCCGCACACCACCAATCACAATGGGCACCTGCATAAAAAGAAAGAACGTTCTGCCCAATCTGCCTTGAGCTGCCTTCTGTGTACTGTCACACGTACGTGTTTTTCTTAGTAGACTGTGACTCTTTTTATCAGTTATTGCAGTGTGCAATCAGAAATGTCTAATACGCTTTCACCAATTCTTGAGTCCCTGGCTAATCGGGGTTCGTCACGGTATGGATGAATTTGTACACTCTGCTGAGGATATATCAGAGAATCTTGTTCCAGTAGTTATGGTGTGGATCAAGCACAAGCCATTATATGCCAATTCTAAACGGAAAGATTATTTCTAGCTTTATCACAGGGGTCGACTGTGTTTAGTACATCCGTAAATGGGACTCTAGCAGTGCTTTGACTAAATAAGCTTTATTTACGATGATCACCCCTGTACCTACTAAAAATACACACACTAGCACGCAGATGCAGTTTGGTACAAACATATGACCATCTTTAAAAATTCTGACCAGGAAGATTTTTAGGCTGCCGTGAGGCTAGTATGGGCGGTGGATGAACGTGTTCCTGGAGACCACTCACTCGGTCGGCAGTCATGTACTTGATCAACGTCTTGACCACTCTATCTCTCCAGTCATCTGTGAGGATGCGCTCGGGAGCTTGTTTGAGCGCCACCGAGAGGGTTACACTACAACCATGCCTTAGCGTCCAGTCCTCGCTAGGGTCATCACCTGCATGACAACATAATAGTACTTGTACTGATTGCAATAGCAACATTGCTGTAAATTCAATATCACAGTTCATTCATACATTAAAGCTGAACATGCGGTACGCTGCTGCAAATGGCTGCTGCCGCTTTCACCTAGCATTGCTTTGAGTGGGCCAAGAATAGTACAAGGTGCATTCTGAACAAAGCTATTTGAATTTAAAAATGTACAGCAAGCAAGCTCTTGCTATAGTATTCATGTCACAAACATGAATGTAAAGAGAGGTGCACTTTAAATGTGATTAGTGCGCGAAAAAAAATTCAAGTTCTATTTATGCAAAGATATAATTTCATATGTCCAGTTGAGAAAAAATCACTCTAATTTCATCCATTGTAGTTGAGAGACCGCTGTAGTGCAGTCCATCAAGAGCAAACTTTGTTGCATAGATAATACAGTCAATGTCCGATTTCTCGGAAGCCCAAAATTCCATACATGCCTGATTTCCCGAACTCATCTGCGGCAGCATCAAGTTCCCCATAGAGTCAATGTATTAAAAAGTCCGAAATGCTGGACACTTATAGCCTTCGGCATCTGTTTTTCCGGACTTCTTACCGCAGACCGAAGTCACAACCGCACCGCAGCTACCGTACCTCGAAACAGCACTCTAGAGCACGCCAATCCGTTGTGAGCCAAACAGGCCAAACCTCATTGTGGTCATTTACGTATTGTTTAGTCAGTTCTGCAGTATATTGTGTGCTGCTGTGTGCTATCTTCAGAGTTCACATTTCCCGATCTTCAGCATTTACCGAAACGTTTCCAGCTGTTTGACGCTGCACTTTTCATCAAGTGAATTCGCCGTTGACAGCGATGGCCCCAACTGCTCCTCCATCTTCGTCCACACCTTCGAAGTGCACAAACTCCCCTCGTAGGCTCACAATGAAAAAGAAGGCCACCATGATCGAACAAGTCCAAAGCGGCTGGTCACAGGCAGAGGTGGGAAGGGAGTTCGGAATTTCCTAGTGAACTGTTTCGGACTTTACGAAAACAAGACGAAGATCTTGGAAGTGGCTGCCATATCGATTGGGGCTGGAAAGAAGAATGTGAGTCAGGGTGTACACCCGAAGCTCGAGGAAGTGCTCCTCGTGTGGCTGAATGCCATGATTTTCAAGAAAATCCCCGTGTCAGGCAACATTCCGTAGCAGAAGGAAGAGGCTATCACGCTCTGGATGACCGTGAAGGACTTCAAGTTCAGTGATGGAATGGGTTTGCAATTTAAAGAACCGAAATGACTTGAAGTTCAAGAAGATGTATGGAGAAAGCGGCACAGTCACAGACTGCGTAGTCGCCGAGTCCCCATCGGAATGGAAAGCTGCAGTCCTTGCTTCAGCAGTTCACACTTGAGGATATCTTCAAGTGCAATAAAACTGGACTATTGTACAAGCTGCTGGCAGAGAAAACGGTTGCATTTGCTGGTGACCCCTGCCACGGTGGCAAACACAACAAAGAGCGGCTCACTGTCCTCATTGGCAGTAACATGTCGGGCAGCGACAAGCGTAAGCTTCTCGTAATAAGGAAGTCTGAACATCTGAGATGTTTCAAGGGGGCAGTAACTCTGCCCGATCTGTACGAAGCGAACAAGAGGGTATGCGTAACGCAGCAGTTATTCGAAGAATACATGCACAAGCTGGATAGAAGGTTCGAGCAGCATAATCGAAAAGTTCTGCTGTTTGTGGATAACTGCACTGTGCAGCTGATGGACCAAGGCATGATTCGTAACTTGAAACATCTGTACAAATCATGCGCGCTCAGCTGCATGGTGCTGTGCTCAGACAGCAGGAAATTTACGCTGTTGATCTCAGGTCTGCCATTGGCGTGCTCGCAGACTAGTGTAAGCGACAATGAAAGAGACTCTTCGGAACTGTTTTCGCCACGTGAGCTTCACGCTTGATACCGAGACGGCTGGCTTGCCCGGAGCGTGTGTGATGAACTTTCATCCGCGGACGTTGCCTCTGGCAACCTGCACAGTGTTTGGATTGCAGCCAGGATAACCTTTGAGGGCTTCACCGACACTGATAAAGACCTCGAGCTCTGTGCAGAGATGACCAATGACGAAATCATCACGTTGCGGAGGATTCCAATGACTCCGACACCGAGAACAAAGGGCCTGCACAGCCAATGAGTTCGGAGTTGACGTGAGCACTGATGACACTGTCGTCGGTGTACAGTGACGACATGGCATTAGCTGAAATTGAGGCAGACATCATCGCACGCAAACGGAACGACGTATAAAAGAAAATAAGTGACATTTTTACACCACGGTGTTGACCAATGAGGTAGCGCTGGACACGTCGGATTTTTAAAATATGTCAGTGGCTATTTTTAGAGCCACCTAAACGATGAATTTGCTGAACTGCAATGGGAATCTAGTGCTCTGGCCGTGACCCTCTCAGTTAGAGAAAAATACCTATAAAAAAGGTGCATTTTCACATGCATTTGTGTTTCCAGACGTTTTCGTGGTCCCTTGGGGGTCTGGGAAATGGGATGTTGACTGTATACATAGACCAAACTTAGGTTGCAATATCGTCCATTAGGGCAATAAGGGTATGGCTATAACAAAATAATGGATATAAGGAAGTAGTTCCGTGCCTCCCTTCAACTTCTTTAGCAGTCAAAAGTGCTGCACTTAAATAAAAGAGGTCCAATCAATGGGAGGAACAAGGAGCCAACCATGCGGGTAAATGATGCCTTCCCTACTCAAATGTGTCTTATATCACTGCCTCTTATAAAGGTGTTTAACTATATGTTGCATGTCCTGCAATAAACCCACATTGTTAGTTCGACACACTGTCTGTCTCACGTCCGAGTGATACAAGGAGCCAGAGAGCCCAGTTTACCAAATTTCCGAAGTTCTGAAACTTTTCATTGCGCAAACCCAGGACACATCAGACACTACAGTTACGTCCTCCATTCAACCAGCATCTTCCTTTAATTCTAGCTTCTGTTAATTTGAACACATTTTTGAGTCCTTTCAAAATATTTCCGAGATTTGACAGTACGTTTCCTAGAGTTAGGTTCGGTTTTGTTACCAGGAGGTAATACAATGCTCCAACGTCATGGCACAGAAGTAAGATGTGCGATCTTCAGGACAGGCCATACAAAAGATGTACAAAGAACAATCACATGGTTGAGCGACTGCTTTTCAGATGGTAAAATTAGGCAGTGGCTCACAAACAGTGACAAGAGAGCAAAGCACTGCAACTGACCCAGTAGGTGTTCTCGGGCAAAGACGGCCAACTCGTCCGGTGGCAGCCAGCGACAGAGGGAGCCCAGGCAGCCAGCAGCGGCCGTGCGGCAGCCGTCCTCGGAACTGCTCAGGTAGCTGCTCACGCTGGCCGTCACGCTGCGCCGCATCAGGTCCGACATCTTGTGGCCCGCTGCTGCCACCACCCGGTGCAGCGCATACAGCATCGTTTCTCTGCATGGATCAGACAAGCAATGGTACGCCATTGGTTGAAAATGCTGGTCTCAGGGGATGCACGATTGTCACCAATACATGAATATGGTGGAGGAAATAAATGCCAAGCTGTCAGGGCTGTTCAATGTATGGCGGCAAAAAAGTAAAAACACAAAGCAAAACAAAAATCAAACAAACAAGAGCCAGATGTACTTTTTTAATAGGGCTGTGCGAATGTGAATTGCAAAATGTTTTGAGTGTGAATTCGAATACCAGTGTATCAGTGTGAATAGAATATGTTTTAAACCTTCAAATATTTCTCACTCAACATTATATAACAAAGAAATTTACTGTTAAACATGGGCGAAAAATCTACTGTATGAATGGTGTCCTTCCACAACACTGTCCCAAGAAAATGAACAGTCTAGCATAAGCATGAGTTAACTTCACTGCAGCAGGCAGGTATTAGCTTCACCACAGTACACAAATGTTTGCTTAGGCATAGCACGCGAGCGACTTTTAACTTTGTCACAGTATGTGAGTGTCAGCTCTGCCGCAGTACCTGAATGTTAGCTTCGCCGAAGCATGCGGGTGTTAGCTCTGCTGCAGTATTGAACTGTTAGGTTTGCTGTAGTATGCGGGTGTTCACTCCACTGCAGTACGCAGTTATGTGGTGAAGCATACTACATGCAGGAATGGGTCCCTTGTTACCGGAAATGGCATATTTTGCGCGCGATTTGCTAACTTTGAATATTTCAAATAGTGAAATTTTGGTGCGAACAGCAAACGCTATTCGGTTCACACGAAAAATATCCAAAAATTCGAATATTCACACACCCCTACTTTCAACCCTTTCACTACTAAGTTTTCATCACACTTCTCTACATTCCCTGTCGTGTTTTTTGGGGCTAGCAAACTAGGTGGAAATTTTGTACTGGGGTTGCATTATGGTGTGCTTCAGCATGTGTGAACATTTTTGTTGAGGATTATCTCATCAAAAAAAAAAAAACACTGCTCATTACAAGCAAATGAAGAAATGGCTAATTAACAGAATATTCAGCCATTAGTTCATGTGCTAAAGAGTTTACAAAGCATTCACATAGTGGCATTTAAGCTGCTGAACTCTGTCTGCCAAACAATGCACACACACACAGGTGGCATGCTTACTTGCCATTAGAGTTGTGCTGCTGAAACACTTGTGAAGAGGCGCAAGCTGATGAGGACATAAAAAGGTGTGCCCCAGCCGCTGTCAGAAAACTGTACCACAAGCTATTTTTGTTTAAATGTCCTCTCCATGTATGGTGGGACACGCCTGCATTATTTCTTTTTTCTTACAAGAATGGTCTCGTGAGTAGCGAGGAGCAATTTAAAAAGTAAAATGAGTACACTCGGGATTGGCAGTGAGAGAGTTAAAACGACTCACTGGCAAGTGCTGCTTTGCAGATGCTGCTACTCTACGGCTTTTGAAAAAACAATCTTTTTCACTTTGCTTTATGGCGGCTGTCACTGTTATGATTCATGGGAATTTTCACATGGCCTAGCTTACCAACCATTTTGCACGCACACACACGTGAGAATTACAATAAGAGCCCAATGATAAGAGTCTTGTCAGGTTGTGAAAATATATGTTCAGCCAAAATTCCCACCACCAAAAACTGATCTGTGAGAAAGGTTCATGGTGCCACCCTAATGCTAATTTAGCTTCATTGGTGTCTGTAAATTAGGGTTCAAAAACAGCAAAGTGCAGCATTTGCCTGCAGTTGTTGGGTGCTATGCAAGCACATTCTACAGTAGAAAGCCCAGTCCTTGCAGGCTTTGGAGTGCATTTATGGTATACTTGCTTCTGAAGCAAAGACATTCGCTTCTTGCATTGCTGTTTCGCATGTCACCAGTAAAGAACTGTGCAGTTTTGCCACGTATGCTGCAAGCTTCAGAAGGCATACTGACTTCTGCACACCAAAGCTTCTGCCCTGGGTGTCAGAAGTGGTGTCAAAATTCACCGCAGTCACCATTATTGCACCAACTATTGTCCCCCCCTAGGTACAAACATTGAAAGCTTTTGGACCAGGAGGACACATGATGATGAAGCATGATGAAGCCCACCAGCAGCATACAGTTGCCAAGCTGCTAAAGAAAATGTGCCAAACAGCCACAACAAGAAGCTATTTTTAAATTATTTCTTACATTACCCAGAGCGCCTTGTGGCATTACAATAATGAGGGGAGGGGGACAATGCTAAAACAATCAACAAAAAGCAGATGTGAACAAAAGCAGATTAGCAAGCAGCCAACAATTAGCCATGAAGAAACTACGATAATTATGAACACAACTGCACATACAAAAAAATAAATAAGTAAATAAATGCAGTCCACTGAGGAAAGCAAAGGCTTAAAGGGGGAGACGGCAATAAACAAAAAAGTTTTTTTTTTACAGAGATGTGCGAATATTCGAGTTTCGAATACAAATCAAATAGTACATGTTCGAATAATTGGATTCTACTTTCGAATAGCTGCTATTTGTACTTACGATTAATTCGACACTACAAACCTAGAGAATGTGATAAATGTTGCAGCAGGGTCAGGTTGGCTAAAATACAACCTACTGCACATAAACAAAAAAGATGGCGGAGTGCGTTTCCGTCTAATTTCAGTCGCAGCATGAGGCAAGTCACACCAACAGTGCGATCAACCAGGGTGTCTACCAAGTTGGCATTGCTGAATTCCCTGAGATTTCCAGGTTTTCTCCGAGTATTTTTGCAAAATTCCCTGAGTGGCACATATCTTTCTTTTATTTCGATGCGGGTAGGCACCATGTCACCCACTGTCGTCACTAGTAAGCATGTTGAACTCTTTGAGGGTCAAATTTTAAAAACTCATACAAACGAAAAAGAAAGCTTTCCCAGATGGTCAGATTGTGAAATTGCGGATTTTGAATGTACGAAATGCGTAACGAGTCCAAAAATCGTATCCGAATTAGAATTGAGTGCGAACGAACGACACTGTTACCATATCGAAGCGCGTAGGAAATGGTCACCTCCTACGCGCTTTGGGCGCTGTCAAACGGTCACTGCCGAAAAAACGAACTAGCGGTGCGGCGGTCTTTGGCTCGCATAGTTTCTTTGTCGCCGCTGGTCCTCCGCCTAACGATGCGACGACGCACATGATGCGAAGGCCAATGATAATCACCGAGCCAGCTTGGCCATCTTGCGGCCAACCGAAGTCGCTACATCGCCGATGCAATCTTTGAGATGGCCAGCCGCACGAGCCTTCGATAGCGTTTGCGGGTGGCCGTAACGGGAGAACAGATGTTTCCCATCACCGCAGGCTAAACGGCTCATCATCGCATTTCTCCCTCATATCCATGCTGAGCCCGAGCCTCTCAGTCGTGCGTGCGGCTTGACGTCTGAGATTGCACTGTGGCAATCTCGGTGACCATGCTTCGTCCATGCTTAGGCTTAGCTGCGCCACCATGCGCAGCACGCTAAAGCCCACAGCACGCATGGCAGCACGCGGTAGCAGGCGTGAGGGAACTGCGATAGCACGGAGGAATGGAGCATTGCGAGTAAGTGATGTTAGCGCCTCTTGCGCGCGGCTACGCCCGGCAACGTGCGGCAGTTTCATCGAGACGCAGGAGTTCCTGAATTGGCACGCTGAACGTCTTCGAGACACCCCGGATCAAATGAAGCGGGAAATCCACAGCGCGGCCGTTCGCGGTACTGTAGGGGTTCAAAGTATTGTGCGAGTGCGTTCATTATGCGAGTACGGCATTTGGTTTTATGAATGTGAGAAGGTTGATTGATTACTAAGGATTTTTTTTTTTCGTGTCACGAAAAATGGGTGCGCGTTACAATTGATGTTTCTTTTTTTTTTTTTTTGTCGCGGGAAACTGGTGTGCGTTACAATCAAGGGCGCGATAGAATCGAACAAATACTGCAAACTGTTCAACAGTATTTTAGAACGTGGTGTTCCTTGAAAAAAAAAAAAAAAAAAAAACGGGTCTACTCACAGCACCTTATCGCAGTCTGCGCACATAAAACGCATGTCCGTTCTCCTCTTGGAGCAACCAGCTGTGTTAGCACACACATGGTATCTTCTCTAGGTGCGGCTGCCTTGGGCAGAGTAAACTCAGTAATAAAGAACAGCAAGAATCCCTGGTAAGCGTCGATAATAAACAAGCTCAAAGCTACACCAATAAAGATGAAAATCAACTTCCGCCGCCTCTGCAAAGGGGTGCCGATGAAGATGAAAATCAAGTTTCACGCGCCTCCGTTGCAATCACGCGGAGAAACCGAAACCGCGAAGTGGCGTTGTCCATCGGCGTTGCCGCAGACCGCGCGATGCGCCCAAGCTAGAAAATCAGTTCTGTTTATCTCCGCAAGAAAGTAAAGCCCTAACCACACGTACGCAGTACAACGTGTTAGAAGTTTTCTCAGTTTTCTCAACGTGTCACCGCGTGGCGTGTAGAATCGGCGCCGCGTCCTCTCCCGATGGAGAGGGCGCGCAGCTTCGTGTAGCCGCGCGCCCTCTACCTCCACATAGTCTTTTCTACAATATTTGTGGAAAAGACTGTGTGGAGGTAGAGCGCACGCGTTTGGTTACCCTGCCTTTCCTTACCTCTCTCTCTCTTGTGGAAGACTGCGTGCACGCAAACGCACAAGATAATGCTTGGCGCACACACGGGCCGTGTGTGCGCCGTAGCGCGTCCAGACACATAGAACGGACTTTACACAGAACAAGAAGCGACAAGCAAAGCAAAAAAAAAAAGCCAGTGCGCGCAGACGCAGAGCGGTGAGGAAGTGGGGGGCACTCATCCCTTCAGTTATACGAGTTGTGCTAGAACCTCCCCCGCAAGGTGCATAGTTAGAGCCAGCATTACCGCAACTTTCGTACTTTACCTGATTTCCCTGACAGAAGCCCAAATTCCCCGAGTTTTCCCTGAGATTTTCCAGACTAATCATATTCCCTGAGAATTCCTGGTTTTCCCGGTTGGTAGACACGCTGGATCAACACATCATGTTCCGGCACCCCAAATATCTGATATAATGAATGTCTGACATGTCGGCTATGACAAACTGATTTATGGTACCAGTGACACTTTGTTACGATGCTCGACTACAGGTA
Source organism: Hyalomma asiaticum (assembly GCA_013339685.2). Taxonomy (NCBI): domain Eukaryota; kingdom Metazoa; phylum Arthropoda; class Arachnida; order Ixodida; family Ixodidae; genus Hyalomma; species Hyalomma asiaticum. Next base: position 89,805,596 of record CM023484.1, read on the forward strand.
ATGGCACATATCTGGCACCAGTCGTGGCACTCACCTGACAGTGGGATCATCTTGGTTCTTGACAGAGTTGTGAAGTTCCTGGAAGACTGGATCGCAGCGCGTATGGATGACGATTAGGTGACTCAGCGCTACTGAGGCCTTTAGCCTCACCTGCCGGTTGCCATCATTAAGTGCCTTCAGGAAGGTGGTCTGCAGCTGTGGCAAAAATGGCTTCAGCTGCACCCCAACCTGCATTGCCAGGAAGAAGGTTCTTCATGCAAAGCACAAGGTCATGCCCAGCTGTAGCCAAGTAATGATGTTGAACAGAACTTGCACTAACATTGTACAATAACTTTCTGGGTGAATGTACAGCTCTTGATGCCAAAGCCAGGCAGTCACCGTGTTAACAATGCAACTACAGATGCCTTGTCTGTTTGCTGATAGCCCTGACCTCTCACCATAGTAAAATATTTACATAATTTTAGTACACCCCAAAGGTACTGTGCAGCAGTATGTTGCAAGTTAACATTATAAAATAAATGTAAATCTAATGTTCACTCTATCAAAAAATAAAGAAAAAACTGCAGCATTTACTTATATTACCGTGTGCGTTGATTTAGAGCGATAAAAAACGCGGTTTCGGTTTCACTGCGCGCGTTCCCCTCAACTCTGCAGATGACGTCATCTTAGTAGCCGTCATACCTCCAAGATTGGCGCACCCTCGGAGGCCATGGGAAAACAAACCGTGCTGCCGCTTTTCTTCCGAATGGTGGCACCTCACGGTTTCCAAGTATTTTCATCCTTTCTAGCTTTCAAGTAAATCGATTCCTTTAGAGCAAACGCGAGTTCACTGTGCCTTTGAACTTAAAAATATCTTAACTCAACGTCACCAAATAGTACCACGCCGGCCGGCAGTGTCGCATAGTCGTTTCGGGAGCGCAAGAAAGCTGAGATTTAAAACGGCCGCTGTTAAATGTGCACTGACTATTTCGCCGAAATATTTCGGAATCGGCTTGTCGAATGTGTATTGAAGCAGTGAAAATTACAAACCGGCATCTCCAAATTCTTTTCACGACCCCTTTAACAATCAAAACAAAAGAGACCAGCAATCTATCCTCGTAAAATGAAAAAGATATTTGCTATGCCGGTTCTTTCATTCCCTGATCCTGAGCAGACTGCTCTTTAATCTTCAATTCTTCATCGCTTCTGATGAAACTTACTGACCATATGTATATTTATCACCTGGTTTTAAATACACTATTAACTCACATAATGAATGCACCCGCAGAATAAATGCACCCCCAAAATTAGCAGTTGAATTCTGGATTTTTTTTTTCTCCCACATAAGAAGTGCATCCCCCCCCCCCCCCAACCATGAACCCCTGCAGCCCCCAATTGGCCGCGCTGTGGCTTTCCCACTTCACTCAATCCACAATGTTTACGAGCCGAGCCGTTCAGCGTGGCGATTCATAAGTGCTGCGTCTCGATAGGACTGCCACACATTGCCATGCGTAGACGCGTACAAGAAGTGATAACATCCTTTACTTGCAGTGCCTCATTCCGCCATGCTATCGCAGTTCCCTCATGCTCTCTGTGGCATGCTGCACAGGCTAGCACAGCCAAGCCTAAGTGTGGTCGGGGCATGGTCTCCGAGATTGCCATGACGAAATCTCGGACATTATGAGAAACACATTCTCCTGTTACGGCCACTCACAAGCAATACCGAATGCTGATGTGGCTGGACATCTCCAAGATTGCATCGGCGACATTGACGTGGTGACCTTGGATGGCTGCAAGTCGGCCAATGCGGTGCAGTGAGGATCACTGGCCTATGTGTTGTGTGTACCATGGTGTCATTATGGGTGCGCGGTGGAGATCGTCACGTGTCGCTCATTCATTTCTCCACTGCTGACCGTTTTACAGTGTTGGCATTTTTCCGGTTTCACGGTGCTGTGGGCGAATCACACGTTAAAGCGAAGTGAAAGGCCATCACAATGGAACAACATGCAGCCACCACAAGGGCTGTCATAGCGGGTGCAGAGTCACATGGTGATGACGACACATAGTTCTTTTACTGTTCTTTTAGACTCAATTTTATAATACGCGCTGCTTTAGGCATTACCATGGGTCACAATGCCCCCTTTTCTAGCATGTCAAAATCTTTTATTCCCTCTGAAAATGTTTTTGAAAAATTTACCTCGCATAATAAATGCGCCCCCCAACTTTGCGTGTTTTTCCAGGAAAAAACTGCATTCGTTACACGAGTACAGGGAACTCCCGTTAAAACGAACTCGGTTAAGACGAATTCTCGGATATAACAAACAACACAGGTATGTTTGTTTGGTTTCCCATAGACACAATGCAAAAGAAATCCTCTTAATTAAGAGGAACTCCCTCACAGGTAACCTTCCATTAAGAGGAACTTTCCCAGTGCTCTGGACACCCACCTCTAGTTTATTGTAGTGGCCCCCAGGGGCTGGGCACCTGTGTTCTTTTTTTGTCTCTCCACCAAGGAGAGTACAAAAGAACCAAAGACTAAGTAAGCAAAGCCACTTAGGTGCCAGCAATAAAACTTTGTTACAGAGTTTTATTGTTGGGGACCCCAAGTGCTAGGGGCACCCTGCCTTCTTGGGCTCTTTTGTTGTCTCTTCACCTGGGGTTCTTTTGTTGTCTCCCCACATTATGTTCAGCACCTACAGGGTGCCTACAAAGGAACACAATGCAAAAGAATCCAAGAGGGCTTACACAGAGACTCTGGGTACTTGGATAAAGTTGCCCCCCCCCCCCCCCTCCCCCAACTAGTAGAGCAGTGGTAAAGCAAAGCAGAAGAAAAAATTGGCCGCGTATCTCCGTGCTTCGCTGCAAATGTCGTCGAAAGACGATAGCCTTCTACTGGCCGTACTACATAAGTCCCGGTTCGCGTGTTTCTATTTCCCCGAGGAGTTGCGCAAGCGAGAGGGAAAACGAAGAGACGCGAGGAGAGAAAGGGACCGGGGGCCGGAGTGGCGGGCGGCAGTTCCGCTGCCTTGTGCTACCTGTTTGGCACGAGCGTGAGATAAGGGCGCCATCTGGCCATGGTTTCGGGAAACGCAAGAAGCTTGCCTAGTACGCAGAACTGCGTAGGAAACGTCCGCTTTTGCGCATCCTAACAAGCACTAGGGTCTTTAGAATTACGCATCTATGTATTTTCTACTAAAGGAACACACCGTCTAATACTTACGTATTGATGTTGCGCCTCAGATATGCGTAATATTTGCTTTTTGGCCGACTGTGTTCAGAAGTATGAAGGTAGCCACCAGTTCAAGCTGGGTGGTCATTGAGGAAGGGGTTCACCTTTCGCAGCAGGACAGACACCACACACACACAGACTGACAGACCAAAATTTCTGCGTTGAAGTATCCCAAGAAAGACTATCGTCTTTAAAATAAAAAATTCACAGCATATCCACGGAGTGAATGATGATGAGTGGGCGAAGCTCCGGAGGTTCATCGTAGATCGTGCCGAGTTCCGGATTAATTTAGTTAACGTGCACACTACAAATCCTTATGGTTCAACTACGCACAAGTGAAATCTCCCACCGGCACTTCATTGCTAGTCAAGATCCAGTGCCTATATATATATAAATGGGTGGCCGGTGAACGGTTTTCCAGCGCGAGCAGTCGGTATTTTTCAATCAAGAAACTCGCTAGAAGACGCTGCCTGCGTCAACGTTGTCTCTCGCGGGTGAGGGCGCGTTCTCCTTCTTTGCGAGCTGGTAGAGCGTTCATCGAAGAAAGAGCGTTTCCATTGTCAACGCGCGCCTTTCGCTCTCTCTCTCTCTCTGTCTCTCTCTCACAAGACAGCAGATGGAAGAGTGAGAGAGCTCGCGCGCCGGGGGTGAGCGCGAGCCTCCCGGCGTTGCTTGGTGTTGCATGGTATTGTGAGTGGTGTAGGTTACACGATACGCGTGACAACCGACCCACAGCTTAAGGAGCTTCGCCCCTAAAATGTTTCGGTCTCTAAGAGCCGGCCCGGCTATTAGAGACCGAAAACTGGCCAAAAAATCGCATTTTCAGTCTCTTCATTTTTGCATTCCCGACATGTTTCCGCACCTATCTTCAAATTTTCGATCCACAAAAGTGCATATTTCTTGTGTTATTGTGCTGTAAATATGCGATTCTGCGAACGTTGCCCCTCAAAATTGGGACAAATTGCCTCGATTTTGACCGCACATAGCTACAAAAACTACGCACTCGGCCGCCGCCATTTTGGTGTCGTTGGAAAGCCCGCATTTCTGGCGTTATTTTTTATTTGCTTAGCCACCCTGTGCACACTCCGGGAGCAAGAAAAAGGCTCGCAAACATGGGGCCCAACACGCATTGCTATTAGTCAGTCCATAGCACGCGATCCGAACGGCGCGCTCTGGTTGGTCTAAGTGCCTGGTTTCCGCGCCGCCATCTTGAGTGAGACTCGGAGCCACGCCTGGCCAAGCCGCCATTTTGCAGAGATCGTTTCATTGCGCTTTCATCGTGTTCTCTACACTCCTATCGCTCGCGAAGTTCTTCATGCCTGGCGGGGCGTCGAAGCACCACACACTGAATCAGTTCAGGCAGAAACGAAGAAAGAGGAAAGCGCGCGGTGATAACGTGACATCGTGCCGCATCGCCACGCAAACGGCAGCCGTTCGCGAAGCACCGCCAAACAACGCCGTGGATGAAAGCGGCGCGACCGCATAGTCGAGCGCGAGACCGTTTCATTTTCTCACACTGGTCGCGTGAGGGTAGATTCGGCGCTCGTAACAGAGGACATGGCACGGGACATGCATGCCGGCGAGAAAGCTACGATGGAGCTGCTTGCATCGATGCCGGCGACCACGCGGAAGATCGACAACTTCAGCCGACTAAGTGCCGCGGAAACAGCAACTACGGAAGCTGCAGCGCCGTACACCATCGTCAACCTCGACGCTGTCAACGATCTCTTCGAGTCTCTGCATTGCTACTGGTGCCGAGGTGCAGTAAGCTTGTACGTGGCGATCGCGAGTACGGCCTCGAGGTGAAACTCAGTGTTGTGCAACAACTGCGGCGACATCGCGGCGACATGGAGCTCACATCGCACAGAAGGGTCTCAGAAGTGCAACCCAGAAAAGTAGTCACAAAAGACCACAAGGACTCTGTGCATCCGGATAATGCACCTGGAGTATTCTGAATGGCACTGGCAAGCTTCGCGTAAAGTTTGTGTCAGTAAACACTTTCTAAACCGTTTTTTCTCATTCTCTCATTATTGCTATTTTGGTGCTTTTGCAGTTTTGGAGGAGCAATATCTTGGGTTCTAAATGTGCTATTGCTGAAATTCTTTTTTTGCCAGGATGATAAACTAGTATAGAATGAAGTGAGACTAAATTGCACAGAGTTGTTCTGAAGAAAATTTTACAAAAGTAACATTTACTTATTGTCCAGCTGGAATTTCACTCTTGAATGTTTGACATGCCATAACTTTTGACCAAATGGGTTTAGGACTTCCATCCTTGTTTTACTGCATACAGTTTTCATTCCTGATCATTATGATATGCTGATTTACCCTGTAACTCACTCAGTTTAAGAAAACCTCTTCTTCCCAACAGGACGGATGAAATGTATGGTAGTTTAAGAACTACATATTGTATTAAGAAGATAATTGCATATCTGAAATCAGCACACAAACATATATTAACTCAGCAAGTTTCACCAAAATTGATCAAGAAGTTTTGAAAAAAGTTGAAAGTGCAGGGTCCCCCCTTAAGACATGTTGATAGGCCTTGACTATCTGCACAGGTCGCAGTGTGGTAATAAATGAACTTCTGTAAACCAACTAGAAATCCCACTTCGTCATCACTTCGTAATGGCGATGACACTGCATCTGATCCGTCTGAGGGTGGGCTGTTATCAAAGCTGCCAGAATGGCTTTATCTTAGGGGCGAAGCTCCTGAGGGTCGAGCCTTGCCCCCTGGCGTGACATAGTACTTAGAATGCCCGCTAGAGGCGCTGCGGTAGCAGCGCTCACTCCCAGCGCGTGCTCTGGGTTTGAGTGGAGACCGCTAGGGAGTGCTGCGGTGTCACTCGCTCCCTGTGCACGATCTCTTTCTCTTTGACAGCGGCAGTCATGGAGTGCACCTCGTTATGAATGAAGACAAGGCGGCACAAGCCCTTGGTCTCCACTCCACTGTGTCTTGGTCTCCACTGCGGTCTCCACTCCATTCAGGATGGGCCCGCACCCCTAGCGTGTGGGTGCGTGCCCATCCTGGAGGGAGTGCAGTCAGACGGTGTGCTCGCATGTGTGAGCCGTTCCCGCAGGCAGTGCACCCAGACTGCGTCGTCTGCTGTCGTGAGAGAAAGCGAACAGCGCGCGTTGACTATAGAAGCGCTCCTTTTGCAATGAACGCTTTACCAGCTCGCTAGAAACGAGAACGCGCCCTCGTCTGCGAGAGACAACGCTGACGCGAGGCAGCGTCTGCTAGCGAATTTCTTGAGTGAAACAGACTGCTCGCGCGCCACAACCGTTCACCGGCCACCCCGTATATATAGGCACTGGATCTTGACCTGCAATGTAGTGCCGGTGGGAGATTTCTCTCGTGCGTAGTTGGACCATAAGCATTTGCAGCGTGCGCATTAAGTAAAAGTAATCTGGAACTCGGCACGATCTATGACGTAGGAGCGCAGGAACCTCATAAAGACCAGAAGCATAAATGACAACGCATGTGTAAACACACACACGTTGTCAATCACTTACATGAATGAGTGGGCAATGTCACGGGTGATTTACAGTAACACCGAACGGTCCCCAGTTCTTTGCCTACTCGTCATGGTTCACTTCATGGAGATGCGTAGGTTTTTTTGTTTTTTTTTTAAACATGATTTCAATGCGGAGGCAACCTTTGGATCAGTTTTATAAGAAGAAAACTGGTGACTTACATTAGCATAAATTAGAAATTTCCACCACATGCAAGCAATCACAGAACACTATTATAATATTTCTGCAGCACCACCAGATGGCCCTGTTTATCAGTGTTCGTAGTGCTACACCTGGGAACAGTGGCCACAAGGAAAACGCTGGAACAGTTTGTTCTGGGCTGCTGGTTTCAGGGTGCTTTTCATGCTTCACAAGCCTGAAGGACTTTTCTTCTCTTGGATATCTCTCCATACACGCATCAAAAGCATTTCTACATGCAGCTCATTCATGTTTGTGTGAGCACTGACAAGAGGCTATTTCAAAAGCATGCAAAAAAAAAAAAAGAACACTTGCTACTGACGTGACACCACTACCAATCAGTGGTGCCAACAATGGCAAAATGTCCTGGTTTCTACGACGTTGCACACTCATGCAAATGTAAAGCACCAATGAATGACCACCTTGTAGCTTTTTTAGCAATTAACCAATTGACCAACCTTTGCAAGTAGCAGGGCGAGGGTCTCTAGTACGGCCACTTTGACGCTGAAGCTGAACCGGTCGCCCAAAATACGAATGAGCGGTCCCGTGATGCTGATGACCGACTGGCGCAAAGAGGCGGCATCTGTTAGCCGGATCACCTGAAAATGAGACATTGCGGCAGCTGCCATACATTGCATACCATACTGTCAGAGACGCAAGTTTTCACATTACTTAAGCCTCGTTAACAAGTGGCCGAGTTCTGAAAAGTTACGTGGCAACAACTATTTCTGAGAGCACCGAACAACTGAGAAGAATGGAAAGAAGAATTATGCTGTTTTTTGTCCAAGGATTCCCATTCAATTACAATGCACACTGTAGCAAGGGGACTCCGGCTCAGTTTTTAGCATCTTGAGTTCGATAATCATGCTCAGATTTTTAAGTTGCAACCTCCAAGTTTTTTTTTTTTTTAATGTGCTGTTCTTGTACAAGTTCTTTTATATTCAACCCCCTCAAATGCACCTGCCATGGCTAGGACTCCAAGCTTAGAAACGCAACTCTATAACCAGTTTATGGGTGCAGAAAAAGAAAGCATCAACATATTCAATCAAGCATCAGTGGCTTCTCAATATGCCTGTCTACAGACAGTCCTGCAGTCCTTTCCGTATTACAACTGTACAGCTCTTAATTCTAAGGCCCCAACATCCATCACATAAGAAGTTCACCCACAGCAACATTGCATGCAATCTCTCGCAATTTCGTAAGGTAAGCTACCCCTGCAAAAGGACCACAGCAACAATGCTGCAAATCTGGCCCCGGAAGTGTAACAGCCCAACGCTGCAGAAAACAAAGCAGCAGAGTTGTTACCTCGCCAAGACCTTGTGCTGCTTGTTCCTTGAGCTCGGGAACGCCAATGAGAATGGCCTCACGAAAGATGGGTAGGATGGGCGAGATGCCCTTTTCCTGGCAGAATCCCGGCAGGTACTCCTGGCCCTTCAGGTCGCTGGCTGCAAACCGGATTGCCTGCCGCACATCCGTCACATACTCTATCTGCTGGTTCGTGTCCAGGGTCTGGAATGTGTTCGAGAAGAAAGTGCTGGTCAAGGCACCACAGCACAAGGTACCACGCGCAAGGCTACCTAATAATGCTTGGTACATCCTTTGCATCTGAAAAATGTGATGTACTGTATTTACTCGCATAATGAACACACTCTCATAAGTGCAGCCCCACTTTAGTAGTCAAATTCCGGACCTTATTTTCTCCTGCGTAATAAACACACCCCCAACTTTGAACCCCTGCAGTCCGGCGAAAGGGTGTGCTGTGGCTTTCCCACTTCACTTGATCCGCGGTGTTCCCTAGCTATTCGGTGGGGCGATTTTTAACTCCCGCAACCCAATAAAACTGCTGCACATTGCAGGGCGTAAAGGCATGCAAGCAGCGGTAACATTTACTCACAATGCTGCATTCCCCCGTGCCTTCACAGTTCCCTCTCACTTGCTGCGACATGCTGCCATGCATTCGGCACAGGCTAGCGCAGCTACGCCTAAGCATGGTTGGGCCATGGTCTCCGAAAGTGCCATGATGCAATCTCAGACGTGCTTACCACGCTCGACTGAGCGGCTCAGCACAAATATGAAGGAGAAATGTGATAGGCCATATTGCGTGTGGTTATAGGAAAGATCTCCCGTCATGGCCGAATGCTGATGCGGCAGGGCGTCTCAGAGATTGCATCAGTGATGTGGCAATCTTGGTTAGCCGCAAGCCAGTGTAGCGAGGATGACTGGCCTATGCATCATGGTGTTGTTATGGGTGGAAACTGCGGCGACATAGAAACTATAGGAATTCTAAGACCACAATGTGCCGCTAGTTTGTTTCTTCACTGTTTACTGTTCGTGAGCGTTGCCATTTTTCCAGTTCTGCGGTGCTGTGGCTAAACCACATGTAAAATGGAAGTGAAAGGCCATCGCAATGGAACAAGACGCAGCCACTATAAAGGCTGTCGCAACAGGTGGCAAGTCGCATGGTACTGATTAGGGGTGTGCAAATATTTTAAATTTTGAATACTTTTCAAACAGCATTTGCTACTCAATTAAATTCAGACTGAACATTTACTATTCGAACTATTCAAAGTTGGTAATTAAGGGAAAAATTATGCTATATGTCTCATCACAAGTTGCCCATTTCTGCATGTAGTGCACTATGCCACATAACACCCATATACTGCAGCGAAGCTAACACCTGCCCACTGCGACAAGGTTAATACTCGCATACTGCGGCAAAGCTAACACCTGTGTACTGTGGCGAAGTTAACACCCGTGTACTGCAGCGAAGCTAACACGTGCGTACTACGGCAAAGTTGGCTCAGCTTTCTGTTGCATAGTTCTCTGTAGGACTGTTCATCAGGACTTTGGAATGACACTGTGGGAGTATACTAGTCATGGAAAAAAAACTTTTTCCCATGTTTAGCAGTACATCTCTCCGTACTTTGATGTAGTGTTATTAATAATTTCAAAAATTATTCAAAAATATCTTATTCGATTTGCACTTGACCATAAATATTCAAATTCGCTTCGCACTCCAAATTTTGATATTCACACAGCTCTAGCAACGGAACCATGTACCTCTTTACTGTTTTTTAAAATAAAATTTTATTGCACACATGGCTTAAACATTACCGCAGGTCACAACGCTGTCTTTTCTGAGAGTTAAATGTTTTGTTCAACCCCAAAGGTTGCAAACTTTACGCCGCATAACAGCACTCCCCAACCTTGCTTGTTTTTCTGAAAAAAAAAAAAGTGTATTCATTACGTGAGTAAATATGGTAGTACTTGAACGCAATACACTCATGAACATCAGAGATATAACGTGCTCATGAACATCAGGAGAGATACCTTATTTACCAAGGTGTAATCCACTAGCAGAAAACGAACAAGATAGAAAATATTGAGGTGGCCACCACACACATGATGGCTGGGCATCTCTTCCTGGGATGTTGCACTAAGCCATGTGCTCACACCTGTTAATTAGAACAAAACTCTGGGGTCCCCTCAGGTGTGGATCAACGAGAGCCTACTGTAATACAGTAGGTAATGTGCGAGACTGGGCAGCCCTCTGGGCTCACCTTGGTGACAGCAGCTAGGGCCTCCCCGGCGAGCTGCAGCACGTGGCGGTCGGTGTCGGTGAACAGGCGTAGCAGTTCCCTCAACAGCTGGGGTACATGCGGAGTGAGGGGTGCCCTGGCATGGGCGCAGAAGGCACACAGCAGGGCCACGGCGGCACGTCGCTGGCTGGGCTGTCGGGCCCCGGCCAACAGCTGCTCCACTACTGTCTGCACTCCGGCCTCGTCCATCACTGAGAGCACCACAGCTTGGCAGTGCTCCAGCTCCTGCAGAGCGGGCACCAATCAGACAGCATTCCCTTATGCCTTGTCGACAACAGATGCAACTGGTGAGGACTGTAACTTACAAAACTACCTCGTCCCCACACAAATTTTAGACACTGATAAAACGTGCGTGAACTACATGACAGCATGAAACTTCAGTTGTTAGGCTGCGCTGGTCCTTATGTTTTTCCGTGTTTCATGTTGCCGTTTGGTGAGAGCAAATTTTAACAATAAAGCCATAGCAACTAACCTGCCTTTCCGTCTTATTTTAGACATTGATCCAAATAAAAGCACTGATGTTGAGGAACCCGAACAATGGTTTCGTGGTGCCTCAGTACGCAATCAATGTAGCTCTAATGTGACTAACCTGAGAGCCCACTTTAAGTTTCGATATCGAGGGAGCAGTATCACAGAGATGTGCCAATGCTGGTTTAGGTCATGTGCAGACGGCAACTCGTGATGGAGTCACAGCAGTCCTATTGGTTGCTGCCATTCAAGTAGGGTATGCAAACAACTTTACTGTCATCCAGCGACTTTGACAGCAATTTCATGTACTTTTAGTTGACCGCATTTAGACATTATTGCACTGTCCAATGCAATGGGGCTGGCTTGCAGATGATGGGTGATGAGAACATTAAAATCAAATTAATGTACTTCATACATGTGGCCTGGCTCCAGTGTGGTGAGTGTGTTAACAAGGCATGCCAAGAATGCAAAAAAAATGTCCTTTTTGCACCACCCCAAGATCGTGTCAGTGCTCCATTAGCATGCTTAATAAACAGATTAGTGAAGTATCTACAAACTTGCTTCAATTGCCTTCTGCCGTGCTTATAATGAAGGAAACAACAAACAACATGTGTTTGTGAATATGAGCGTAGCCTTTGACACTGCATCTTAGAAAGAGTGGATATACCAGTGATAGTTGTGCTTCTGTGCTGTAACTGGACCCACACAAGTCAGCATCAGGAAGACAGGGGTGCTGTTACCCCCATCTCATATTCTCCACAGCCAGGGTCCAGTCACACCAAATGCCAAAAAGCCTCGAATGCTCAAGATACCGGCTGAATTTTGTTCTTAACATCCATGACTGGGGCAACATCCCACCCAGTGGTGTCAGTGGTAACAAGCGACCTGAACTCATGCATGTGCTAGGGGGTCACGGAAGGCAGTGTCACCACAAACATGGACTTCGTTGTAATGAGTATTCAGTGCATGTGGTGCTGTTAGCCACTGACACTGCACTTTGCAACAGCAAAACCTTATCATGACGATGATCAAGACTACCTTGCCTACGTTGTTCTGTATTAGTCCGTGTAGAGAGAAGCGAGGAGCAGTGACAGCTGCCAACGTCAAGTAAGGTCTGCAGTGGAGCAGCAATAGCTGCGGTGTCTATTCTGGCCGAGATTGTTGGCACATTCTATTTGTGGCTTGCGCTTGGAGCCACACTGCATAATTTCCAAGAGAAGCATGGTGCCATTAGTGCAATTGTGGCATGTGACAGTGATGAGCACGCATCAAGACGATGCAACAGTCTCCTAATGACGACTGAAGCACACAAAACTGCTAGACGTCAACACAGCCCGCTCTCCTGTTCCTGTTGAAAGACCAGCGTTCTGCCCATCTACATTCTTCCCTTTTCTTTTGTCAGCTGGAAGTGCATTGCAAGTCTTCTGTTCATGAACATGCAGGCTATTACAGCATAAGAGCAAAAAAGGATGACACCAGCACTACACTAATGAGGCCACCGCTGCACCCATACACCCACCTCCTGCTGTTTGGGTGTGTCCAGAGAGGCACTGAAGGCCGTCAGCAGAGCAGGCAGGATCTTGGGCAGGTGCCGTGACAGGGACTCACCGGCCACGGCCGATAAATGCGACAGGGCCTTGGTGTTCACAGGAGGTGTTGTCAGCTGAAAGCAAACAACAGGCAATGAGAACAGCGCAAGAAATAAACGGACACAACAACAAAACTGTGGCTGGTGTGTCACTTATTCGTGAAAAGCCAGAGTCTCGCATTTATCTAAGTGCACACAGCAGCATATCAGCATTGTGAGATCGCATTTCTCCAGCTGTGTCCCATCCCTCGTTGTTCAAAGCAAGACAAAGCCGCCCATTCACGGAGGTCCGCCTTGCACCAGCGAGTGCAGACAGGCAAATGTTTCTCTTTTTCTTAACTCTATCAGAGTAATACGAAAGAATTTACAACCACAGCAGCGTCAAGCTTAATTTTCCCTGTACTGGTGCACCATGCATTTCGCCTTCCTAGTAGATTAGTGCTGTTCATATGGACGCGATACATCAAAAATGTGATGCATCATATTGCATTCACTCTCTTGGAAATGTGGGATCAGAGCTCATGATAAGAGCTTTGAGGTGATGTTACCAAGTCAACAACTATAAGGCCGTTCACATACAAGTCAAAGAAATGGCATATAAACCTAACAATCAGCTGATGACAACAGGTAGGATGAGGCAATGCTGACTCTTAGCACAATTACTGCAGACATGACTCTGTGCTTCGTGCGCATGGTGCATGTCACTACGTTCCTTTCACTCACACAGCTAGCCCTGTAGCTTGTTCCCTGTACACGGTCATCCACTCTCAGTGTGAACAAAGTGCACCGTGGCTGCCTTCTATGGAACACCAGTGTTCACGATGTTGCCAGGCATTGAAGTTAGTCTAGTGCAGGCGCATAGGAGCTTCTTTGGAGCGCCAGTGCTCATGACATGGCCACGCATCGAAGCTATTCTAGGGCAGATGGGCCTCGAAGCCCCTATGCGCCTCTGCTAGACTAACTTTGATGTGCGGCCATGTCGCAAGTGCTGGCATCCCAAAGAAGGCAGCCATGGTGTGCAGTGTTCACACCAAGAGTGGACAACCCTGTACGTGTGCCCTGTTCTGACACTTCCCGACATAACGTCGCAGTTTTAGGGCTACATCAATCAACTAAAATTTTTTTATATGAAAAACAAAGCATAAAAATGAGTACCACAATTTCAGCTGTCTGTGAAGTTTCTAGACTTGTCCTTCAATAAATATGGCAACTTTTCTGGTATTCAACAATATCATATTACAGTCAACTCCCGATAATTCGAAGTTGCTTAATTGGAATTTTCGGTTAATTAGAAGTGAAGTCGGGGTGCCATCAGTTTTGCACGCAAGACAATAGAAAAAAATGCTCGGTAATTCGAAGTTAGAAGTCTAAGGTGTCGGTTAATTAGCAGTTATTTCTCAATCTTATAGCTCAAGATGATCGTAATGTTTGAGAGATTCTGTATTATTAAAGTGAAAAACAGCCTTGCGTGCTGAATTTACATCGATACCATCGCGGCTGACTACAGCGCTACAGCTCATGAAGCGTCAATGTTAGGTACTGGTGGCAGCGGCATCGCAGCTGACGACAGCGCCGAAAATGATGAGGCGCCAGCGCAATTGCAGCCTCGCATGGTCGCGTTGATGTACTAGGCCTGTCTGTATGTTTCTCGAGTGTTAGTGAATCGTCCGCTGGCATCGTTGTACAGTCGTAGCAGTAGCAACTCGCGGACCTTATCGTATGCTTGACTTGGCGACGAAAGTTAGGATTTCGAAGGCAGTTGAGGACGGAGGCACTGCCAAGCGGGACATCGCATGGAATTACGGCATCAAGCGCTCTTTCGAACACCAATAACAAGCGCTCGACACTTGAAGCATTTGAGAACGACCAATTTAAAATGTCATGCATGAGAACGCGCACCGGTATCCACTCGGAGTTAGAGCAAGCGTTGCTCATTTCGATTAGGGAGGCCCGGAGCAACCAACTTCGGCTCAGTGGCAATATTGTGGCAGCAAAAGCCTTATCGCTTGCGGCAATATTAGACTAAAATTTTCCTTCTTCCGATGGATGGCTGTACCGAAAGCACCTTCTCGGGCGGATGCTGTATGGATAACTCCACGCAGTGCGAGGTGGGCCTCCTCAGTGCTATCCACATGCTAGCGCGAGCATGGGGTCGCGTTAAAGAGGAGACGACCACGAACTGCTTCAGGACCTGCGGTTTTAGTGCAAGTGCCTCGAGAAATGGATGTGGTTCGTCTTCTCCAGCGGGGGAAGCGCACACAACCGAACTTGATGACGATGGTCTTCGACCAGCTCGTCCCTTTCAGAGAATACGTTGCCGTTGACAGTCAAGTTGAAACGTGTGGTGCGCTGACGGACACCGAAATACTCGGGATCGTTCGGCCCAACAAGGCTGCTGACGAAAGTGACTTGGACGACGATGTTTCAAGCGAGCCGCAACCTACGGCTGCTGATGTAGCTGCGGGCCTTGCCCTCGCGCAGCGGTTTTTTGCTGCAGAGAGCAACGCCGTGGAAGCACTCGGCCACGTCTACAGCCTGCAGAACTTGCTCTCCGCGGCAAGATGCCGCAAGCAGATTTCTTTTCCAAATGAATTAATGAAAATGTTCGTTTTTGCCCGCTGTGGTTAATTGGAAGTTCAGTTAATTGGAAGTTTTTCACGGTCCCCGTCAACTTCATATTAACGGGAGTCGGCTGTACCACAAAAGTCACACAAAGAAAAGTAACAGAACAACAACAACAAAAAAAAAAAACAGACAACAAAAGAAAAATGCAAGATGAGCTTGCAAAGAAAGAAGGCAGTGGCTTTTCACCTGTGGTATCAAGTAGGGCAGCACAACTCTGCTCTTGATGGCCATCACTTGTCGCAAGCCATCCAGTGTATTCTCAGCCAGTTCGGGGTCGTCATGGCCCTGAAATGCATCATTGGTGGGCCAACATAAATACTAGGGTCACGCAGATTTTCGAACAGCTTTTGAATAGCACTTGCTAGTCTATTCGATTCGCACTTAACTTTTACCATTTGAAGTTTGTAATTAAGGAGAAAAACATGCTAAGTCTGGTGACTAATGGCCCATTCCCACATGTAGCGTGCTTTGCCACATAACACTAGTGCATCGCCGCAAAGCTCACTGTTGCAAAACTAACACTTGTGTACTACGTGAAGTATGCACAGATCTCTGTTGGACTGCTTTTTAGGGGAAGAATGTTTTTTTTTTTCCTGGGATGACATTGTAAGGGTACACTATGCTCTGTTTCATACATCACGTGCAACGCTGTGAAGGCTATGCAATTAGTCCACAAAGAAAAAGAAAAGGAGAGGTGTATCGCTCCGACAAGCAAATAAATATCAAATACAAGCTCGCATACTTCGACTCTTTCCCCAAAAATATGGGCGTATTTTGTCAAACTGATGAGAAATGTATTATGATTTAAAGTTGCCAGCGCGGAATCTACTGTTTTTCGCTCACTGTGAGCAGTGCACTACTTTCTGGTCATGGAAGTACACAGCATAAACACGACCACCGGCTTTGACAACGTTGCATCTGATGTATGAAACGTAGTATAGTCGTGCAATAAATATTCTTCTCCCTTGTGCCGCCATACGTTTTCCTAAAGGGAAGGGTTCAAGGGCTCATTTATTTGTTAGAAACAACTTAATGAACCGCCAGACATTGAAGTCTAGGAAAGCATAGGGGTACTTATTCAAGTTCCTAATTGTGGTATTGTAATATTGGAGTAAGTAGAAAGGAATTAAAGTGGACAAAAAGACAAGCCTGCCTTCGGTGGAAACAGAACCCAGGACCTTCAACCCAAAACCATCTAACAACAAACAAACAGAAAATGTTGGATAGCTCTACTTTACCAATGAAAGTTCAAGCTACACCACACTGGTTGGGAACTGGTAAGCGAGAAACAGCTCACCAGCTGCATGAGCAACGGGGACAGGATGTCATCCAGAGCCCTGGAGCCGACGGTCGAGTGCAGGTTGTCAAACGTCTTCGCTGCGGCTACGCGCACCTCCTTCAGGGGATCACACAAGGCTCTCCTGCGAGGACGAAATGAAGAAGTGCGCATATCTCACACTGACGTTCTACTACAGTGCTGCGAAAGAAGAGACCTCAACTCTGTGTTAGTTTGACAAGCTTCAAAAGTTGGGAATATGTGAAACCCATGCCCGTGAAGAGCAGAACACGTGTCTTTACAGCGAAGCTGTTCAGGCTCCCGGTCATACGTCCTTGATCACCAGGAAACTATCATCATCATTAGTTCTGGTCCTCAAGAGCGCGCGTGTGCTTCTACGCAATGTCCAATGGTGTCTAATGGTGATGACACTAGTTGATCTGACAGGATGTTCTTACCCACGCCGCCAAATTAGTTTGTCTAATGGTGATGACACTAGTTGATCTGACAGGATGTTCTTACCCACGCCGCCAACTTAGTTTTGGTTTTGTGCTCAATTCGAGTGAACAGCTTTCAGAACAAAGGCCCGGGCTATAGATTTGAGTAAGTACGCTAACTGCCCTCCGCAACTTGTGGTATAACCGGAAGAGGTTCCAATTATTGCAAGAATGTAGCAAGATATCGAGCTGCACAGAGGAGTACGCGATGATGACAACCAATAAACATGCCGGCACAACTTATCGCGGGCAAGTCTATCATGACAATATGTTTGGCGGCAGCACGTGTGATGTGCAGCGCCGTCATAACGCGCACTGGCGATAATCCAAAAGCATCGCGTCACTGTTTGCCGCGCAGCCGAGCGAACGGCGTAAAGGTGCGTACTTTGTGGTATGCCGCCACAGGACATGCCCGACTGCGCTTCATAGACCGCTACTAAGCTACACACCACGGTGGGCCGCGTTATGCACAAATAATGTGAACACCAGAATAATTTTTGTTAATGCATGTGCTGACAAGCAATGGCAACGCGGCGATAAACCACAGAGGTGACATGGTAGTCAACAACCAAAATGGTGGCCTCAACATTTTCAATAGGGCAGCACCCATGCAAGTGTTCTGTGGCGTTATTGCTCGGTGCATTTCAGTACATTCCTTGAGCTTAGTTGGTGTCACCATGGGACAAATTTTGTTATCACGGGATCTCAGTTTCGTTATCGAGAGATACGAAATGCAGTGAACCATATAGGCTTTGTCTTTCATTGTTACGAGAATTTCTTTACTGTGGGATTTCATTATCACGCGACTCAAATGTAGTTGCTTTTACTTGTTCTTGTGTGCTGCACCGTTTTGGTTCCCCTTTCCGAGGAGTGTTTTGTTGCTTCCATCTCTCTTTTTTGCAACAGATAAATGAGAAACCACGCTACACTTTCATGATATGCGGATGCTTACCAAGAGGTACACTAACACAGTAAACTCTACTGTAAGTGTAACTGGTGGTCAATCAAAGCGGCACCGCGTCCTGTCCCGCACTACAGGTGGTTACATTATAAATGTCTCTGCTGTATAGTCACAATTCCCGGTAACCCATGGCATGGCAGTACCTGACGGTGGGCACGAGGCTGTCGAGGAAGGTGAGCACCATGTCACGTGACGTCGAGGCCAGGATTTCACTCAGCCCCACACACACACCCTGGCGCTGGTCGGGCAGATCTGAGTCTAGGCCTTGTTCCAGGATGGGCACGATTTCAGGCAGCACCCGCTCTCCCAACTTGCGCACCAAGTCACCCAAGGTGCGCGCTGCCACCTGCAACACACAGTTTCACTGCTTCAGTGCACATCTGTACCACCACAAATTTTCCCAACGCTGCATACCTCCCCTTCCCTCATTCTCTCGCTCGTTTTTCCAACTTTACCCATGTAGCTTGGGGACGCACCTGTCGTGGTGGGAGTTCAAGCAAGGTGGTTTGCTTGGCTTACTCCTCACGGCTCTAGTAGCATGTGCACAAGCAAGTTGAACCGTGACCAATTTGGCAAGAGGGAACCCTCATATCCCAGCTTCAAGAAATGTGACATAACAAGCTCCAACTTTCTTTTTTCTAGAGCTGTGTGAATAGCAACAATGTTAGCACAAATCAAATTCGAATATTAATGTCTTAGTGCGAATCAAACTTGGTATTTTTTTAATAACATTTGACTATTTTTTACATGTCACATTAAATTACAGATACCAGCTAAAAATGGGTAAAAGAAATTGTTGCAGGACTAATGCATTCCCACAATGGTGTCTCTGGAAAGAGAACAGTCGAACAAAGAACTGCGTGTGAGTTACCTCCGCCACAGGACGCGACTGTTAGCCTCACCACAGTATGCGAGTTCTAGCTTTGCCCCAATGCACAAGGGTTAGCTTATCTGCAGTCCACGTGTGCAAACTTCACCACAGTATGCGAGTGCTAGCTTTGACGCAGTGCGCAACCGGCAGCTTCACCACAGTTCAGGAGGGTTACCTTTGCCATAGTACACAAGTGTTAGCCCAGCCACAGCACGTGTTAACTTCGCCACAGGACACAAGTGTTATCTCCGTCGCAGTAAGTGGGTGTTAGCTGTGACGCAGTGCAAGAGTGCTAGCTCCACCTCAGTTTGCAACTGGTATCGTAGCCATAGAACACGTGTTCTGCGGCCAAGCATACTACATGCAAGAAAGTTGCCACCTGTCACCAGACATGGCATATTTTGCCCCTCAATTGCAAGCTTTGAATAGCAAAATTTTCAGTGTGAATCGAATGGAATAGAAAATGCTATTAGAGAAATATTTGAAAATTCGAATATTCGTACACCCCTAGTTTTTTCTGTCCTCCACGACTGTGAAAGTACCTGCAGGTATACTCATGAAGAGTTTGTCCGCTTCCTGCATGCAAAAGCATGTCTTCTGAAATTTGTATTTGCTCTTCGAAAATTGCATCTACGACATGTGCATTGGCACACGGAGTTAGAGAAGCCAGGGCCTTTGAGATCAACATCTGCTGCTCCTGAGGTGTGCTCATCATCATCTTTGTATGTCGGAAGTATCCATAGCGTTTTCACGCTGCAAAAGCACGGTGTGTTCATTTTCTTGGATGCTTGCTTGGTTCTTTCATGCCTCGAAGTGATGGTGCCAATGGACCCGCTTAGCGTGATCGCATTTCCACAGATGACGTCATTCTCACCCCCATGGTCCTGTCCATTTGCAAAGACAGTGGCCAGTTTTGCTGATGCTTACACAAGTGAAAAAATTTGGGAAGAAGCGGAGTGGGGACCGTGCTCTCAAACGATCACTTTCGGAGGTGACGTTACTTTTGCAAGGTGTTCAGCCATCTATGGACAACAGCGATTCGACACTGTGCAAACCATGTTAAGAAAGGGCCACAAACATTAGTAGATGTGGACGCATCTGGTGATGACCTCACAAGAGTAGCAACGCTGATCGTGATCACTTGCCAGGCATGGGAGCATTCTTGTCAGCCGTACCAGCACCAGATTTCAAGATATGACACTGCAGGTGCTAATAAAACCCTTTGAACTGATCACGTGCAAGCAAGAGTATCAGGCAATGCTGCATTGCTTTTTTCAAGGATAAGCAATCAATTAAAATGTAGCTTACAGGTGCTCAATTTCATTTTTTAACTCTCCCATGATTATTGGCTCTTGCATTCCCTGGCTTTTACATTTTGTTCTTACGCTTCTGTGTAAAATGTATCAACTATGAACTAAAAAAAAAAAATGCTTTCAGTGCAAACAGGGCTCCCTGAATTCTCATTGTCATCTCGCTCTCACACAATTTTCAAGTGAAGCGACTTTTTTTCAACGTATGCAACACTGCATGTTCACTGCACCAAGTGGAGAGCAGTGTCATGCCACCCTTGGCGGTACCCTACGTTATGATGGCAACCATCAGTGGTAAAACAAGCGCTACAGTCTTGCTTACACTGATAACCAATGCACTGGACAACTGCTTCTTTCAGCTTTCCACCTGTCTTCTAGCTGTTTGATGGGCCTTCCACTGACACAGAAGGATTGTCAAAAACTTTTCTTTTTCGCCACACAATGAGCTTTTCGTGCTGCCCTATGAAACGACACGCCGTATGGCACGCTCCCTCTGCACACACAAACACACACAAAAAAAGCAGATCTATTGGCGACTACAATCTCCACAAAAGAGCAAATCTAAATATGTTGACATTTCATAGTAATAATGTAAATTGCCAATTTTAATGACTCTTTCACACTGAAGGTTCACTGTACAAATTTTTTTGTTTAATACCAATTCAATATCTTTAACTCTCAGTGTATTTTACACACTGCAATGAAAAGTAGGTAACTGCTTCAGCGATTCCTCCTCTCTTACTTAGCATAAAGACCCACCTGCTGCTTGTCATAGCTGCTGCTGGCCAGAAACCCGAGCAGCAAGGAGAACAGGGTGGGCAGGATCTCACGCAGGGTGCGGGGTGTGTTGGTCACCACCACCTTCCAGACATGGAGGGATGCCTGGCGCACCATCAGAGAGGTGTCCAGGCGGCCCATGTAAAGACCAGCCAGCACCCGGTTGCGACGTTCCTCACCCAAGGCTATCATGATCGCCTGCAGGGAAGACAACCGTCATTTTCAATGGCCATCAGTATTTCAAAACTGTACAAGCAGAAATCTAATTACAGTAGGCCCCCTGTGGCCTGCTCACCACAGGGGGTTCGCCAAAATGCCTGCCACCAAATGGTCCCTGGCTAGTTGCGTGCAGCACGTCACCTGCTCAGCTCATGCCGTTGCAGCTGTACTGTGCGTGCACATTTGCTGCACGTTGAGTGCCTTCCTTCAAGGTAGGAGCGAGTGCTTGCCACATAAACTTGTTCAGCAATGCATTTATTCCTAGGACAAGTGCCGACTGTTGGAATGACATTCTCACTTTCATCAGTCTTTGCAAAAGTCCTAACAAGTTCAAATCCTCTGTTCACAATGCTTTTTTTTATGTTGTGTGCATTTGTACATAGCATAAAAAGCTTATAAAGCAGGTCCCCAAGGTTGCTGCATCTGCACGTAAATAATGCAACCTCTAATAGTATGCGAGGGGGGTACTTTTGGTCTCGGGGGAAAAAGAAAAGTACAGTCAAGTGGTTTTTTTAGACCCTCTCAGGAATGTAAGAACTAAAAAAATGAATGCATGTAAAAACTGCAATTTTACTGACATTTTGTGATCAAGAAGGCCAAGGTCAAAGTACCGTGCTTCAAAACATTGTAGCCAGCATATTTTGTGCATGTGCAGGCTGCGGTGGAACTGAGACAGAATGAAATCACTGTTCACTGTCACCGCTCTAGTGGTTGAGGATGACTAATACAACATTTTGAAGGGGTGCACAGCTAACGCATGTGAAGTACGAGCAAAGCTGCATTCTGGTGAAGATCAGTCATGTTCCAGCATTCATGAATGGAGGCTGCCAAATTCCCAAAGCATACACTTGTCGAGATCATTGCAGATACAATCGCGGTAGCAATGATTATGAACAGCGGTGGTACAGCTCTGAAATTATGCGCGTGGCCAATGCACACAGTGCCCAAACAAAGGCTTTTCTGTCTACGTGTTTTAAAAACCACGGCTACTACTGACACGATCATGTATGGCCACCATCAAATTCTGAAAGTATGTGTGCGCCCAATGTGCAGCAAGTCGAAGCAACGCTATTTCCAGGAAACTATGCTGAATGGAATCACTGAGAGCAATAAATAATTTTGTGAAGGTATGTGTACAGCCGGTGCATGCGGAGTGAAAACAGAAATACAGGCTGCCGTCCACTGCGGACGAGAACATGCTCGCTATCATTGCGATCATCGATAGCGACAATGCAGCTCCGAAACTACACGACAAACGCAGGGGTAGTTTAAAGGTACAAGAAAACCTGAAGCCTTTCAGCTTTCCTGCTGTTTGCTGATAGTGGCGGAGACTTCGGTACTCTGTTTTTGGCTAGCCTTGGAGCATGAAAACAGCTCAATGTGCAGCTGGATACATCCTAGTTATTGGGAGTTTGATGCCAATAAGCAACACATGTGTCCGCAAGGACCAGAGGACAAGTCATAATAATCATATTTGCCGAACTTGTGTGGTCTTGCAGATGAAATTTCGCTGTGAGGAAGTTCCATGACTATGAATTTTTCGCATATCCCATCAATTTTGTTGTCGCAAGATTTGACTGTATGCAGGTTTAATGTTTTTGGTCCTTCCTTTGCATCAAAACATCCAGAAAATTGGATGGTGGAGGGTTTGAGCATCCAAAATTTCAGACTTCCTTATACATTGGTTCTATGGAGCTTGTGGCAGTGATGCGAAGGCATCCGAAATATCAGGCATGTCCGAAAAACTGTGCAACGCATGAATTTCGGTACCAAAGCTAGACTGGCATTGAAGTTGTTGCAACGCACACCAGCCTCAAGTGCAAGCTCTCTGTCTCTGTGTTCATAGGCAATAACTGGTTGCGACGTTCACAACGAGGAGCAAATGCTGTGGAACTATCAGTGAAATTTTTATTCAGATGTTGCCACCACGGCCTGCCTTGGCACCAGCCGCAGCATTCGGCACTGAACTGCAACTTCTATCATGGCAGACCAGTTCTGCAAAACTCCACAAGGTGGAAATATTACGAAATGAAAAATTGGCATCAACCCATTTGGAGCAAAAAAGGGTGGATGCATATTTGCACGAGTTGTCCAATGTCGGCTAATAAAAAAACCACCTTCAGCTAGTTTACAACTGTTTCTATTTTGTGTCACCGTTGCAAAAAGACAAAGCGCATTTTTTCTTACCTTATGCGATTGTTCTGTGCCAAAGTTGTCATCCTCATGAGCGGTTTCTGTAGTCATCTTTCCAGTCACACCTAAAGCCAGAAAAACAGCGACAGACAATCAAAATATAACCCGAGAAGAAAAGTACCCGAGTGAATCTGAAGGTTGCAAGTAATGGCTTGCAAGAATGGGTGAGCTACAATTTTGAGAAATGTGCCCTGGAAATAAAAAGAATCCTTGCCACTTTGCAGAGCAGATAGCTGTTCAGATTAGGTGGCACCTAAAATATGTTGGCAACAACGTTTCTGGCTCCCAGAATTGAACTGAGTACTTGCAGCATAGAAAAGCAGAATGCAGCGTGCGGCCACCGTGGCCAGAGTTCGATGCCGTGACCTCGACCTTCGCACGCCAACGCCCCAGCTGCTAATCTACCACGATGGGTGTTCAAGGCCACAGAAACAAGGCAAGTCGGCTCACCCGAGATCTTGTAAAGGAGATCGCCCAGGAGCTGTACAGATGAGTACCGGATGCGCCAGTTGTCGTCGAAGAGCCCCTTCTCCAGCTGCGGCAGCAGCAAGGTCATGGCTGTGTCCGCATACATGTTCACCATGCGCTGGCCAGCCCGTAGTGCAGTTTCCCGCACATACTCATTCTCGTCCGCTAGTGCCTGTAACATGAAATATGTGCACAGCATCAACCTATGCTACAGAGAGACAACCAACAAGGCTAACTGCATTTACTCGAATTTAACGCAACCGTAATAATAAGTAAGGAGTGACTGTAGAGGCATTCAAAATCAGAAATCACCCAAACACAGTCCAACCCCGCTTATAACAACAATGCAGCATCACGAACACTACACTGTTATAGCTGATAATTGTTATGACAGGGTTGCATGGAAAAATGCTATATAAGACCCCAAAGCTGTTGTATGAGTGAGTGGGCATGCTGTAAGGAGGAATGGCTAAAAGCCTCTTTCCTCACACTGTATGCTTGGGAAAATGTTCCATAAGGGAGCAACGAGCTGCACATCTCGCTGTCAACATCGAACTGCTACAAGCGAAGGCAAGGGAGATCGCTCGCGACAAAGCCATTCAGCCGCAGGACTTCAAGGCGAGCAAGCATAGGGTGTCTCGCTTCATGCGCCGCGCTGGGTTCTCCCTATGTCAGCATACGTCGATCTCGCACAAGCTACCAGAGGACTACGAAGAGCAGCTTGTGGCCTTTCAAAAGTACATCATTGCGTTGCGAAAGGCAGTCCCCTTTCAGCTGGGCCAGATCGGCAACGCGGATCAGACGCCGGTGTACCTGGATATGCCCTCGGCGCTAACTGTGCATCAAAAAGGCTCCAGGCAAGTTACCGTGTGATCGACCGGGAACGAAAAAAGGCGGGTAACTGTAATGTTGTCCTGCACGGCAGATGGTCACAAGCTGCCACCCTACGTGGTGTTTAAAAGAAAGATGCTGCCGAAGGGGGAGAAGTTCCCAAAAAATGTTGTTGTCCGCTGCCAGGACAAGGTGTGGATGGACGAATCGCTGGTGCTGGACTGGATTAAGTCCGTGTGGTGTCGACGGCCCGGAGCACTGCTGGGGCTCCCTTTGATGCTTGTGCTCGACGCGTTTCGGTGTCACCTGGCAACCCTGTTAAGCGACTGCTGTGTGACTCCCGCACCGAGCTTGTCGTCATCCCATCCCAGCTGCAGCCGCTTGATGTATGCCTTAATAAGCCATTTAAGGACTACACCAAGTGCCTGTACAGTGGATGGGGTCTGGAAAGCCAGAAGTGACCTCTGCTGGACGGCTGAAACGGGCCTTGCCAGCGACGCTCTGCTTGTGGATAGTCGAGGCTTGGGCCTGCATTCTCGAGGCGCTCGTTTGTCGGGCCTTCAAAAAGTGCTGCATCTCAAACGCGCTTGATGGCACTGAGGATGATGTGCTGTGGGATGACATTTCCGACAAGGGAGCTTCGGAAGAGAGCATGTCCGACGACGACGAATAATCAAGGGTATAAATAAATGCATTTTTCCTTTTTCCTCGGACTATATCGGGGTGAAAACTTTTTTTCTCGCGTTTGCTATCCCTGAATTACACTCCGGACTATATGCGGGTCCGAGCTATATGTGGGTTTTTACGGTATTCTTGGCCAAGTATACCTTCATTGCCCCTTTGTTTTCATTTGCAAGTTTCTTTTCCGAATATTCATGCTGAAACTGGAGCTAACCAAAATCTCTTTATAACGAAAACTTGCGAGCGTGTGTCAATTTCATTATACCAAAGTTTAAATGTAACTACCAAAACGTCACAGACAGGCTATCATAACTTGTGCCTGAAGAAGTTACGCACAGACTCTACGAGGCGTGTGGTGCTGACGCGAAGGTGTCCAAATGCTCAGGCATATATAAGAATCGATGTTTGACTGTGCATGTGGAACCAAGTGTAACGTAGGATGGATGAAACAGCTGCACTGACCTTGAGGATGGGGTTGATGATCTGCGAGATGTAGGGAGTAAACTCCTTCTGGAAGACACCAGGGAGGTATATGAACATCATGACATAGCCATCCTTGACATGCGGTGCTATGTCCGTCCGCTCTGCTGTTGTAATGATCTCTGGCATCAGCGTCTGCAGCTTCTCGACGCCCAGGCCTCCAAGCACTTCACTCAGGCCTGAGAAAGAGAAACAAGAGATCATCTAAATACATCAATTCTGGATGTGGCATGACTGTAATATCGGCGTGACACATGCCACATTGAATCGCAGCTGCTGCGGCCAGGATAGATTATAAAAAAAACGAACATGCAAAGACAGCGGGCAACAACGCTTCAAATTTATTGTCTCTCTTTTACTTTGTGACAGAAGTGAAAAGAAAATAGAAAAATTTTGTTGTAAGAATTTTTACTGACTTCTCAGTGAAACCACTGCAAGGTTGTACACTTTGAATGGCACACTTTCTATTGCAATAAAAAACAGGAAGGCGATGAAAACAGTACACAGCCCCTTTAAGGATGACAACGGATATAACGTAATAACGGATATAACTCAGTAATATTGGATCTCTCTTCAACTTCGTTAGAATGAGGTTCGAGTGTGTATATCCCAAAATTCAGCTTGGAAAGGCATCTCACACTTCATATTGACCAAGAAATGAATAAACGCTGTGGCAGTGGACAACAGACCTTGGGCTGCTCCCGATCTATCAACAGGTGAAGACTCTGAGGTGAGCGTCTGCATGAGCCAGGGGATGAGGTCCTCGAAGCAGGTCTCACCCATACCCTTGATCATGGCACCCAAGGCACGTGAAGACACACTCCTCACCTGAAACCCCGAGGGAGGGCATGCCATTCAAACTTGTGCACGAAGTTAAAATGCAAGCAGCAGCGCGTGCGATAACTGCCCAAGACAAAATTGGCAGGATTGGCGCAGTCATTCAGACCATCCTATTTTAATGCCCTCTTCTATTACAATGCCCTCTTCTATTCAAGACTTTGTTATGGCGTACTAGTATGGGGTACGACAACAACAAAAAATTATAACAAACTTATAATGCTACAAAAGAAAATACTTCGCTGCTATGAAAATTACCAGGGTAGAGTAGACCGTTTGCGCACTTCGGTGCTCTTTTATAAACATGAAATGTTAAAGGCAAACCAAATCTATTATTTTAAACTGCTTCAAGAGGTACACAAAAACAAGTGGTTCTCCCTATGTCAGCATACGTCGATCTCGCACAAGCTACCAGAGGACTACGAAGAGCAGCTTGTGGCCTTTCAAAAGTACATCATTGCGTTGCGAAAGGCAGTCCCCTTTCAGCTGGGCCAGATCGGCAACGCGGATCAGACGCCGGTGTACCTGGATATGCCCTCGGCGCTAACCATGCATCAAAAAGGCTCCAGGCAAGTTACCGTGTGATCGACCGGGAACGAAAAAAGGCGGGTAACTGTAATGTTGTCCTGCACGGCAGATGGTCACAAGCTGCCACCCTACGTGGTGTTTAAAAGAAAGATGCTGCCGAAGGGGGAGAAGTTCCCAAAAAATGTTGTTGTCCGCTGCCAGGACAAGGTGTGGATGGACGAATCGCTGGTGCTGGACTGGATTAAGTCCGTGTGGTGTCGACAGCCCGGAGCACTGCTGGGGCTCCCTTTGATGCTTGTGCTCGACGCGTTTCGGTGTCACCTGGCAACCCTGTTAAGCGTCTGCTGTGTGACTCCCGCACCGAGCTTGTCGTCATCCCATCCCAGCTGCAGCCGCTTGATGTATGCCTTAATAAGCCATTTAAGGACTACACCAAGTGCCTGTACAGTGGATGGGGTCTGGAAAGCCAGAAGTGACCTCTGCTGGACGGCTGAAACGGGCCTTGCCAGCGACGCTCTGCTCGTGGATAGTCGAGGCTTGGGCCTGCATTCTCGAGGCGCTCGTTTGTCGGGCCTTCAAAAAGTGCTGCATCTCAAACGCGCTTGATGGCACTGAGGATGATGTGCTGTGGGATGACATTTCCGACAAGGGAGCTTCGGAAGAGAGCATGTCCGACGACGACGAATAATCAAGGGTATAAATAAATGCATTTTTCCTTTTTCCTCGGACTATATCGGGGTGAAAACTTCTCGCGTTTGCTATCCCTGAATTACACTCCGGACTATATGCGGGTCCGAGCTATATGTGGGTTTTTACGGTATTCTTGGCCAAGTATACCTTCATTGCCCCTTTGTTTTCATTTGCAAGTTTCTTTTCCGAATATTCATGCTGAAACTGGAGCTAACCAAAATCTCTTTATAACGAAAACTTGCGAGCGTGTGTCAATTTCATTATACCAAAGTTTAAATGTAACTACCAAAACGTCACAGACAGGCTATCATAACTTGTGCCTGAAGAAGTTACGCACAGACTCTACGAGGCGTGTGGTGCTGACGCGAAGGTGTCCAAATGCTCAGGCATATATAAGAATCGATGTTTGACTGTGCATGTGGAACCAAGTGTAACGTAGGATGGATGAAACAGCTGCACTGACCTTGAGGATGGGGTTGATGATCTGCGAGATGTAGGGAGTAAACTCCTTCTGGAAGACACCAGGGAGGTATATGAACATCATGACATAGCCATCCTTGACATGCGGTGCTATGTCCGTCCGCTCTGCTGTTGTAATGATCTCTGGCATCAGCGTCTGCAGCTTCTCGACGCCCAGGCCTCCAAGCACTTCACTCAGGCCTGAGAAAGAGAAACAAGAGATCATCTAAATACATCAATTCTGGATGTGGCATAACTGTAATATCGGCGTGACACATGCCACATTGAATCGCAGCTGCTGCGGCCAGGATAGATTATAAAAAAACGAACTTGCAAAGACAGCGGGCAACAACGCTTCAAATTTATTGCCTCTCTTTTACTTTGTGACAGAAGTGAAAAGAAAATAGAAAAATTTTGTTGTAAGAATTTTTACTGACTTCTCAGTGAAACCACTGCAAGGTTGTACACTTTGAATGGCACACTTTCTATTGCAATAAAAAACAGGAAGGCGATGAAAACAGTACACAGCCCCTTTAAGGATGACAACGGATATAACGTAATAACGGATATAACTCAGTAATATTGGATCTCTCTTCAACTTCGTTAGAATGAGGTTCGAGTGTGTATATCCCAAAATTCAGCTTGGAAAGGCATCTCACACTTCATATTGACCAAGAAATGAATAAACGCTGTGGCAGTGGACAACAGACCTTGGGCTGCTCCCGATCTATCAACAGGTGAGGACTCTGAGGTGAGCGTCTGCATGAGCCAGGGGATGAGGTCCTCGAAGCAGGTCTCACCCATACCCTTGATCATGGCACCCAAGGCACGTGAAGACACACTCCTCACCTGAAACCCCGAGGGAGGGCATGCCATTCAAACTTGTGCACGAAGTTAAAATGCAAGCAGCAGCGCGTGCGATAACTGCCCAAGACAAAATTGGCAGGATTGGCGCAGTCATTCAGACCATCCTATTTTAATGAACACTTAGAAGCTACGCAGTTGTACAAAGAAAAAAGAAGAAAAATAAAGAGGCACATACACTAACCCACACAAGTACACTAAAGATAGCAAATATTGTGGGCATTAAGTGACAGCGTGGTAGAAAAAATCATCTTTGCCCTCGTCTCACAAAACCAGGTATAAAACAGCCTTGGTGAGGTACTCGGGTGTGGGGTGTGCTGTTTTATTCTGTTGCGCAGATGTGCCCAACATAACGCTTTTGAGATGCTTGCTTAGCACTTCAGAATGGTTGACAAAAAGCTTGGCGAGATGCCATTCTCCTCGGCAATGCTTCTTTTTTTTTTTTCTTCCTGTTGCTGTGGCAGCAAAATTTGACCTTCTGCTCCGATGAAATAAACTTTCTCGCTTTGAGGTGTCGGCATTCTCTCTTGAGAGCGACAAGAAAACCCACAAAACAAGCACTAGTCCTGCGCTCACGCGGTGAAGTACATGCACACCAGTGTTCAAGCGAAGTGACTAAAAAAAAAACAGAAAATTTGAGCCAGTAGTGGATTGAGCTAAGCTTTGGCTCCTAGTCAAGGTTGCTTATTTCAAGTTCGGGGCTGTCTCGGAATGCTGCATCGCATTGTCATCAACAGCAAGCGATGGCATCCCCCATTCCTTTTTAGCATTTTGCACAATGCGTGCAAATTCGGTGTGTTTACGACTACTTCAGCGGTCGGAAACCAGGAAATAATGTTGTTGCTGTAATCATCAGCATTGAAGACTATTCAAACAAGTTTCTGTAACTTCTTATCTAATTGATCAAGTGACTTGTGCCTCGTGAAAATTTCCCTGAACCAGATGAAAAACTGGTTTGTTGCCGAGGGACTGTGATATGTTGGTGTATATGGGATGCGGTCATGGATTGAGAAACACTTCACTGAAACAGAAACTTCGTTGTGGCGATGTTTGACTGTACTGAACAAATTCCAGAAAATCATGCTCTTCACAATCACCGAGCTCTACTGTATTTGCCACTTTGGCTGGTCAAACATTAGGGTGCTTCTACAACATAAAAAGTAGAGCTGTGCGAATAGCAAAATTATGAGTGCCAAGCGAATTCAAATATTTATGCTCAGGTGCGAATCGAATCGAATAATTTTCGAATATTTATTTACTAATACCATGTCAAATTATGAGAAATGTTCTGCTCAACATGGGCAATAATATTTACTGCATTACTAGTGTACTGCCACAGTAACATTCCAAAGTCCTGAGGAAAAGTCCAACAAAGAATTGTGCAGCAGAAAGCTGAGCTAACTTTGCCGCAGTACGCGAGTGTTAACTTCGCCGCAGTACACGGGTGTTATGCGGCG
Source organism: Hyalomma asiaticum (assembly GCA_013339685.2). NCBI lineage: Eukaryota > Metazoa > Arthropoda > Arachnida > Ixodida > Ixodidae > Hyalomma > Hyalomma asiaticum. Next base: position 89,836,196 of record CM023484.1, read on the forward strand.
AAGCGGACTACATGCGGGAATGGGCCACTTGTCACATAACATAGCGTATTTTTTCCCCTTATTTACAAACTTCAAATAGTAAAATTTCAGTGCAAATCGAATTGAATAGCAAACTCAATTAGAAAATTATTCGAAGTTTCAAATATTTGCACACCCCTAATAAAAAGACATTGAACACAATTAAAAATTTTAAGGTCCTCGAATATTTCGAACAGCACCATACTTAACGGAAGCTTCTTTCCACATTTCTGCTGCCTGAAGTTGACCTCCACGTTACAATCAAACAGCAGAATTCAAGTTATCTAAAACGTGCAATGGCGCACCCAATTCTAATCAGTGGCTAATGTCATGGTCAGCTTGCATTGTATGTTGGCAACATGTGCCAGCCAAATGCAAGCCGATAACTGTTTTCTTTATTTCAGTTCTTTTTTCTGCTAATACAATCAAACCCACTTATAACAATCCCAGATATAACGGTTATAACGACCTCATTTCATTGCACTTAAGATTATCCTATGTCACCCGTTGAAACTCTGTCCAGATATAGCCAACACTTTTCCAAGACATTTTTAAGCATCCTACGTTTACATTGAACACTTCAGACGCAAATGCGATAAGAAGTATGGTGCATACGAAGTCGAAAAATCTAAACCGCCTTTTAAAGCATGAGGTGGCGTGCTCCCGCGTGGCTGACCTCAATCACGTGCCAGTTAAGTGCTGTTTTCTTAAAAATTTTGATAATGCGGACATGATTTAAAGAGACTGTCTACTGTTCAAAAGCCTTCTTTAGACTGTGGTAAAAATTTGGAAGATTGCGCGTCACCTTTAAAGGAACGAGCACTCTTTTAGCCCACAAAAAGGGAATCATGTTTTTAATTTTGTTCTGAAAGTGATGCAAAAAACGCTGTTAGTGTCACCCAACAGCGTGTTTGTGAATTTCTAAGTGCAACAGAACGAGCCCACACAGGCATTCGTATTCTGCTCAAAAACAATTATGTCTTACGAGTGCACTTCACCCTAAGAGATACCATTTTATAGCGTGCAAGAGCGATTCGCTCTTCTTTTCACTGCTTTTTGGGTAGCGCAGGTGGCGCTGCCTGTCCGAGGAGCACCCCAGTGTGCCGACTTTCCCTCGGTTCTCCTCGTCACCTCTGGAATGTCACCCTTGGAACCAGTTCCTGTTGGGAGGAGGCTGCCTGTGTCCTAAAGGATGGCTCCCCGGTAACCACCGTTATCAGTGTCTTTACACGTGGAAAGGGGCGACTTCATAGATGAAAGAATTCTGTTTTAATAATTTCGACTAACTTTCCAGAGAAACCACTGCACACTGGGACACTTCGAAATGTGCGCTTTCTATTCAGCCGAGAAACAGGAGAGCGATAAAGGACGGTAGACAGTCCGTTTAAGAAAGAACACATGACCTCAAACTTCAAACTTAAAAAAACAAGCTTGTCTTCGAGGTGCGGTTACTTTCCCGTTTCACCTGTAAAACCTTATCCCAGTCAACATCAGCTGTCGACGGTTTGCATTACTCACATCTCATAGGCCTCGGGTGCGCAAATATGCGATGCAGCTGTCGACAGTGCGCAAAAAGCTTTTCTTTGGACATTAGTTTGATAATAAAAGAGACAAATCACCATTTGTACTTAGTTTGCAACAGATACGACGCACACAGGCCGCTGGTGAGCACAAAACGATCCCTCATGAGCTGGCTTCGGAGGTGATCTGCCACCATTTTGCGGCGGCAATTTTCCAGTGGTTCCCCATTTAATGTATCAGACAGAAGACTGTTGCCAATACCGCGAATGCGGTTTCGGTTTCGTACTCCATGCTTACTCACAGTCAATCTTTGTGCTTGTTTCGTTGAGAAAAAAGGGGCTGTTCAGAAGCTAGTAAACACTGATAATTCTACCAAGACTAGCTGCCTGCGTATCGAAGCGCCAGAAAGAAGCCACAAATGTTCAATACGCCACTTCATTCCCACTGCCACTGAAGCGTTGCTATTGCAGCTGAAAATCTTTACAAGATTCGAATTGGCAAAAGCACGTCGCGCAAGCAATCAGTGGTTATAAAAGCTTGTCGGAATCGCGGCTTGTTGGAACTTTGTTTGAGCAGTTGCCGATATGGATCTGTGACGACATTCAACCTTTTGAACACCGTGCTCTACGGTCGAAGCGACATATCTCTTGAAGTGCCCAGCCTGGCGCAGCTGATGTGTAGAAAAAACAAAAGAAGAAGAAAAGCTGTCAGGTGGGTGGCGTTCTAGGTTTATTTTCTTGTTTTTTTCTTGTGGTGACTGTGCACTCTTCTGGAAATGGCAGATATAATTCCTATCAAAGGCAGTTTATTCCATTCGCAAGAACACAGTGGATCTTGCTGCACGAAAAGGGTTAACTTCTCACCCTAGGGGTTGTTAGAGCTTTGTCATGGAACCGGGTGAAGAAAAAACTACATGGCTGTTAATTTTCACGCTCTTTGGAGGGACAATGAACTACTGATATAACCACTTTTCGCAATACTTTAGGGTGGCTTTGGTTTCCTTGGGGTGTTTCGACCTCCCTTTGGCTCCCCTGGCAATGGCAACGTGTCATTCTCTCTAATGCCTATTTCAGGAGGTGCACTATTTTGAAGGCTGAAGGAACTGGCATTTCAGGTGCTGCACTTGAAGCCCCAAGATGAACGAGCCGAGAATCCACAGATGGCAGCTCTTTTTCCTGTGCGACCCGACCAAAAAGTTTCAGTAGGCATTGGCACGGCTGCCAAGTGCAGCGACAAGTTGCCGATTTTGTCAGGGAACTGCGCAACTGCCTCACGGCTGTTAATGTCAAACTGACACGCAGCGCAGAAAAGTGCGCTTGTGAATTTTCAGAAACTGTTTACTGACCATGCACTCCCGCCATTCTTGCACATTCCCCAACCCCAACATGGGAACTAAGATAGCAGATTTCGTCTAATGACAAAACTTGCCTCAGGCACAGGATCCAGAAGGGCCTGCTTCAAGCCTGGTATGATGGCTGGTAGGTAAGGGGCCAGATCCTGCACACACAATCAAGCAAGCTCTAAACTACAGCAGAAAGCAAGCCAAGAAACAAGTGTGGCCCAGTGCCAACTGCCCAACTAATAAACGAGATTCAGGAGGCTGAAATTCTGAGCTAGAGAAAACGCATCATTTTCCATAAGCACTTCGCACAATGATACCTGCCAACCTGGAGACATCTAAAACCAGGAGGTGAGAGATAGAGGGAGGAGAACTAACAAGATAAAAAATAATAATAAACACTTGTGCACATTATTATCAGTGATGTCATACACAGCACCTCAAAATTATTACCAGCAAAAGTTTTAGCAATTGGTGATCATACCCATACTGGTAATTATAACATACATGTAACTGCACACGTACGCAGAGAAAAGGTGCTATGATGCTTGAAAGCTAGATGTCCTTCCCCATACATAGCACGCTTCACCACATAATGTTTTCGCAGAGTGGCAAAGCTAACTTCGCATGTGCTGCACCGTGATGTGTTATCAAGAGTCCCTAGTCGAGGTGAAGTTAACACGCTGAACTGTAGGTAAAATACATACAGAAATATGGCGGCCCTTCCGCTGTCTGCAACAACTTGATGAGGGCTAGTTGGTGCATATCCAGAGCAAAGAAGTAACAGCGCAAAGGAACACAGCGCTTGTCCTGTGGTCTTCGTTTCTTCGTCGTCTGTGTTCCTTTGCGCTGTTACTTCTTTGCTCTGGTTCCGCTGTCTATGTCAATGTGTAGTGAAGAGGGTCCCACGGCAACCTGTTTGGGCTCCGCAACACTAGAAAAGCTTTAGAACCGCTGTCCTTTGTTGTAAATTTCTCTCTGCCATGGCATTAGGGGCACTTATAGGGAGATTTATGCCCATGCCTGTACAATTGGGAAGACTGGTCCAAAATTTGGAGTCCCCCAGGCAAATTGGGAGTTGGCGTGTATGTAATATCAAAGCAGAATTACGTTTACGCCATTCGATACTGGAGCTGCATGCCAAATACCGAAAACATTAGGTGGCTACCTTCTTGGATGTTTCTGTAGCAGTGATTTTGACATATCCGAAGTACAGCACTGACAACTTCTTGAGGTAAGGGGTGAAAACTATGCGGAACTCACACTGCGAAGAGACAAAATTGCAACTTCACAGAAATTTTGAGCTATCACACTTTGAGCTCACTGTTCACCGAAAAGGGAAGCTGTGACATCACTACTGTGTCAAAATAACAAATGGGCTATCAGAGGTGTCACATTCAAGAGAGAGAAAGAGAGAGTTCACATTCAAAGGCCAAGAGAAAACTTTGGACATAAAGATACACATGCTTCGACTCATCCCACTGTCAAGTTAGACAGCGCTAGATGTCAAGTTAGACTGTCAAGTTAGACAGCACTAGATGGACAACAGTAAGTGAGAGAGGCAACGCAGGCCCACCTTGTGGTCAGTGAGGGAGTACATGTTGCCGATGATCTGTGCAGCCATCTTCTTAGTCTCCGTCGAGCGATCCTGGAAGGCACGCTGCACCACGGGCATGATCAATGCCAGCGACGGTGCATCAATGAAGTGCACAAACTTTGTATTCAGCAGTGTCGCCAGACAGCCGGATGTCTTCTCGGCCGGGTCTTGAAGGGCATCCAACAGCACTGGCACAATGGCCTGCAGCACAGTTTGAAAATGAACTATAAGATGACAGAGACAAAAAGGAACCTTTAGTAGGATATGAAGTCATTTGCTACCAAAGGAATTCACAGTAGACTCTCAATAATGCAAATAGACAATTCAAGATTTCAGTTAATTAAAACAAATTTAAAAATTTTGGTTGGCGTGCCATGTTTTCAATGTAATTACAGTTAAACCTGCTTATAACAAACCTCCATATAACTAATTCCTCGATATAATGAAGTTCTTCTATTCCCCGTCGTTACTTCATAGAAGCACGTATATTTACTCACAGTCAATCTTTGTGCTTGTTTCGTTGAGAAAAAAGGGGCTGTTCAGAAGCTAGTAAACACTGATAATTCTACCAAGACTAGCTGCCTGCGTATTGAAGCGCCAGAAAGAAGCCACAAATGTCCAATACGCCACTTCATTCCCACTGCCACTGAAGCGTTGCTATTGCAGCTGAAAATCTTTACAAGATTCGAATTGGCAAAAGCACGTCGCGCAAGCAATCAGTGGTTATAAAAGCTTGTCGGAATCGCGGCTTGTTGGAACTTTGTTTGAGCAGTTGCCGATATGGATCTGTGACGACATTCAACCTTTTGAACACCGTGCTCTACGGTCGAAGCGACATATCTCTTGAAGTGCCCAGCCTGGCGCAGCTGATGTGTAGAAAAAACAAAAGAAAAAGAAAAGCTGTTAGGTGGGTGGCGTTCTAGGTTTATTTTCTTGTTTTTTTTCTTGTGGTGACTGTGCACTCTTCTGGAAACGGCAGATATAATTCCTATCAAAGGCAGTTTATTCCATTCGCAAGAACACAGTGGATCTTGCTGCACGAAAAGGGTTAACTTCTCACCCTAGGGGTTGTTAGAGCTTTGTCATGGAACCGGGTGAAGAAAAAACTACATGGCTGTTAATTTTCACACTCTTTGGAGGGACAATGAACTACTGATATAACCACTTTTCGCAATACTTTAGGGTGGCTTTGGTTTCCTTGGGGTGTTTCGACCTCCCTTTGGCTCCCCTGGCAATGGCAACGTGTCATTCTCTCTAATGCCTCTTTCAGGAGGTGCACTATTTTGAAGGCTGAAGGAACTGGCATTTCAGGTGCTGCACTTGAAGCCCCAAGATGAACGAGCCGAGAATCCACAGATGGCAGAGCAAGCTCTTTTTCCTGTGCGACCCGACCAAAAGTTTCAGTAGGCATTGGCACGGCTGCCAAGTGCAGCGACAAGTTGCCGATTTTGTCAGGGAACTGCGCAACTGCCTCACGGCTGTTAATGTCAAACTGACACGCAGCGCAGAAAAGTGCGCTTGTGAATTTTCAAAAACTGTTTACTGACCATGCACTCCCGCCATTCTTGCACATTCCCCAACCCCAACATGGGAACTAAGATAGCAGATTTCGTCTAATGACAAAACTTGCCTCAGGCACAGGATCCAGAAGGGCCTGCTTCAAGCCTGGTATGATGGCTGGTAGGTAAGGGGCCAGATCCTGCACACACAATCAAGCAAGCTCTAAACTACAGCAGAAAGCAAGCAAGTGTGGCCCAGTGCCAACTGCCCAACTAATAAACGAGATTCAGGAGGCTGAAATTCTGAGCTAGAGAAAACGCATCATTTTCCATAAGCACTTCGCACAATGATACCTGCCAACCTGGAGACATCTAAAACCAGGAGGTGAGAGATAGAGGGAGGAGAACTAACAAGATAAAAAATAATAATAAACACTTGTGCACATTATTATCAGTGATGTCATACACAGCACCTCAAAATTATTACCAGCAAAAGTTTTAGCAATTGGTGATCATACCCATACTGGTAATTATAACATACATGTAACTGCACACGTACGCAGAGAAAAGGTGCTATGATGCTTGAAAGCTAGATGTCCTTCCCCATACATAGCACGCTTCACCACATAATGTTTTTGCAGAGTGGCAAAGCTAACTTCGCATGTGCTGCACCGTGATGTGTTATCAAGAGTCCCTAGTCGAGGTGAAGATAACACGCTGAACTGTAGGTAAAATACATACAGAAATATGGCGGCCCTTCCGCTGTCTGCAACAACTTGATGAGGGCTAGTTGGTGCATATCCAGAGCAAAGAAGTAACAGCGCAAAGGAACACAGCGCTTGTCCTGTGGTCTTCGTTTCTTCGTCGTCTGTGTTCCTTTGCGCTGTTACTTCTTTGCTCTGGTTCCGCTGTCTATGTCAATGTGTAGTGAAGAGGGTCCCACGGCAACCTGTTTGGGCTCCGCAACACTAGAAAAGCTTTAGAACCGCTGTCCTTTGTTGTAAATTTCTCTCTGCCATGGCATTAGGGCCACTTATAGGGAGATTTATGCCCATGCCTGTACAATTGGGAAGACCGGTCCAAAATTTGGAGTCCCCCAGGCAAATTGGGAGTTGGCGTGTATGTAATATCAAAGCAGAATTACGTTTACGCCATTCGATACTGGAGCTGCATGCCAAATACCGAAAACATTAGGTGGCTACCTTCTTGGATGTTTCTGTAGCAGTGATTTTGACATATCCGAAGTACAGCACTGACAACTTCTTGAGGTAAGGGGTGAAAACTATGCGGAACTCACACTGCGAAGAGACAAAATTGCAACTTCACAGAAATTTTGAGCTATCACACTTTGAGCTCACTGTTCACCGAAAAGGGAAGCTGTGACTGCCTCACTGAATCCATCACTACTGTGTCAAAATAACAAATGGGCTATCAGAGGTGTCACATTCAAGAGAGAGAAAGAGAGAGTTCACATTCAAAGGCCAAGAGAAAACTTTGGACATAAAGATACACATGCTTCGACTCATCCCACTGTCAAGTTAGACAGCGCTAGATGTCAAGTTAGACTGTCAAGTTAGACAGCACTAGATGGACAACAGTAAGTGAGAGAGGCAACGCAGGCCCACCTTGTGGTCAGTGAGGGAGTACATGTTGCCGATGATCTGTGCAGCCATCTTCTTAGTCTCCGTCGAGCGATCCTGGAAGGCACGCTGCACCACGGGCATGATCAATGCCAGCGACGGTGCATCAATGAAGTGCACAAACTTTGTATTCAGCAGTGTCGCCAGACAGCCGGATGTCTTCTCGGCCGGGTCTTGAAGGGCATCCAACAGCACTGGCACAATGGCCTGCAGCACAGTTTGAAAATGAACTATAAGATGACAGAGACAAAAAGGAACCTTTAGTAGGCTATGAAGTCATTTGCTACCAAAGGAATTCACAGTAGACTCTCAATAATGCAAATAGACAATTCAAGATTTCAGTTAATTAAAACAAATTTAAAAATTTTGGTTGGCGTGCCATGTTTTCAATGTAATTACAGTTAAACCTGCTTATAACGAACCTCCATATAACTAATTCCTCGATATAATGAAGTTCTTCTATTCCCCGTCGTTACTTCATAGAAGCACGTATATTTAAGACCTCTACATAACGAAGTGGCACCGGGAGACCCCCTCGAAATATCAAATTTTCTCCACCAACAACCTACCCATTTAACCCCAAATTTTGTCACTTCTGCGCGAGCAGCAACCGGAAGCACCTCCTCCGCCGCGACGGAATGTGAAGTGGCGGCATCGCGCTTGGCAAGCTCGAACGCATCGCGACCGCGAGGCGAGAGCGAGCGCACATGTGCATGCATGCGAGCGTTGGAGAGGCAGGCCCGCATCCCTCGACCCGGCAATCTTGCCGCCGTGGGCGTGTCCTCACTTCACACCTGATCCCGCCACTTGCTGCAGCTGGCCTAGCCCGCCAAGCCATGTCGGCTTAAAAGAGAGAGAGAGAAAAAAAACTAGTTTTAATATTGTTTTTTTTTTTTCCAACGTGCTGGCATCACCACTCTTTGAATACTGCGCAAGTCTGCGCTCCACTTCACTAACCTGACACTAGGTGACAGCGCTTGTTAGGCCTAGCTCGCGGGGTCACGCACGGCGTGCCTCACGGGAAGCTTGCCCCTTGAAAACACAGGGACGGGGTGCACAGGAAATCGCGCTCACGGTGTGATTCAATGGCAGCGTGTGTGAAATGATTAAAAAAAGAGGAACTGGAGACAAACAGCGGTAAACTGGAGGACACGGGCGTTCCGTGCGAAGCGTTCGAGGGCTGACAAACGGCCGTAGCAGCATCCTCCATCGCCTTGGCAATCCTATCCTCAGATGGGCACGCGCGACACGCTGCTGCAGTGGCCTTTTCTTTCTTTTTTTTTTTTCTTCCCTCCGCTCATTGTTCATTCCAGTGCAATATCCCAATGGCAGTAAGACTGATGTGAATGAGCGAGGCAATGGAGAAAACGGAAGAGACCTGGATCTCTGGGTTCTTGATGACGGAACCAATTTGCTTGAGGGCCTGGGCGCCTGCCCGCTGAACTTTGACATGCGAGTCTGACAGAACCTCAATGAGCTTGGGCACAATGGAAGGCAGGCAGGAGGAAAGTTGCTTGGGTGCACAATAGGCCATCGCACCCAGCAGTTCCACCGACCCTGAAAGAAAAGACAGCAACACGGCATTATTGGGTTTGCCTTGAATGAGACTGCGTTTTGTGAGTGCAACAAGTATTTGTGCGCCAGTGCGGAACTTTGCCCAAAGCACACGAAATTTTGGTAAAGCCAGAGCTCCTTCTAAGTTCCATGTTTAAAGAATCCATATTCAGACTACGATTATGCACTTGACTGGGCCTCTGCTGACGCAAACTACAAAACAATGCTAATAAAGTCAAATCTATTTATAAAAAAAAAGATTGAAAGTGCCATGAAAAGTGGTCATTATAGTAGTTTGTTGTATGTATACTTGCCCTTCAAGACGTGCAAATTAACAGCCAAGCAGTTTCTTTTTTCTTTTTCACACCACTTTATTACACAGCACTAACAAACCCTTCGGCTAAAAGTGGAGCATTTTCACTTCGTGAAGCAATGTCTGCTGCGTGCTTATGAGTGGACTAAACAATGAATCGTATCTGCTGCTTCTGGGAGAGTGCGTGGTTGCCAAAAGAAAAAAAAAAAAAAAGGAAACCTTCTTTCGCATCTTTAAAGTCTCCTCTTGCCGTGATGGCTTTTTTTTCTCTATGTATTAGCCGCACCAGGCTGAGCACACTGGGAGATGTATAGCTTTACCGGAGAGCACAGTGTTACAAAGACTGAAGGTCATCACAATGAGACATCAGCTCAAACAAAGTCACACTCATGTCATCGTCTTCTTAAGTTGTGGGTTCTTTCACACATTACTGAGTCAGTGTCAAAAGAAGCGTTCATGAGCCACGAACACGCGATAGCTGCTTATAACCATCAACCCTTTGAAAAGCGTGCAGTGCCTTATTCGTGCCAAATTGGACTGTGTAAAAACAAGACAGCTGCGATAGCAACAGTTGGGTGGCAGTGGGAGTGAAGTGGCAAGTTGAACACATATGGGTCTTGTACATGCTTTGATACACAGGAAACTAGCTTTGGTAGAATTTTCTATGTTTAATCGCATGTCTTTTCCAACTAAACGAGCCCAAAGATTGACTGTGCCTAAGCATCGAAAACGAAACTGAAACCACGTTCAGTGCTTTGGCAACAGTCTCCTGGTGGATCTATTATACACAGAACTACAGCAGTGCTACCGGAACATAGCCGTCAGAAAATCGTGGTGGAAACCTCTGAAGCAAGTTTGCATTGGTTCGTTTTGTGCTCGCCTGCAGCCTGTGTGCGTCATATCTGTTCAGAACTATGCACAAATGGCAATGCACTGCTTTTGCTATCAAGCTAATGTCTAAAGAAATGTTTCTTGCACGTTGAAGGTAGCCTCACCATGTCCCTGCGTGCTTGAAGCCTGTGACGTGGGTAACGCAAACAGCGTAAATCTAGAGCTGGATGTCGACTGGGAAAGTTTTTTACGGGCAAAAACAAGAAAATAACCAGACCTCAAAGAGAAGCTAGCAATCTTTCTTAAACGCCGCATAATAAAAATTTTCAAGATACAGTAGAACCTCGTTATAACGAACCCAGATATAACGAAGCAACTGCAATTCCCCTTGAAATTCCTATAGATGAAATTGATATTGGTTATAACGAACTAATGGTTATAACAAAGTAATTACTGCTCCCCCTTCAACTTCGTTATAACGAGGTTTTACTGTAATAGCATATCACTGGCGTGCAACCGTGGCGAGCCACATGCAAGCGCATGCCGCTTTTGTACTTTGAAGGCCCATTTAGATATTTTTCACTTCATATGCGCCACATTTTTTCACTTCGCATGCACCAACATTTTACCCTGATAGCTGTATGAAGTGTTCGTTCTAAAAGCAGCATGATTGGAAAATGTTCCTTATAAATGGATGCAATTTCAATGAGCAGCATAGGAAAATCATATATGCACTGAAATACGGTCATTATAAGCAATACACTGTTATACCTGGGGTCGTTGTAAGTGGGTTAGACTGCGTACAAGTTACGCTCCTGCTTTAATATAAAAAGTTTTGTCGCACACCCTTTGCCAAAATGGCCCATTTTAACCCAACGTGCCATGTTCACACTAAAAGTAAGTTATTTCTAAGTTGTCAGAAGGCTTCCTTCCTTTTGCAGCATTTGCACTCTAAAGCCCCCATCTGACTGGTTTCAAATTACAGCTCTGCCTGCTCACACTCGCACACAGCAGCGACGTCATCTGAAGAGACCTGCACGACCGGCTGGATTCTTACCAGATTTTGTCCTCCAGAGATCATTCTCCAGACCAGCGAGCAGTGAGGGTAGGGTCAACTTGACACCGTGTGCTGTTAGTTTGCTCATGACTGCTTTTGCAGTGTTATCCGTGGCCTGAGAAAGACAAAAAGAAGAAGACATGGTTCACAAGTGCACTCAGAAAAAGGTACTCATGTAGAAAAGAGTGCTAGGTCCTCGCAATCTGGCACACTTTCAGGAATGCAACCACATATCTTTCAGCGCCTTTTCAGGTGCACAGTTACACTTTCCAACCATGATGAGCTCGTCTGCTTTTCTTTCCCTCAGACTCGAGCACCGTTTCAGGAAGACCACTTCTTCAAGCGTCTTTCGTCCTGGGGTTAGGACAAAGCGAAGCACATTTCCAACTACGTACACAGCTTCATTCCATGTGCCTTATTTTTGCTCAGCAACCGCAAGTGGCTCTGCAACTGTTTGGAACCCTCAGCCTCGCAAGTGCATCCCAATGGTCTTCCCTGCACAACCCATGTCTCTTGATGACCCTGTGCAACATTTATGCCTGTGAGCAATTCCTGCATACTATAGCAACTGCGAATCCTACACTGCCAATGCCACATGATAGCACGAGTGGAGCTGGCTTATGTGCGACCCCCATATTCAAGTTGTGTAAAATTCCCGGAACATGTTGGCGGCCTTTGTGGGGCTTGCCATATGGCATCAGGGCATGGCCACCAGTGTGAGCAAATGTGCAATGTATGGCACACTGCAAGTCTTATCAAGTGCTCACCCACTGAGCTAATGAAGAACAAGCACATAAATGCAAGCTACAACTGAGGTATACCTGTGAAGTCATGTGGTGAGCTACAGGCCACCAATATGCAGCTGAATGCACTATGTTCTGAACTAGAATAATCTGCACGGTTTTAAGTCGACTCGAATGTAAGTAGACCTCCTCAATTCACAAATAAAAAAAAAAAAAAAACAGTGACTGGTGGTACATTATCGGTTTAGATTTCCAAGTCTACCTCCCAACTTTAGATTTCAAACCTCAGCAAAATGGGTTAATATTGACGCAGTACTTATATCCTCAATTAGTCTATAGCTGCACCTCAGCACTGCAGTGGTGCAGTATACCTCTAAAGAGCACTGATTCGCTGCTGTTCCCTGTAGCTGAAGTCGGCGTAGCCACAATGACAAGCTGCCCACCATACTCTGCAGTGGAAAAGGGTAGGTAGGTCTGGCAAGAAACTGAAACTGGTCAAAGCTGCCATTAAGAGGTGGTTCTATCCCCTGTCACTTCTTTATTAGAGCATTCACAAATCCCTTGCTGCAGTATGTTTACATGGTACAAGTGCACGCTAATGTGCTCAAAACAAACGTTGGACAGCAGGGTTTAAATAACCGTGGAATAAAAAGAACGGATAATGATTACAACACTTCCTAATGTAAAATTTCAATGCAGCCACAAGGAATGGCTGAGACCACACTCCGTTATATCTGACAGTCCGTTGTGTGCAGGTCCGTTAGAATGAGCATAGGCTGTACAGAGGTTTAATTGTGCATGAGGTAGTTGAAGCTTTTCTGTGCAAGCAGCAACTCATGGTGCTACAATGTGGAGAAAACTATAAGCAGGTAAAAAGACATGAGAATGGGGCAATACCCACAGGCAAAAATAGAAAGGAAAGGGCAGTACACATGCTCACACACTTCATCTTTCCTTTCTTTTTTTTTTTTTTAAGACCTACGTAAACAGAACAATGGCACAGCCAGCCTGTCCTGTTGGGACTTGGAAGCAGAAGACTCACCTCGCGGACATACTGGTTGCTGTCGCCAAAGCAGAGCAGCAGATGCGGTAGGACGTGCACCACGTACGGCTCAAAGAGGCGCCCGAGCACCGAGCAGAGCATCTCGAAGGCCAGCAGGGCACCTTCCTTGCGCCGGGCGTTCTTCTTGTCCTACAACACATAACACCCCGTTCGAGCGAGCTAAACTTGACCTCATTACGACGGATACGTGAATAAAACATACCAAATTACGGTGTCATGCTGACCTTCCCATCTTTTCATTAATTGAGTTTCTTTTACAATGTACTGTGATGAATGTGCATTTGTTTATAATGGCCTAAATTACAAGGCAGGCAAGATAGCCAGCATTCGTTTACAGCAGACTCCTGTACCCAAGACATCCCAAGCTTCCAATTTCAAACGTCACTTGGCATATTACTTTTAGGACAGCGAAAGCATTAGCGGGACCAGCGCAGATATACTGCGGTAGTAGACGAAGCGAAGTCTTGTAACGATGACGACGTGAATAATGTACAAACTGTATGCCGCATACAGCACAGTCGAAGCTGACAAGCCTTTTTAAGGGGGGACGTGGCAATGAAAACTATGTTATTTATGGGTATAAACTGATGAGATTTGGCACACTGATGTAGTTGGTTATGGTGATATCTTAAATGAAATTGGTTTTAAGCTATCTATCATAGTTTCTGAGTTACATCACTTTACAGACCCTTAAAGTCACCCCCTTAATTAATCGGTTAATTATACAAAATTTCAGTACCATTTTTACTTAAACGTATACACTAAGGCCCACTGTGTGCCGTAAAGCTGTTCGTTGATTTTCTTTATGTCCAAATGAGTACAGAAAAAATTTTTGAAATGTCCTCGACATATTTTCTGACTAACAACTTTTGCATAAATACAATTATAAATGTTTGTGGGACGTGCACGTGGAAATGAATAGCTTTACAGCGCTCACTAATATTTCAGGATCTAAATGAAAAAAACAGAATGAATTTAGCTTCATTAGTTTTGAAATGGCACTGGGATGGCTGACAGCAACTGCTCAAAAAATGGAAGCTGAGAAAACGGAGGTCAAAGTTTTACTTCATGAAAACAGTCAGATGTTAACTTTGAGCAGCTAAGTTCTTGCTCGCTTTTGCTGGTTGTATTTTTTATTGGAGAAACATGACGGTGGTCCTCAGGTTCAATCTCTCCTTTTTATGATGATTCCAAGATGGCGGCACTTTGAGAAGCCCGATTTTCTTGCGGTTTTGGATGACAACACATAGATAAAGTGGCTTTTTCCCTACTACTACCGCATATTTCATTATAATATTCCACCACATGGTAAAAGAAGGTCCGAGGATCATGAAAAAAAAATAAATTGAAGAATCAAGGATTTTGACCAAATTGAGCATTCCCATTGCCACGTACCCCCTTAAATACATCCACAAATACATCCGTTTTTACAGCAAAAGCTGTATATAACTAGGCGAATTGAAAATCCATGTGTCTCCTTTGTCCAGAAACTTCTCCATTGGCTGCACTGTCCAGTGACGTTGTTCTCTGCGTCACAAACAAGCATGCGTGCCATTGGCTACGCCGTCAGTATAGCGTCGCTAAGCATAGCAGAAGCAAGGTAGAGAGGAGCAGTGAAGCAAGCCATAGTGGGACGCGTACGGCTGCTGCCGACACCAACTGCATTTCCCCACGCTGTTGAAGTTGAAGGGTGTGTTTATTACGTAGGAGAGAAAAAAAAAAGAAGTCTCAATTTTTTGCGCCACCATGGCATGCATGGTGGTGCGAGAGACTGAAAAAAAGAAGTTTTCGATGGCGATGCAAAGTCATCCATGATCTCGTACCAATGCGGCAACTGCAAACACCCACGACAAGGCCTTTTCTTTACTTTTTTTATAACAGGGAAGAAATTCCAACTCTTTCGCTGAACAGCCCAGCTCGTCTAATGCATGTGTGATGCGCATCTGTACCAGCGACCTCCTATGACGCGACAACTGGCGCCCCTTGTGTTTTCATTATCAAAACGTAGTCAATGCTGCATGGAGCCGGTCATCCCGGCCTAGTTTCATGCAGCGTGATGACTGCATACTCGCGCCGTCACCACCACGGAGGCTCTTGTACCGTGTGCGCTTTCTTGGCGTTGAACATTCTTCATACCTGCTCCTCCGCTAACTATATAAGACTGTGGAAAGTGCTGGGTTAGATCAGTGCGGTGATCAAGTGAAGTGAAGGCTACCATTTGATCAAGTGAAGCACCCTTCGCGTTGCTGCAGTGCACTTGGATTGTGTACCATGCCGCCCTCGAATGTTCGCCGCATTTGCCGAATATTCGGCCAATTTTAACTATATGGGAATATTCGAGCATGCATTTCTCTAATCCGATACACTTCGAATAAGGAAAATATTCTATTTGTATTCTAAATTTTGCACACCCCCACCGATGGATCACTACATCTAGAATTGTTATGAGTGGGTTCGACTGTAGTAAGTGGACAATGTTGCTTGGAAGCAAGTAAAAAAGCCGAACATAGAGCCCACTTTACAGTAACAAAGAGCCAGATAAATGAACAGACTTGAATGTGCTACAAACCTGGACGGCCTCAGTGAGGGTGTTCATGATGTCAAGCTGCTTGAGGGAGAGAATGCCAAGGCCCCTCACTAGCCCAGCTAAGCCATAGGCAGCACCCCTTCTCTCGCCATAGTGCTCAGAGTTGAGCAGTTGGTTGAGCAGCTTCTGCACCAGCACAGGCGCCTCATCCTTGATGGCCGGGATCAGCGGGGGCAGACAGGTGGCCACTGCTTCTTGCACCTAAGGAAACATAAGCACATCATCACATTGGTGCACACGACAGTTATGCATATTACTGGCTGCACGGTCAAAGCCATCAGTGTAATCCATATGGTAATCCATGAGGTTAGTGGCTGAACACTCACAGCCATCGGTGGAATCCAAAGGTAAATAAGGCTACTGCCTGATCAGTCAAAGCTAGAAGTGGAATCCGTAAAATAATCCACATGGTTACTGGCCGAACACTCAAAGCCATTGGTGCAATCCCTAGGTTAATCCACATGGTTACTAGCGGAACACTCACAGCCATCAGAATGGTTCCACATAAGATTGAACAAAAGATGGCCAGTCGACCCTATAAATTCATTTCGAAATTTTATGTACTGTTTCCCAATGAGTGGAACGAAAAGACCTGCAATTGGTTTTGTAGGCAAAAATTTTTTCAGAGCACTGGAAATCAACAATGACAAAGAGGAGGAGTGCCACACTTACCGGTTCTGCTGTTCTGGCTAACTTTGGTACACAAAATACATTGAAGTTCACTAGCTGAAAATTTTCAAACTAAATATATGCACGTTTTTGTTTGTGTTCCATTATTTTAGGTTTTTATAGGTGGTATAGGTGCTTTTATATAAAACCAGAAAAGCAGCCCAGGAAGTGTGTTTTTGTCTACATTGCAGGTCTTTATCTCAAAACAGGACAGTGGCAGAGCAGAAGCAATTCTGCATTAAGTTCTTATCTTATTTACATACTTATTTATCAAAATAGCTCAAGCTTATATTTATATAATGTTTCAATAAAGATATACAGTCAGGCTAAAATGAGCATTATCTGTGGGATAAGGGTGGCTTAGTCACTTAAGGAAATCCCTCACATATAATCCGTACCTCTACCTTACTCTGGAAATTTTTGCATTTTTGGTGTGGGTTATATGCATCAAAATACGGCAGTTGATGCGACCACTTACCAAAGCTCAATGGTGGCTTTGGTATAATCCAAATTTTCCAAACTAGTAAGGACGAAATTACAGTAAAACCTCGGTATAACGTAGTTGAAGGGGAAGCTGCAATTACTTCATTATAACTATTAGTTCGTTATAGCCAATATCATTTCATCTGTGGGACATTTCAAGGGGAATTGCGATTGCTTTGTTATATCCAGTAGTTCGTTATATCCAGGTTCGTTATAACGAGGTTTTACTGTAATTAGGTTTAGCTGTCAGTAGCCCTCATGGATGACCTGGAGAATGTCTTCCTGGATAAGTTCACCAGCATGTCATAGCCAACCGAACACGTGCTTCATCAAATTATCGACCACTGGGCTTGAACACTCAGTGTCATAGTAGCTACTACGACAGCTTAGCCAACTCACCCACCTGTTGTGAGGGTGTAGCCAGCGTGTCGATAAGGCGGTTGACAATGGGCTTGACCTTCTGGTCATCCTTGTCCAAGTGGCGTGCCAGAGTGCCCATCAGAATCACCACACTCTGTCGCACCTGATCATAGCTCTGGTCCTTTGGTGCATCGTCCAGGAAACGTTCGAACAGGGGCAACAGGATGTTCACCTTGCTCTGCACAATGCAAGGAATGGGCATGAGTGTGTGCCAAACCCATCAGTTGAGAACTGTCGACCGTATCTGCTCAACTCTAAATGGTCCCTCCACAAGTGTGCTTAGCACAAACAGAAAAGAATGGTGGACAGATCAGGTGCAGTTGATAGCATTTGCAAAGTATGCAAAAACAGCATGCTCAGAAGACACTTAAAATTGCAAGCCAAAACACACTTGTCCTGTTATTGAAGACACTCGCTTCTTGTCAGGGGCCCAAAATTGTTTATATATAAAATATTTTGGATACACATACTATAGTATGACTAAGTATGACACCTGACATCTACAAATCGACTGGCAAAGAATGCAAGGAACTGACCTAAAAAGCACACTTCAGAGGGAATAAAGAAAAGAAAGCGGACCCGTCACATAAATGCGATAGGGCCCTTCAACAGCATTTGTGATAAGGCAGACAAGCACAGCAAAAAGCAGTGTTTAACTAAGGCAGGAAAGACCATTGATTCTTGCCAACACAAAGGATGAAAGTGTCTGTGTTGGCAGAAGGACGCGAAAGGCAAACAACTTGTTTTGTTTGAATGATGGATCACTGCGTGGGGACCTGTTAAACGCCAATACAGTGAACTCCCGTTAAAACCCCCGTTCGAAAGAATGATGGGTTAGTTATATACCCATCATTCTTTCGTCTCACTATGAACAAGGCTCCCGTGCAGGTGCCGAAATGTCTTGTTTGTTTTTATTTTGTGGTCAGCGATTTTACCCTTTGACGATGCCTCCACCCGATCAGACGAGATTCCGTCAAGCCCTGGACTTCTGCAGCATTATTTACACAATTATCCCGCACTGAATAGGTGTCTGTACACATTAACAGTTCCGAAATAAAAAATGTATTCCAGTTTCTGTATCCGTATATCTGTATTTTGGGATACTTTTCATCTTTTTCAAAAGTATCTCTAAACTAAGCTGTTACATCAAGAACAAATGTACATCAGTGTATGCTTTCTGGGCCTCCAGCATATGTATTTCCATATATATGTCCCAGAATACTTTTCCGAGTACCTCTGCCCAGCCCTGACCCCAATATTGCACACATGGTAGGCGGTAATGAAAAGTCGGGGAAGCATTCAGACTGCTTGCATCCAATATTGGGACGTACTGTGTTATAACTTAGGAAAAGACACTCATGTTCATTGGAAGAAAGCTGAGAATTCTGTGCAAGGAAAGGAAAAAATTCCAAACTGGTGAGAAAGTGCCAAAAAAAAAAAAAAGAATTTTGCCACAGCCACAATTTTGACAAGGGGACTTGTTTTCATTCTGGCATTGGCACAGCAACTTTTCTTGTTCAAAAACTTCACGACACAGGAATGCACTGCGTAATTCAGTTGCATAGTGCAACTTGCAAGTGCCGAGGCCAGTTCAATGGCATGGCACACACACAGCAGGCTTTCAAATGAGCTGTAACTTCTCGTAAAATAAAATCAACAGCAAGCGGCTAGCTGACAGACAGGTCACCGAGACCGGCATTGCTTGCTAGTTTGTTACAGTTTGGCCTGCCATGCTGAACATACAAACAAAAGGCCTTGCAGAAAGGACAAACAAATAATGCATTTATAAAATTGCAAGTCAAGCCGTTTCGTTGAAGTTGAGAAGGGGTCAACTTACCATGGAAACCGAAACATGTATCTCTAATCAGCTTTCTTTTCTTTTTCTCTCTTTCCTTTTCACCAGCAATATCACGAGGGAGAAGTCAACTTACATTAGAGTCAACTTATAATAATCGTGTAATACAGCAGCCTGTGAAACAGGCAACGAGAGATCCTGCAAGCATCGAGACCAAATGATGTGAAAGGCTCACATTTCCGTGAAAGTCGACCAGGGCCGTGGCAGCATCCAGAAGTGTCTTGTGCACTACTGGGTGGGGGTCTGACAACGCTTGTTGCACGTAGAACTCCATCAGCTCTGGCACAGCAGGTGAAGGCACCAGAGGCGCCAGTTGTCCCAGCGCTAGCCCCACTCCACTCCGGGGCTCCCATATGTCTGGTGGACGCTCCATTATCACCCGCCCAAAGCTGTCCCGGACAGGTTCAGGACGCTGGATTGAATGTATACGAAATGAGCCCCTTTTTTAAAAGCAAATACAGCTGACATTAGGTACATCGGAGTGCCCATGAATAATATTTGTTCAAGAAACAAATGCACATTTTTTTCTTTCCTTCACTGAAGTAGCCTAACAGCCACAGCCACATCTCAAGTAGATCTCAAAGACTGCCAGTACTCTTACCAGGCACGTGAATTCTTGTACAGTTAACCATCATGATACATACAATATGCACAGGGAACGACACTTAAAAGTGCGTAGTATGCTTAAACAGCGCTACGGCCCACGCCCTGCCAAGCAGATAGTTGACGATGTTATGATGGGAATGTTTGGTGGCAGCCACGATCTTGCCTTTTTCTTTTCCTAGGGCCACTGCCGCAATAAGCCAAAGTCAGAATCAGTAGTTGATTGGTCTCTGGTCGTGCTGAAATGGCAGAGTACATTTGGCAGCACATTGTGGCATAGATAATCCTGCGAGATTAGGAGCGTAGTTCGACAACAGGCAATTTTGGTATGCACTAACCAGTTGGCCAGGGCAAGCCACCAGGCTTACGTGGTCAACGAATACCGTATTTACTCGCGTAATTTGCGCACCTTTTTTCGCAGTTTTAGAGCTCCATAAAGCAGGTGCGCAAATTACGCGGATATTTCGCAACACATTTGAAATAACGTGTAATATAATGCAACTAGCGCGGTAACTCTTTTGGATATGATCTCACGTAACATTGCAAAACGCTGGTGTAAGAGAATACGGCTGCTCCAGGGACACTTTTCGTAGTCCCTTCGCGCTGTGAGCGCAGCACGTAGAAGTGTTTACGAGCCGCCCGCTGATGGCTGCCGAGATAGCGCGCGCACCAGCGCTATCTCGGCAGCCGAGCGACACTCCCCCCTCCCCCTCCCCGCTCGCGTCTTTTCATGCTCGTTAAAGACGGGCAGGGCCTTTCCTCCCCGCATCGACAGCAGGTGTCTGCCCTCCAAGCGATGGAGATAAGCCGGGCTCGTTTGATCTCTGCTTCGGCCGTTTTCATCGGCCCCACTCACATACATTTACTCTAGCGACCGTACTTTGGGTTTCGGGGGATTCCGGAGAAAAGAACGGAAAAAAGGGCATCGCACTCGCTGCTCCTTTTGCGTATGACTGCGCTCGCCTGCGCAGCGAGGGGCGCGGTCACGCGGCTGTTCAAAGTCTGTTGGTGCGTGTGCGCCGGCGAGCTGGGAACGGGGAGTGCAAAATATACGAGGACAGACAGACAGACAGACAATGAACTTTACCCGAAAATTATGCGGGTAAATACGGTACATAAGGCTTCATGCAGACTCAGTCAGGTATTCGTAGCAACTAGATTTTGACTACGGGTTATACTCATTACAATGGATCCCGGTAATCCGGCAAAAAGTGTTTTTGTTCTTAGTCTGCAATATCCACACTCCAGACTTCAATGGAGGAGGTGTCTGCATTGCCGTGTAACCAACATTTCAGACTTCACTCTGCAGCAGAGGCAGGCTAGTTCTCAACTATCTGCCAAACGATTACGAATGACGTCAGTCACCAACAGTGATAATTTACAACTGCATCGCATGTTCTAGTTCATCGAGCAAGTGGCTTTATAGAGAGAGCAGCAAGACCACTACAACTCTGAATTAGCTCTAACATAATGTGCCTCTCACAGTAACTTGTTCCAATTTGCCAGTAAAACCCATAAAAACATGGGCTAGGAGCACCAGAACTCCTCACTTCTTAAACTTTGGTTGCAATGTCCAAAGACAGTATCACAAAACTGAAGTGGTGAACATTGAAAGCAAGAAACAAACCAGCAAAAGCTTTTTGTGCACACTTGAATCAAGTACTCAGACTTGCTTGCTGCCGACAACGCTGCTTACAGACGAACTCATGGCCTGCTAGGATATTTCCTTCATTTTTGCTAAAGAGTTAATGATTATATAGAAAGAAAACTGGCGCCGAAATGCTGTTGTGTGCACGGGAACGCTGGGTGTGCCAGATTTGGAGAGGAATTGTTCTCAAAGAGCTCGGCTGCCTCGAACACGCGGGCTCAGAGACATTCCGTACGTCACGATAATTAATGTTGCGGTGAAAGAGCCTGCAATGAGCTATTTCTCTTTCTTGGCATTAACCAAAAGAAAGTTTATTCATATGTGGAAACTTGGGTTTCTATATATTGATATATAAAGTGTAAAAAGAAGCTACTGGCTGCTAAAGTTGGAAGACAGACGGAAATGCAATGCTAACGCCCCATGCGTCTGTCATATCTCCTTCTGTGTGTGTGTGTGTGGGGGTTAGTGTGTCTGTCCTGCTGCGAAAGGTGAACCCCTTCCTCAACGACCACCGAGCTTGAACTGGTGGCTACCTTCATACTTCTGAACACAGTCGGCCAAAAAGCAAATATTACGCATATCTGAGGCGCAACATCAATACTTATGTATTGGACGGTGTGTTCCTTTAGTAGAAAATAGATAGATGCGTAATTCTAAAGACCCTAGTGCTTGTTAGGATGCGCAAAAGCGGACGTTTCCTGTACTAGGCAAGCTTCTTGCGTTTCCCGTAACCATGGCCAGATGGCGCCCTTATCTCGCGCTCGTGCCGAACAGAAGGCAGGGAACGGCCGTCGGCCACTTCGGCCGGTCCCTTTCTCTCCTCGCGTCTCTTCGTTTTCCCTCTCGCTTGCGCAACTCCTCGGGGGGAATAGCAACACGCGAAATGGGACTCATGTAGTACGGCCGGTAGAAGGCTATCGTCTTTCGACGGCATTTGCAGCGTATGATTATGCCCTGAAGGTGAGTAATATTTTATTGTAAGATGTAATATGTGAGAACGAGATCTGTTTATAGAGGTTTTGTTCTAAGGAATAGAGGTGAAGAGGCAGGAGTCTGTTTCTATTAATAGGTGCACAGTTTCCACGGATGCATTTCTGGAGATTCTTTCCATGTTGGTTGGATACAGAGAAGGCGTGCTTCTGCAGAAATCGGATTTGTATAGGTTCAAAGGTTGCCCCTATTCTTAGTGATCTTTACTTGAGCAAGTCCCATAGCCACTTAAAAGAGGCCTTAGGTGACCATGTCGTTATGGTATTTTGCAACGCAGATTACTTGATTTTTTGTCGTTATGGTATTTTGCAACGCAGATGATTACTTGATTTTTTGTAGGAAGGAAGCGTTTGAATCCATCGCCACCGCTGCAAGCAAGTTAATGGAGATGGTTTAAGGTTACGAAGGAACTGCATCAGGGAAACTAATACAATTCCTAGATATCTCTTTGACATCTGAGGAAGATCACGCGCATTGGCAGTACTCCCCTAGAGCGTCTAAGCCGTTGTTAAACTTTCACTCGAAGCATTCCAAAGTATAGTAAAAAATGGAATAGCGATGTCAGGTCTAAAATCATCCCTAACCAAATAATGTGTGTACTAATTGAATGCGAGCTTTAACATGCAGGTAGAGCACCCATCAGAAGCGGGTTACCCTAGCTTAGCTATAGCCACTGTAGCTGC
Source organism: Hyalomma asiaticum (assembly GCA_013339685.2). Taxonomy (NCBI): domain Eukaryota; kingdom Metazoa; phylum Arthropoda; class Arachnida; order Ixodida; family Ixodidae; genus Hyalomma; species Hyalomma asiaticum. Next base: position 89,859,309 of record CM023484.1, read on the forward strand.
ACACCTAAGGGAGTCCGATTTCAACCAGAACGCTCGCCATAGCAAACAGCACTAATAACAAGAAAAGAGTCATGAGTATTCCGTACATCGACTCCAGAGAGTGGGAAACAGATACAGGGTTAACATTGTTTTTATGACTCCCAATAAGTTAGCTGAATTTGTGCTGTCGTAGACAGAAAAGAATGAGCTGATGCAAAGAAAAAAGCAAATAATATTTGTCCGGATAAGCACACAGCCAACAGTAATTTTACAGACTGTTGCATAGGTGTGGTTTGTAAGATACCATTTAGCTGCGGACGATCCTATATAGGGCAAACGGCGCATTGTATCAATCAGAGATTAGTTGAACATAAAAGGTCGTTATCAGGTTGAACGGTGTGTAATCTATCTTTGCACTGCTGAGACTGTAACTGCATGCCCAAGTTAGACGAATGCGCGATTTTGTGTAGGCATATGAATGAAGAAACACACAATGGTCGAGGCCTGGCATACCAATAGCGGAGCTGTGTACACTTGTCAGCCATCGATTAGCTTAAACAGAGAAGAAATAAACTGTCTTAACACTGGTCTCTCGCATAGACCAGCTCGTGTACCTGTTTGACAGGCAGTGCTACCATTCCTGAGCATGCGCTGTAAGTTGTATGTCTTTTTTTCTTTTTCCACCTCAGTGGTCTGCTTCACTTGATAGTTGGCGTTTGTGCTTGTCCACTCTCCTTGTGTCCCTATTGTGCATGCCTATTCTTTGCATTATGAATCCTTACCAACTTACTCAGCTTTCTGTCCTTTGGAGGATTCAACTCACCTGCATGTAGTTTCATAACACACGCTCCATGCTCTTTAAATTTTGATGTGCAATTGCCCTTATATAATGTTCCATGGGAACCTGAGATGCACTTGAAAGGATAAATAAATAAATAAATAAATAATAATAAATAAATAAAACAACTGTGCATTATGTGAGGCAGCCGGGAAATGCCTGTGCAATGGGAATGGCACCTGCCTCGTACGAACACCCAATGCATCAAGGCACGCACCTGGAGGTGCTGACGATATGCATCCATGAGCTGGAGGAGCACATCATGCAGGCAGTCAGGGAAGGTCTGAAGCAGTGACTTCAGGGCATGCGCCGCTGTGGTGCGGGTCTCTGCCTGCGGGTGCATCACATCCGACAGCAAACGGGCGCACAGCGATGGCGTGGGATCCAGCTTCAGCTCACGCCATAACCTACACCGTGAGAAAGGCACACGTGAAGCACGCGAATTGTGTGTTTGCACAAGTTCATAAGGATCATCTTCAGTAGTAGTACCAGCCATTCTGTGTTGTGGGTGTAAACGTCCACTGCAGTTTCGCCTGCCTTCGTGCGATTCATAGGAACAACATAAGGGTCGCCTGAACTTCTGCATTGTAAATCATGACAACATGCTGTTTTCACTGCTGTTATAAAGCTCATTTAACAAACAAAATCTTAAACTGCAGTCAGCAGCCCACGGTGCTCCATTCTGAGCTAAATTTTTTGCAGGGAAGATTGCTGACTGAAATTTGAGGATATTTTGTCATTTATAAGCAATTGTCATCAGGAACGTGTCTGTTACAAAAGAGGTCCAACTAATGGAATGGATAGGGCAGCCAACCATGTGCGTGAATGATGCCACTCCATACCTGATTGTCTCATATAACAGACTCTCTTTAATAAGGGGTCCAACTGTACTCAAATCACGTATACCATATCTGCTCGCGTAATGGATGCACTATTTTCCAAAAAGAAGGAAAACAGGGAAACAGAAGGAAAGTTTATCATGCGGGGTAAATTTTGCGAAAACTTTTTTGGGGTGAGCAAAACATTTTAACGCGTAAAAAAGACAGCATTGCAACCAGCCGTAATGCTTACAGCCACGCATGTGATGACATTTTATTTTTAAAAACAGTAAGAATAAGTTATGGTGTCAGTGTCATGTGACTCAGCACCCGTCCCGACAGCCTTTACGTGGCTGCATTGTAGTCCAATGCGATGACCTTTTGCTTGCATGTGCTTAGCCCACAGCGCCACGAAACCAGAACAATGACGCTGTTGAATGGTCAACAGCGAAAAAACAAACGAGTGGCATGCGGCGGTCTTCACCACGCATGTCATTTTAATAGCTTCTATGTCACCACAGGTCTCACCATGACATGCACGTTGCATAGGCCAATGATCCTCGCCATTCCAGCTTGCGGCCAAACAAAAAAAAAAAAAGGCTGCTACGTCACTGATACAATCTCGGAGATGCCCAGCAGCATCAGCGTTCGCTAGCCCTCGCAGGTGGCCATAACTGAAGTCCCTCGGTAATTTAGGAACCCTGGCTATAACGAGAGAATAGACGTCTCCCACCACCGCACACAAAATGGTACCACCATTGCATTTCTCCGGTTTCTCCCTCATACCTATGCTGAGCATCTCGGCCATGTGTGTGCATTAAGCATGACGTCCGAGATACATCGCTATGGCAACATGCCACAGCAAACGGCGTGAAAGAACTGCGATAGCACAGAGGAATAAAGCATTGAGAGTAAATTATGTTACCACTGCTTGCACGCAGCTACGCGTGGCAAGATGCGGCAACTTTATTGGGACGTGGGAGTTTTGAATCGCCGCATTGAACTGTCACGCACGACGATACACAGGCAACCACGTTCACACAACCATTTATTGTCCGTGCCACATTCCGACTGTACGCGTCCCGATCCCGCGCTCCGCTTCCCCGTTCACGCGACACCCACGCCATCTCGCTTCTCCACTGTCAATCACACACACACAGCCTCGGAGATCACCACATGACACTTGCACCATCTTGTTCCTCCACCGTCAACTACACACCAGCCTCAGAGATCCGCACCCCACCCACCTGCACTCTCATCCCTCACAGAACAGCTCCTGAACACTGCGGATCAAGTGAAGCCGAGTCGAGTGAAAAGGGAAAGCCATAGCGCGGGTTCAAAGTTGGAGGGTATGTTTATTACGCAGGCTAAAAAAAAGTTAAATCCGGAATTTAACTACTTAAGTTGGGGGTGCATTTATTGTGCGAGTATGTTCATTACACGAGTAAATAGGGTAAACATACTTCGTTCTATACAGGTAAAAAAACACGACATTCTATTGACAGATAGTTGAGAGATTGGCTGCAGAAACAGCATACTTTTCAGCCAGGGCCTTGATCTCCTCCTTGGAATCAAATCGGGCCACCCACAATCGAGCCGCCAGCTCAAGGCTGTTTTCGGGGTCTGTCTCCGGGGTTGGCACCACCAGCTGGAGCATCAGCAGGCACTGCACACACATGCGAGCCAGAGCAATGTACAATCCCAAACATGCAAGTATGCGAAACTTCAACCTGCCTCTTGTCTCAACTACACACATCCTAGCTAGTACCTTTAGCAAAGAAGTATTTGTACACGACAAGCTAACATAACTGCACAAACCCCTGCCTAGACATGCAGCTAACTTCAGCGATTTTGACAATGTCAAGGTAATGGCAGTTCTATGTTCCTCAGACGCTCCTGTCACACTTCTGATAGTCGAAATGCTCAGCAGCTGCGAAAATAGCTTTTTGATAAGAAAAAAAGCACACAACTGAAACAGAATCTAGCAGTGCTATCATCGTATGATGTTAAAAGAGTCAATCTGCCTTTTGCACGGTAATAGGGCACATGCACCGTTTCCCTTGTGGCAAGGTCGCAAAACATCTTGATATGAGGTATGGCCCACATTTGCGTGCACCAGCAGGCAGCACATGCAAATGTTCAAGGCCACAGTGTGAAGCCCAAAACACATGCCCCTCCGTCACTCTGCCTACAATGACAGCACACAATATGCCCAATATTTGTGGAAAGCCAGATGGGCAGGTTGAGGTAATGAGTAAAATTGATTTGGAAGTAATCTCGATGCCTCTCAAGCCTCTTATCTGGCATCAATGATTGAAGTGTGCCAAGGAACGTACCAAGAAAATTTTAATGAGCTCCACTGACCTCAAGAAATCACTGGAGGTGGCCTTCAACTATTACAGTATACCATATTGTAATGACCAGGCATGTAGGCAAGGGGGGGCCCAGGGGGGCCGGGGCCCCCCCCGAAATTTGTCAAGTCAGCGATTAATCCAGGGGTACAGAGGCACAAGTAGCGCCATGCGCATTTAAACAAACGAAGCACAAACGATAGTAAAGGAACTCACGAAAAACAGCTACCAAAGAACCTTTATTCCGAAAGCACTTCAATTCCAAAAGCACGGCAACGCTTGTTGAGAAAGTCAGCGTCCGGCTCCTGAATCTACATTACAACAGAAACACCACTCTCCCATATGTCCGAGGCCTTAGCGAAACCATCGCCCGTATTCTCAGAAAAGAGGGCATCCGAGTGACTCACAAGCCTACGAACCCATGTTCCCTACATATTGTCCAAGGCCATCCACCGAGGGAAAGAGCCCAAGGCATTGCATACAAATATACTTGCGCTGACTGCGATGCGAGCTACATCGACTAAACGAAAAACCTCACATAAACCTTTCGACAGCACAGGAATGACCACTGCTTGCAGCAGATCGGAACCCGATAGCCGGACATTCCCAAGATAGTGACCATCGTATAAATATGCCTGACAAAACGGTCATACCAACTGAAACCAATTATCGGAAATAGTTACTGCTTTGTAATTGTGGAAAAAGACAGAAAACTTCGCAAGGCGGGACATTTTAATATATGTATGACAAGCTTGTTGGAAACGAAATTACCAGGACGAACAAAATGTTGCCATACGGCTTTGAAACCAGAGAAAACGACGTTATCTGCCCGCATTTTGTGCGACTTTTCTTCGTCGCATCAGTCATGTTTAGGAAGGTGGTTGGTTGGTTGTGTCGGGTTTTCTGGGCAAAAGCGACCATGGCTATATATTGCGCGAAACGAAGATTTTCATCTACGGTCAGGGCGCTCGGTAGTTGGTTGCTTCAAGGAACAGCGCAAAGAATGACAGGACACAGAAAATGATAGCGTTGACTCCACTGGTGGATTCTCTGAGGAAATGTCCTCCTTAACGAGAGGAGCGGTGTCTTTGTTGCTGCAGAGCTAGCAGGCGGTATAATGCGGGCGTATTTATCCAGTCGCGTATAGTGGCGGCAACTTAGGAAGCATTCAGGTGCTTTGTTTAACTGATAGATGCGCGGCGTGGGAACACGCACGCATAGGGCTTTGCTCTGCCGCAGACGCAGAGTTTTTTCACGAGTGGACAGCGGAAGCTAACGGAAAGCTTGGAAAAGGGGACTTTTCTAGGGAAAGCAATGGCTTCGACGACCCATTAACCCGTTCAATCCCCCTGGCCCCTCTTCGAACCCCAGCACCCTTTTTCCGCCGCCTGTGTCGTGTGGGCAGGCGCCCGCGTGACGGAAGGAGTAAGCAAGGTAAACAAACAGGGTAACCAGGGTCGCCTGTAGTCCTGCGGAAGGGCCACGTTCATTCCATAGATAGATGACCTCAAAGCTTTCTCAAACGGCGCTTCGGAAACCATCGGAAAACACTGCAAAGTTTGCAATTTGTGTTGCCAAAGCACGCCTGCAAGGACAAATTTCAATCTGTTCAGCTGGCCTTAGATTTTTACCTTAAAGATATGACAGCAGCGCATATCGTTACGCTAAAAGGTGAATGGGAAATCTGGAAAACTGCATGGAAAGCCATGCAAGAGGAGAAACTTCCCGTTCTGCGACGGGCGCTTTAACTGAATGCAACAAAGCCCTCTTGCCCAACGTTCACACACTCAAGATATTGGCGACGATTCCAGTGGGTACACCTGTTGCAGAACGCAGCTTCTCGACACTGAAAAGAGTAAAAACATATTTGAGGAACCGAACAGCTGAAGAGCGGCTTAATGGCCTGGCTCTTATGTCAATTCACCGGATTCAAGTCAGTGTCGACGAAATTATCATTGGGTTTATAGAGAAAGCGCGACGCATGAAAATTGCAGGGTAAACCACTCTTTTCGGCCAAGCTGCATGGTCTTTTTCTTTCTTTTTGCATTGACTTTTACTATATTGTAAAACCACTCGCAATATCATTCTTTGATATTGCTTCCTAAAGCGAAGGTTAGCGTTCTGCATCTCTTGTGTCATGAAAGCTCGGTGTTTTGGTTTTTTGTGGTTCAATAAAATAGTTTTCGCGAATATGTCTGTTTTTTCTTTTAAGAATTGCTGTCATAAAGTGGCTCACGTCCTTCTCGCACGCCTGTATAGTTGAGACAAAGTGTGAGAAATTGAGTAGAAAAATCGTCCGACAAGTATATTTTTTTATTTCCTGCACATCCGTAAGGGGGGCGCATGATTCCTTTGCATTGCTTTTATTTTTCTTTTTGTCGCTCCTCTTTCCGTCACTGACTCTGTATGGCCCTTCTTCGTCCAGATTACTTGGTTAGAAAGTATTCTTTCTCGTGCACACACACTGGCTTTACTGTAGTGTCAAAAACTTGCTTTCCATCTCGGATTAACTCGCCTCTTGGGCTGCATTGCACTCTGTTCTCTTTTCGTCTAATAATTAAGCGCCTTCTATATTTCCTGGCAAGTTTTTTTAAGCATTGTATAATAATGACCATGCTGTTTTGAGGCTTTTGTCCCCCCCCCCCCCCCCCTTTCTTTCTGTAATACCCTGAAAAGGGCCTTTAAGGGTGAATAAATGATGATGATGATGATTATGCTTTTTGGGCCCACCCCGAAAAAAAATCCTGGCTACGTGCCTGGTAATGACAATACCTCATAACAACACTGTCAATAGCAAGCCACCTCCTGCACCCCACATATGCCCCTTCTTCTGCTTTGCCACGCATAATTGTCCTGGCTGGCTCAATCGGAGCAACTTGACTTGGCGAAACGCAAAAGTGCCAAAGCGTCCTCCAAAAGTAATGGCACTAAACACACCCCACTGACACGACAGGAACGTACATAGGTTAGCAATGTATGGCTGTACCTAATGAGCCGCAAGAACTGAAAACACACCAAGAAGCACAAAGACAGGATGGCTACCACATCCATGTTATGGCAGTAGTAAAAGCTCAATTTTACCACTGCCATAGCAGAAACACACCTGGCCAGCTTACCTGTAGGGCGGTCTCTCGCACTACGACTTCAGGTGAGTACAGGGCACCAAGGAGGACTTTGACCTCAGCAACGTCAGCCCGACTGCACTTCTCGAGGCCACTGATAGCAAAGCACACGTCCACTGCGACTTTCTGTGCCAGGCGCTGTGGACAAGTACAGACACAAATGTTTTGAAAAAGACTATTTACCATCCTTTATTGCTGTCCTACCCTTTGTCACACTAGAGAGAGTACCACATGATTGTTTTGTAGGGTCTAACGTCCCAAAACCATAGCCGTAGTGGAGGGCTCCGGAAATTTCGACCACCTGGGGTTCTTTAACGTGCACTGACATCGCACAGCACACGGACCTCAACATTTCGCCTCCATCGAAATGCAGCCGCCGCAGCCGGGATTCGATCCCGCGACCCTCGGATCAGCAGCCGAGTACCTTAGCCACTAGACCACCGTGGCAGGGCAGGGTACCACATGAGAAGTCTAACCTTGCAGTATTAGTTTCTGTGCAAAGTGAGCAGAAATTCTAAAACAACTTTTTTATGTTCATGGCCTCTTCTTTTTCTGCTTGTGTACGGAGGATACCTACAACACTGGTTTACTACGCTGTGATGACAACTGTCCATGCTAGTAAAAGTCACAAACTCAGTGATGGAAGTGGCTTTTGGCGTTTTCACACAGAATTTGTACTAGGAAAAATAGAAAGCTTTTGTAGCAGGAAAAATAGAAGTTTGGTCCAGGAATTTGTCCCTTCGAAGCAGACAAGTTTTCTCCTCGCTGCAAGGAAACTATTACTTCAGCAGCCATACTGCATTGCTATAAGGCATAAATTTATGCACGGAACGAACAAAACAAAAAACCTGTGAATGGCTGTGCTCTATTTGTGAATAGGGCGTTGGATGCTCGCACACTAAAAAGATATCACGAGAAACGGGAGTTTTGGTCAACATGACGACCTTGTGGCTGCTCTAGCAGCGACGATTCCTGCTTCACCTCGGGGCCACATCGCTCGTCCCTTCAACACAAAAGACCACCAAACGCAAAATGTCTGTTTCCTTTTAAAAACCAAGCATTTTGCGAGCCAAATAGCGTTCTCGTTGAGAGATGCAAACAAACATGAGCTGGTAATATACATATACAGTCACGTTTGGAAAACTGATAATTATATCTTTACTGAGCAGATAACTATAAAAAAATAACCAGGTAAACAAAGACTCATTGAGCCATGTTCATCCTGTGCAAATATTAAACATGAAATGGCAACGAATGCTACTTCCTCAGCACGTCAGTAAAACAGCGCTGATGCTGTAGGGTTTGTTAAGAGTGAACAACTTGCGCTTGCAGACTGCTGCAAGAAGGCTGCCACATGTTGTCAAGCAAGTACGAGCGAAACAGAGCACCTTTATTGTGCAGTAATGCATGAAGCGCGGTCATTTATTTATAACTACTAACATCACGCATTCCTCTTTTCTACTCTCATCCTTTCACTGTAGCTTGACGAACTAACAATAAAGGGTGACATCTACAATTAATGTTGTCAGCTATAATTAAACAAACAACGCTATGCACCTAAGTAACAGCATGAAGCTAAGCTTAAACAGCAATTCATTGCAAAGCCTTAGAGAGAGGAAATGATACCCTGGAGTCGCAGAGTTGAAATTTCCAAGCATCATAGTCCTGCTATTCGAGAACGCGAAACTATAGATGTTACTGACTCTGAGTACGCACTTATCAGGGCACTTTGCAAGCACACTTTCGTTTTCACTACAGTTTGCTAGCCACAACAGTTAGCAAACTGGAAAGTCTCATGATCTTCGGTGATTGTCACACCTCGATGAATCAATAACTGAGCATACAGAGCGTGCCACGCCATGACACCGCAGAAAGCCGCGCACATACGCCCAAGCCAGTATCAACGGCTGAAAACGAGCTTGACTTGGCGGTGTACAACAGCACAATTTCGATTTCTGAATAGATTACAATTCTGCCCGGAGGAAACCTGTGCAGGTTTCACCGGTGAAGGCCACCACAGCCGGCCTTGGTGCAGCCACGGTACAAAACGGCCAAAAAACATCTGTTTGGTGCAGGATGTGTCAGTCTTTCTCTCTTGGAACAGTTTGACACAATTGGTACAGCACCTCTATTACTGCGCTACTCATTTGTTTTATAAATACCGTAAGAGACATTTGTGGCAAAAATTGATAAATTACAGCTGAACCCTGCAATAAAGAAATCCATTGGAAAAACAAAATAATTTGTACTTGCGAGAATTTTCTGGCAAAAGAAGACAGCATGCTGAGGAATCCATCGAAAAATGAAGTATTACAGATAAAATTTTGATAGCCGACATTGGTGAGACTTACAGTCGCTGACCCATAGTTCAGATGCCGATAATACAGTCATGTTCGGTAATTCAGACAGCCACATGATACCACCAATGCCTCCATAGACTTAATGTGTAAAGACAACCAATATTTCAGACAGCTTCTAGCTGTAAATTCGATAAATCTGACTCACGGCCTTTGGCACCTCAACAAGACATCGAATATGGCGTCAGAGATTTCACACAAAGCTGTGGTCTCTGAGGCGTTTCAGTCACAACGCACCAATCATGGAGGCAAGTTGCACTGTCATTGCTATCACTACATTCTATTTTCGCACCGCGCGTGTGCTTCCTGATTATGAGTACAGCTGGTCGTGCCTTGTCCGTGATTGCTGCTAGTGCTTCAGCAATTCGTCTTCGGTGCTTGTTTATTATGTGTTCCAAGACGCCTTTGTCATGACTTCAGGCGGCAGCCGTGTCTAGTGGTATGAATTGAGGCCTAGCATTCCATGCTGAGGAGCACGGCAATGACGACGAAACGAGGCACGTGCATGACGCTGACAATGTGGTGGTACGCCTGCTGACGCCTGGAAGACAATGTGAACAGTAGTAAACGGCAACTGCTTCCATCACACTGGGTTTACTTTTGCTAATTGCTGATGAGCCCAAATGCATAAAAAAAGGAGCCTCAACTGCAGCTGGTCACAAGCCGAAACGCAGACATCACTAACGACGTCATGGCTGCGATCGTTCTTGTCTACTTGCATTTAAGGGGGGACGCGGCCTTCGTATCGCGAAAAGTGACCAAAAAATCGATTTTTTGAAAACCACATAGTCAGTTTCTACAAGTCCTTTTTTATCTGATTCCGAAATATGAACGCTGAAAACCGCGTAGAAGTGCTAAAAAAAATGTTAATAGAGGCCAACGTGGCGAAAAAACTCGATAGAAATCGTGAAAAAACGGCAGTTTTCAAGTCCCAATATCTCCGCAACGGCGCAACCGAGCGCCGCCATTTTGCCCTCGTTGGAAAGCGCGATTCTCCGTCTTCAAATCTGCCGCTTCAGCCAGCTCCTCCATACAGAAGCAAGCGCACAAAAAGCAAAAGATTCAAGGCCGTGCCGAGGCCTCCAATTGGCCGCGCCCGTCACGTGACGAATCGGAGCCTCACCATTGGTCTCCTTGGCGGTCCGCGTCTTCTGCTACCGGCGCCGGCGCGCCTCTCTGCGCTGTATGTTCGTCTGTGCGTGCCTTCCCCGATAGTATTTGCAGTGTCGGCGATCGGGCGGTGTGTAGACAGAACGGCAGCTGATCCCAAAGCTGATATCTTATCGCTCGCGGTGCTCGCGCCTCGTGGCGCCGCGCGTTTGACGATCGCGTCGCCATGTTCGTCAGCGCGTACGGAGCGGTTTCGGCAGCGGACTCCGCGAGTGCTTTGTGCGCCTCTTGACATCTCAGCACGCCATTATCGTCGGTATTTGCGGAACGTAGTTTCAGCGGCGGATTTTTGTTGTGATGGGCGCGTTTAGATTTTTCGGCTCGCTGTCGGTGCGCGCGGAGCGTGGTTTCGGAAGTAACGCGTGCGAGTGCCGATGGTGCGTCCGCTCCCGATCAATCGCGCGCGGCCGGTATGCTTGCTTTTGTCAACTTTGACGGGTCGCTTTGTGGCATTTCATACGCGGGCGAAGCATCATGTGCGAGCGGCAGTGGCACCGTTGCCCATGTCGCGCGGCGTCCGACGTTGCCGACTGCATGTAGCGATCGCGCCACGGATGTGCCCGAATCTCGTCACGTTGCCACGCCGTCCGCAAGTATGGACGATACCCTTCAGGCGCGCCTAGAGCCGCATTTTGTATCACCAAACGCATTCCGCGAGGTCGCCGCGTACGTGCCAGTAAGTTGTGTGAGTGCGACCGCGCTGAAAACGGAATGACAGGCGCCGGTACGCAAAAAAGCGAACGAGTTTCCGATCGTTCAAAATCACGACCTTGAACCCGTTTCTCGGCGTTGTAGGAGTCAGCAGCGCTCCTAATAACTTTTAATTAAGTAGGAACTAGATATGGGTCAGCATCGCAAATGATACTGACGTGTACGCGCGTGTGGCAGCGCTCTCGCGAACAGGTGGTTAGAGTAACTGTATATGTAGAGGAACATATACAGTAACTCTAGCGGTAGTAATTGCCGCGAAATGAATATCGTAAGATTTTCTGTGCATTAGGAGAGCTGTGCAGGCTCTCAAAAGTATTGAAAAGGGGCTAGGAGCTCTGACTAATTACACTGGTCAACAATCAACATCTCACATTGAGGGTTGCACCATAAAACATATCAGAAAAGTCTGAAGGCTCAGTCCAGACCTTCCAGTGAGACAGTTGCTGACAGTATTTGTGTACCCTGGTACCAATGCCTTTCTGGCATGCAGATCTGTCCATGAGGCAGTATTTCAAGTACAGTCACTGAGCCCACCATGCTTATGCTGAGTATTGTGCAACGCTTTGACTGTAGCCTGGACAACATGCCTTTCCCAGAGGAGCAAAGAAAGGTGTCTTTTAGGAAAAAACAGGCCAGCAAGGCATACCAAACTAAAGAAAGAACATTCAAGAAGCCGTGCACCAAAAAGGACACAAAACACTGCGTATTCAGTGCCCTTTTCTAATAAAAATCCATGGAAAAACTTTGAAAGCCGTTTTCTCAAAACGACTTTTCTTGCTCCTTGCCTTGCTTGTTCCGCTGATTTCTTCATGACTACTAGGTCTATTTCAGTTCCGTTTTTTTTCCTATATTCGTAGAAGAATTGCCCAGGGCGTGACATTCTTGCTTTTCCAGTTTTCCTTCACAACATTTAACAATACGACTAATTGCTCACAGCCTGAGCTCTTGTGGTGCAGTCACCTTGTAAAAAACGACAACTGAAAAAAATTGTGTAGCAAATAAAAAAATCTAAGAATGTTACGCCCTGGACCGTTCATCATAGAGCTCACAGCACTTTGAAAAAGCTTTCTATCACATTTTTTAAGCGATTGAGGCTCGGAACAAGGTCAGAAGGAGGACATTGTTGTAAATCAGAAAGCTTTAAAGATAAGCTCATGAAATTTATACAGTAGTATCACAGAATCATTGCTAATAAGTCTACCAAATTTCATCAAAATCCATAAAGAAATAAGAAAGTTGGTTTCCAACGTCACGTCCCCCCTTAATGAAGGTTGTGTGTGTGCCACACCTTTGTTAATGTGTTCACCCCAATGCCTGAGGCAAAACGTACCAGGTGTGAACGCACATTGTGACAACACTGGTTTTCATCAAGTTGAATAGCTGTACTGTGAAAGTCCCGGAATGCAAACCATATACAAAGAACCTTTTCCATGTTACCATACCTGTATTCGTCCAGTAGTCCTTCCTAGGAGTCCCACAACTGTCTCAAGCATCTTCTCCACAGGCAGGTTTTTTGGGTTTTCCTGTGACAAAGAAGCAGTTTTTGCCTGTCTGAAATTGTTTAATGAAGAAAGTAGGTACTTTGTGCATGCAAACCCTGAAGTTATGCTGAACCACCACAGATGAAAAGGCACCAAGTCTGCCAGGACGAGACCCACGCTATGAAATTATGAAAGGGAATGCATCAAGGGCTCGTGGATTTGCTAGACAGCGCAATTAATCCAACCGACAACTACAAATAATTCTCCCTATGATTTTTTCAGCTCTACTGTCTGTTGGATTCATTATGCAGTGCCTAGCAAATACACAAGCCCTTGATGCATTCCCTTTCATTATTTCATAACATGGGTCTCGTCCAGGCAGACTTGGTGCCTTTAGGTAGCATGAGAGTGTCTACTGGTCAGCAGCAGCTCATATCAAGACCACGTGTTATGTGACATTTTCTGGCAAGGAAGTGTTTTGCACTCTCCACGATGGCTACGAGTGGTGCTGATCAACACTCCCAGGACTAAAACACAAAGAAATATCCAATAAAGTGTACAGGAAGACAACGACCACCATAGCTCAGTAGGTGAAGCATCGGAAGCATTATCTGAAGGTCGTGGGTTCAATCCCCACAGGGTGCAGGTGTTTTTTTGTCCGCTTTAATTCCTTTCCATTTAGTACATCATAATTACTAGAATACTGCTAAAAACTACACGTTGTTTCCCCTATGCTTTCCTCAACCCTGTTATCGGTCGGATTCGTTAGGTTGTACTGAAAACAAGGCAGACGAAGACAAATGCTCGTCTTCATCTCCTTTCTATCATCGATCGTCCGTGGTTGCACTGTTACTGCTTTTTCTTTTTCCACAGTATACTGCCAACTAGCACAGTTGCACACATTACTCTACCCCACCACCAAGCAACCCTTCTCGCGACAGTAAGGAAGTCAACTGACCACGCTGAAGGTTTCCGTGCAGCGCATGACGGAGTGCGCTGACAGCACCTGCAGGCATTGCGTGAGCAGGGTGTCGTTGGTGTCAGGGCTGCTCAGAAGGAGGCGCAGCAGCGGGAACGCGAAGCAGAACGCTGGGGTGGGCAGGCAGCGGCCGTGCGCGGGGGAGCAGGTCAGGTCGTGAAAGCAGGCGATCACCCGCCGCATGCACGCACCCAGGTCCTCCTCTGTCCACCGTGGATCGATTTCGCAGCAGGGGTTCGCTAGCCGCAGTGTCAAGTAGGCCACTGATGCGGCTGAAAGCAGAGGTGGCAGCAAGCAGGTTGTGAATACCGTCGCATTCTGGTCACTGTAGGCCTTTTTCAGGGTTAGGTAATGCATAAAAAAGGGGAGGAAAATGCCAGATAAAAACAACTGGCACCGCAACACAAACAAACAACAAACCGTGAAGACAGATTTACAGTGTCACAATGTAAGCAGAGCTCACATTTCAAATCCAAAGGCTGCAATGCCCCATTTTCCATGCTGAAAGTGTAAACATATCTAAAATGGCATGGGAAAAGGAATCACAGTGATCGCAGAACTTACTCATGATACCGTGATTTGAGTGACTAAGAAAAGAAAACAGGGTACTTAACCTACTAAATGCAATAAGAGTGTTAAATGAAGAAAATCATACACTCGAACCTCATTAAAACAAAGTCAAATGCACGACTAGTGGCCAACGAATAGTGGCTGGTGAACAAAGAGCTCAGTATCACGCAAGAACACCATCTGCGGAGTCGTATGTCATCTTTCTCACCACTGAGCGCTTTCATCTTGGGATTGTTGGAAACCTCCAGGTTTCCGTCACCCCCTCCTCCTCCCATTTCCCAACATTGAGTGCATACAAAACAAAAGAAAAAGCACAAGGAAATTAGTAACTGCCGTAAGGCACCTATGGCAACTATGAACTACCACAACACCACTGCTGCTAGGCCTTTTTGCGAAGACGATCTTCATTTCTTGTCAATCACACTGTGCTCACAAGCTGCGATGCAATGCTCATTCAATGAAACCGACGTTCGAGCGGTGACACGGGCACAGAAGCAGATGGTTATTCCAAAGATCAGATGAGCTGGTGATCAGAGTGTCAGACTTAACAAGTCAACAAAATGACATGTGATCACCTCGTGCAATGTCAGTAGTAAAGTCAGAGCGAAGTGTTCCATTGCACCTTGTCCCCGTGCTGTCTACTACGCGTCCGTGCTTGTGCAGCTTTACTTTGGAAACCGGAGGCATGCTGATGCTAATTCTTGCGCCAGTGAGCGTCATGAAAGTACATTGCATGTGCTAGCAGACAAGGATCAAATGAGTTGGTGATCAGATAGTGGCAGACTGAACAAGTTGACAACCAGTTGTGCAATCACCTCTTGACGCGTAGGGAGTAAAGTGACAGCGAAGCAAAACATTGCACTTTGTCCTCAAGCTCTCTACTACACATCCGTGCTAGTTCTAGGTGCAGTTTGGTGTAGTGATGGTCTCGTGAGCCAGTGCGCGCCAGGAGAAGCATTCAGCACCTTTCCTCCTCACCTTACTTCTCACGACTGCTAGCCCAGAAGACTGGACATTGAGAGGGAGCGGAGGTGCAAAGGAGGATCAGGCTACAGCAGCCGTGGACAGCACTTCCTCTGAGAGTGACCGTGCCAGCCTACTTGTTTGCGGCTGTGGTTTCCCACATTCATACGAACCGTGACGGATTTAGAAATCGTTCATACAAGCCCAAACCTTGGCATATTAGCACAAAAGTGCTAAGCCCAAACCTTAGCACACAAGTGCTGATCCAAAACTTTAGCACTTGTGTACCGTGGCAAAGCTAACACTTGTGCACTACAGTGAAGTTAACTCTATGTATGCACTGTCCTTTGGTGGCCTCTTCTTTAGGACGAATTGTTCTCTTTCTGGGACAACGTTGTGCAAGCAGACCAGTGGTGCAATAACTTCTTGCTTATGTTTAACAGTACATTTCTCCGTAATTTAAAATGAGTATTATTCAAGAAATATTCCAACATTGTCCAAAAAATATTTGATGCGATTTGCACTCATACGCTATTATTCGAATCTGCTTCCCACTCGCACAGCTCTAGTATTTTGCGTTTTTTAGCTTAATAAATATCTTCTCTTAGGAAGAGTGGTACTTCTGCTATTGCAGAAAGGTAATTTACTGCTGCAACAAAAATTCTTTCTCACTTTATTGTCCATTCAAAGTTTAAAAGCAGGAAGTTGCCAGCATGAATACAGTACAGTAGAGCACCACTGCTACACTCCTCAGTGCTGTGTTTTCCCAGCTGTTATGTTGCTTCCCGCCAATCCCTGCATAGCTTCCTTTCAATCCAATGCATTGGGAACCCCACTCTAATGCTGTGACTGCGGGATTGTTCCCACGTACTATGTCGAGAAGAGCAGCGACCAAGCAGCCATGAAAAAGCATGTTCATGTTGACTTCGCTTGACCGTGAAAGTAAGCGCAGGTGCGCCCATGAAGGCTTTCACTTCTCATGACCAGATGCTTTGCCTCAAATATATTGTTGCTCTTCAACAATGACGCATGTGCATGCAGTTAGCAAAAGTACATCCTCAGGGATTGATATTTTTCACGCTTGCACAGGCTTGCATTATCACTCTTTGTGGGTGTCTATACCCTTCCATGATATTACGACATTGTGAAAGTGTCCTTTGACATTGTGAAAACTTGGGTTGCCTCTTTTTTCATGCCTTTAACTTTGGTACCAATGGAACCGCTTACAATGACTAAATTTCTGTGGATAACGCTTTTCTCAGCTTTACAATTCTATCCATCACAATCATCACTGCTTTCGTGTGAGGCATTCGGCTACCTATGGACAACAATAATTCGACACTGTAATAACCACGCTAACACAGTGTGCTGGGAATCTTATCACATTTAGACACTGACACATCAGGTGGTAACCTCTCGAATATATTGCTAAGAGTAATGCCTTGTTATGGCAGGAAGCCAATGCCCTTATTGGCCATAGCGGCACAATATTTTAATATAGGACACTGCAAGTGCTTGAAGAACTCTTCGTGCTGATCAGGCTCAAGTAAAAGCACTAGGCAACACAACACGATTTTCTTTGGGCCTCGGGAGGCTACCCTGGGATACCAACTTTTTTGTTTCTTGAGCTATACGTGGGTCCCGATTTTTTGTTTTTTTTTCTATTTAATGAAATTTACCCCACTTACTCAGGTCCTTCTGCTGATTCCAAATCTGTAAGAAGATTTTTGAAAGCACCAACAAAACAAAAGATATGCAAGTTTGAAATGATTTATTTTGCTTATTTCTTACGGGGCTCTTCAGCAAGTTTCCTTTGTCAAACACAAAATCTAATTATGTGGAATGATTGCCAGAGAGTTAGTCTAGCTGATGATGCTCATTTTATCATTTTCAAGGCACTTTGAATGAAATAAAAACAGATGCAACAATGAGTGAAAAATTCTTGCTGCATATTATTTCTGCTAATTGGTAATTATTAATCAGAGAACATTAGAAGGAAATAAATAGCATCAGTCAGCTAGCTCTATCCGATAAGAACACAATGGTACAAAACATTTTATTGACTCAAGAAAAACCTAGAAAAATGTTCCATAAGGCTGCATTGTTATGCCCAAAGATACGAAAGTGAGATAAATGCATTTGAAGTTTTCAATTCTGATAACTTTATGTAGCAAAGCAGTATAGATGTATAAATAGCATCATAATGTAGCTCTGTCCTTTAGCTACAAGGACATGCAATCTACGTTATAACAATGCAAGAGGAACAGTGAAAATTTGCCATATCATTGTGCATAGTCCTTGAAAACAGTGCAACAAAGCTGCTACCAAGCACTTCACATTTGTTTTTTCGATTTATAGGTGTATGCTAGTCATACAAACAGCATCCCTATATGATAAGCCCTTACACAAGTTGCACCACATTCACAACAATAAAAAAAAACGAAAAGAAAGAGAGAGGAAACCATTTGAATTTCTAAACTGGCATGTCCTTGCAGCTGACTGGAACTGTAGGCAGAGTCCACTGCTTGCTTGTGCTTCTTTACGAGCTTGTTTTTTGTGGCAACTCTGTCTGTGTGGTCCTTGTTGGACCCATGTGAAGTCTTCGCCGATCTTTTTCGATGCTTCGACGAACCAAACAGTTTCCTGGACTATAGCCTAGCTTCTCGGCTATTGTGGTGTTTGTCCTTGTGATGCCCTGATTGAATCTGCTGATAGCTTCAGCAACTGCCCTCTGAACGCTATGCGGTGTGGCATGCTTATTCTTGGGAGCTTGATCCCAGATGACTGAATGCAGGCTCTCGCTGGCATTTTGTGTCGTGCCGTCACTGCACCTGTCCAAGAGAGATTCTTCACTTAGCCTCTTGAATACTGGCTCCAGTGCTTCGCAGACAAAATCAAGCAGGCTGTTTTTATGCGGTGGAGGTTTCTCACTCTTTGCCACAGCGCGATTGTAGCCACACCAAGACTCTACCCCTTCGGGGCAAAGGTCATGTTTTGGATCATCATCAGTTGAAGACATGTGCCACAATGTAGCCTGAACTGCCTTCTTCATGGCCAGCACATCGTTCTTGTGGCTCCGAAGGGCATAGCTGCAGTAATTTGTTATTTTCTTAATTTTGTCCTGCGTGAGGTGCCCTTTTCCTCCTAGTGGATGGCTTGGGCTTTCTTTTTGTCGACAAGACAACGCAAGGCTGCCCCCATGCGTTTATGCACATGGTTAATAGTCTTTCTCATCAACCTTCACAAAGCCACACACAGATTCTTCTGTCAAAGCATGAAAAGTTCTGCTGTCCCCATCCGATAACATTGTCGTATATCGAAGCCTGCGTTTCTCAAGCAACCTCCGAAACATGCATAGTGCAGCTTGTGCTTCCATTTGTACAGCATTACAGTCAATGTTTTTTTGGCATTTCGGAGCATGCTTTGCATGCCAAGCTGCGTACTCCGACTCGCCAGGCTTGGGATCATTCAAACAGGCTAAGCGAAAATTCGAGAGCACACGTGATCTATGAAGAGCCCGGTGTCCATTTCTATGATACAGCCAACAGCAATATGCGAACTGTGGCCGCGCGTCAGCCAGGTCCCGTCGAAAATTACGTCAATGTTCCCTGGTGGGTTGTCGAAATCTTCATACAACTTCCTTTTCTGCACTATGCTTGTAGCCTCACAATCGGTTGCCGTATTGTTGCACGCTTTCACCATCATGCCCGTATGACCCTGATAAGTCTCATGATGCAAGCCGCGGCTTGAGATGTTCATTGTTGCAAAAAAGTCTGAAAGCGCTGTTGCTCCCTTACCAATTGCTTGGCTCACTTTCATTGCAAGAACGTTGACTTCGAATGGTGTTATTGACGCATCGCCGGTCACCATTGGCGAAGAAAATCTCTCTTTGCGGATGCTGCACATCGAGCAAGTCATAACAAGCTTCAAGCAAAGCCCATACTCTTTTGCTGGGTCCCTAAACACGGTCACCGCTTTCTCGCCGCACTCGGGCCATATTGCAAGAAACACTTTGATAATGTTCAAATCCACGATCATGAATTCCGTACCGCTGTCGTTGACGTTTTCGTTCTCAATGTCGACGCCGAGCAGATCAAACTTTCGCTTCGTCGCCGACTGCGAAGTCAAGTGCTTTTTCACATTGTCAGCAGTTGCTGCACGCTGGCTGCTTTCTTGAGCCATCAAAAAAACTGTGTCGATACGTTCAGTTCCGTCACTTGTGGCACGAGCCGATGAGGTATCACTAGACATGCAAAGTTGCGTTTTCGCACTCGATTCACTCATCGACGATCCCGCGAGTACGTTGCATTCCATGCCAGCGTTCAAGGCGTGGACCGACGGGGCGTCCACGTTGGATGTGGACGGTTGCAGATCCGTATTCAAAGATTCGGCAACTGGCAATTCCCCGAGTATGACGAGTTCCGTGCCGGCCCTCGAGGCAAAGTGCCTGGTTCCACGTGGACGCCTCGACGTGGATTCCACGCTCGCTTAGGTTTCTTGCCGAATACACAGCGCGTACTTTTCTTCAGACAAAGATCTTTTCTTCAGACAAAGAAGCATTGGAGCAGCTAAAAATATCACAGCCGACTGCACAACGTAGTCATGAAGCTGACCAACCGCCCCGCAGCAGCAGATACAATCGAACAAAGAAGCGCAACAGCGCAAAGGGCAAACGGCCGCGGGAAGGTGGAAACGAGAGAGCGCTAATTAAAAAAAAATAGCAGAACAAACCCGTCGGACCAATAGGAGGCAAGCACGCGAAGGCAGTGCGCACTCGTCCAATCGCTTGCACGCTAGCGGCGTTTGGAAGTCGTGGCAGCGCCGCTCCCTCTCTGCCAATGACATTTTGAAGATAGATAGGCAAAACGCGCACAAAGAAAGCAGCGTCAAAATAAGCCCAAGATGGCGGCCGCCAGTCACCGCATTCGCAAGTTACGAGCGCGCGAACTTCGAACATATTTGGCCGATTTTCGGCCATTTCGCATCCACCCAGGCATGTATAATGCCGTTTTTTTTATATTTCACGATTGAAATCAGGCTTCTTACTTCGCGGAGACATTAATGAATGTTTGAACTTCGCGATAATGCACTTTTTCAAAATCCGACTTTTTTGCGATTTTTTAACATTTCAAGACCTGCGTCTCCCTCCTCTCAACTTTCCATGCCAACGGAACTGCTGAAAATGGATAAATGTCTGTCGATAACGCCATTCTCAGTTCCACAATTCTATCCATCAAAATCATGACTGCTTTTCTGTGAGGAGTTCGGCTAACTACGGACGGCAACGATTCAGCACTGCGATATGCATGCTAAGACAGCAAGCCGGGAATGTTATCACTTTTAGTCACTGACACATACGGTGGTAACCTCTCGAAAATATCACCAAGAATGATTACTTGTTATGGCAGCAAGCTAACGTCCTCATTAACCACAGCGGCACAAGATTTTAATATGGGACGCTGCAAGTGCTTGAAGAACTCTTCATGCTGATCAGGAAGTAAGACCACCAGGCAACACAACACGGTCTTCTTCTGGCCACATTGAACTTTCTTCATACATCCACCCACGAGCATTGAAATAAAATTCTGTGTAACTCACAGCTGCTCATGTTTTTTTTTTTTTTTTCACTTTGCAAGTTCACAGCTCTCCTGTCTCCTACGTTTCCTTTTTACAGTCCTGTAAAAAATGTATAAGCAACGTTCTGCTGTATTACTAGACCTCCCAACACTCTTGTTGTGCGCTACAGTCACTGACAGAGCACTGACCAAAGTTCTGCAAGTCAGGCGTAAAGAGGACGTCCTTGAGGCGCAGGTAGGCAGGCATCACAATAGGCGCTGCCAAACGACTGCTAAACAGGGCAGTCAGGGTCTGCACCAGCTGCGGGAACAGGGGTGACCCGTACTGGCACACCGTGGACGCAGGCGCTGCCATCACCGCATCCAGCAACAGCATGGCCCGTTCCACTGAGACAGCAAGCTGCACACACATATCACAATGTATTGTAAGCATCGCGACAAAAAGAGTTGACAAAGTGCCATGCAAAGCACATCATGGTCCTGGAATCCCTTGAGGGGACCCCGAGACTGTTTGCAGGATTGCGTACAAATCCAGTGAGCTGGTCCCTTGGATAATTAACAGAATGCCTTAGGCACTCCCTGTGAAGTGTTTGTAAAATGTGCCAGCAAAACGTCAATAAAACAAACTGTTACCGATTTCCCAATTATAGCTCCATTGAAAAATATGTTTTCTTTTTGTGACTTAGTGATGCAACTCTGTGCCGCAGTTCCTACTCACTGAAATTCTCATGCATCGCATACAGTAAGTAAACACTAGTTATAATGAATCCCCTTCCTTGAAATATCGCTTCATTCAAAATCTTTTCCGGCCCCGATCAAAATGCATGCATTGTAAACCACATTCGTTGAAGTGTGTCAGCAGCTCACTCCGCTTAGAGCGAACTAGCGACACATGGCCGCACAGCTCCACCAGCGTGCACTATTTTGAAACCAACGCACCCTGCTGTGGTGTGGAGCAGGTGTGCGTGGTAACAAATAGTGCACGATAGAATGGGCAGACGTATTACTCCGCACAGCGTGAGCAATGCTAGCCTAGTGCCAGTTCAAGGTCCTTCAAGCAACCGAGGTGCATTTTTGTTGGTGCGTATCGATCGTGTCCCCGACTTGCCTGTGCCGCCACCTGCATTCAGCTGTGGGTTGAGTGCGTGGCGAGATCCGTGCTGGACTAACAAAGGCAGTGCAACTGCAGTAATCCAGAATAGACACCACCATGGCAGCCAGAAAGGCAGCGAAGACAAAGGCAAATGTGACAGTGGACACCGAGCCCGCATTTAACCTGCTGACGAGTGGCCGAGCGAGCAGCACAAGCCACTGACCTCAAGAGGCCGTCTTGCATGCAAGGCGAGGAGCCTGCTGGTGAGGCAATGCCTGCGGCTGGCAAGAGAGAGAGAGAATGAACATTTTTATTTTGTAATAAATAGCGAGTATGCGGGAGGCTCCAAGGACCATGGCCTGCATCAGACCCTTTCTTTGCAGGGTGGAATATGTGGGAAACGCCACCCGACCAGGAACTATCGGCACGTCCTGTGCAGTAGTTGTGTGCTTCGCCCACGCATTGTCTATAAAGGCGGCTGCGAATGTGGTGCCCAGACAGTCGGCTGCGTGTGCTCTGTGCCGAGTCGGCGACAGACAGGCAGCAAGAGCGTTCGAGATAGTGCGCGTGCGCGTTTCACGTGACTCGGCAAGGTGGAGGCTAGCGGGCGGTGCTTGCGCGAGTTGTTTCAGTGCAGTTTAAGTGTTCACGTGTTGCTACTAATAAATATTCGTTCTGAGTTTTGCATCGGCGGTTACAACTCACCTTTGCATGGGCATTGCACCCCTTCAACTCATAAAAGTTAGCTGACACAAAAATTCTCGCCTGATTTTTTATTGCTTCAACATTTCGCTGGAAGCTTGTTAATTATAACTCAGAACATCAATAGCTCCAGCGCACAACAGATAATTACTTATGGCTTGTCTATTACCAACTACGTTTCAGTTTTGGTTTGGAAGAGCTCCAAAAGTGACAAGCTGCCAAATGCGACTAGTGCGACCTAGCGTGTGCAATACAGTAAATTCAACCACATGAACAAACTGAAATGCGATGCATTTCCGCATGGCCTGCACTGCGTGCTTGTATCCTTTCACCTGTCGTATGTCCTCAACATTGTTATCATTGCTATCATCCTCCTCGTGTGGCAAAAAGCCTAATAACACAGGCACAGCAAAAAGGCAATGGAGGCCATGACGTCCTCATTGCTAGATGCATTGCTTGGAGCTCTGCTGCCGTAGAGATGTCATGTGAATCGCAGATACTCTTGGGTCACCTCCGCTGTTGTGGATTTCACAAGGTGCGGCGTGCAGTTGCACACACGAAATTCAATATTCATTTAAGTTACCTTCCGAGCTGCATTCACTATTGAGACTTGGTAAATGACATGTGCATGTCCTTGAAAATCGATCCTTCAGGCTATCTCAGCAGCGAAATTTTGGTGTCACTGCACCTTTAAGTGACACACTTCTTGCACTGAACGCCCCGGCGACGAGAAAAGGCTGTCTGGATGTAAGTAATAATGCAATTATTAGAGACATTCCTGGTGGCAAGGTACAGCCACAAGGAAGGTGTGCAGAGCCATCCATACCTTGCGTATCCGTAGGCGTATGGCACGTTCCTTCTGGAGTTGGGCATCCATCACCTCTTTCTGCTTCTTGGTCAGCTCAGGTTCCTGCACCTTAGTCTTCTTTTTGGCCTCAAGCTCCTGCACACACATACAGGCAACAATGTGCTGATGACATGTCTGGGCAAGTGCAATCAGTCCCATGTTCCAGTAATCATGTCTTATTTGTGAGACACCATGAGTGATACTAGACTAGTGTTGCCCTAAAGACAAAACTGTATGGAAGCACATTGGAGGAATTTGCCTATAGTGTGCACGCATTCAACTCGCTTCTGTCGCACTTCAACCAAATCCCTCAAAAGTTCCCTTAGGTTTCTACAATGTTATCACTTTGGCGGTGCAAGATGATCATTAGATCACTTTATTTTGGCCATCACATATGTGTTGCATTTAATGTCTGGTCTAACTATGAGATGCATGTGCCAAGCATTTAAGCATGCTGTATTGCAAGCAAGCATATTAAACAACCATTTGTATTTTCGAAAATGCACCAAGTGTTTCAACATATCTGCTTGCAGGCAGGCTATTCTTAATGTGACACATAAGGCAAACATCAGGTTGAAGAGCATGGTTAGAATACCATTCCAGAAAGAAGCAAGCTAAAAAGAAATCATGTGCACTTTTTTTGCAGCTCAGGGCTGCAGTAACGTCACAGACAGCTCTGAATGATTGCCAGTAAACTTTTCAGGTACTGACACTGCAGTGGAAGTCACAACTATACCATGCATGTGCAGTTATCGAAAGCAGCACAACGACTACAAAATGTGCTATCAGCCAGACTCCTCTTACCTCAATGAAGTATGGCTACTGGGTGTGAGAGCCCTTCCCCTGTAGGTAAAATGGGGACAAGCAAAACTTGGTGTGGGCGTAGCCTTTCTTTTTCTTTCTGTCTGTACGCCTGTGTCTGTTTTCTTTGTCTCTGCTGCTGCCTGCCGAAACTCTGGATAAGCCCGATGAACACGAGTACATTCAATGGCCCACAACTACTGCCGCTCCTTGAAAGCAGCCTGTTGTTTGCACAAACAAAGCGAGGCTTTGCTGCTTTGACATCATCTTAGTCGCCACCATGACCTCTGTGATTGGTGCGCCCTCAGAGGCAATGCAAAAACAAACCATGCGCCAGCTTTGCTCCCGTATGGCAGAAGCAAAGTTGCAGTACGGTTTGTTTGCGCATGGTTTGTTTTTGCAATCATAAATTTATTATTTTAGAGCAAATGAAAGTTAAGAATATGTTTACGTCTTTAAATGTCTTCAGCTGATGCCATTCAAACACCACTGAATAGTGGCTATGCCAGCCTCTGGTGTCGAAAGGGTCATTTTGGGAGCACAACAACAGGATTTCAAAGGGGCCTTATTAAGTGTACGCTGAATACCGCACCTAAATATTTTGGAATCAGCATGCCCAATGTTTACTGAAGTGGCGTGAACTACAACTGGTCAGCTCCACATTCTTTATGCGGCCCCTTTTCTTATTGCGGACCCTCTAACTGTGGCAGAGCAAAGCCTATTTTGTCCCTGATAACATAGGTGCTAATAATGACATCCAAGAGCTTCAATGGCAATTGTGATGTTGCTGTATTGCTGATAAGCAATAAACAAGCACGTATCTGAGTTTTTGCTTGTTGCATTCTCTCCCGCCCCCTCCCCCTTCTCCACACACTGAACAACAGAACAGTCAGTTTTTTTTTTATGCAAACCAATAGAACAACTATCAGTTATGGTGGCAGTTGTATATTATTACAGATGGGTTCGACTGTACACATACATCAGTGCCACAGGACATGCGTGGATCTGTTCTCACCTTTTTCAGCTCAATCTCCTCCATCTGCTCCTTGTAAGAGTACACCTTGCTTTCACGCTTGATGTTTTTGGACTCGGTGGTGGCCTCAACCACACTGCATAGCAAAAGGGAAACCCATGCCAAAGGCAGCAGCGTCTGAGTGAGAACACAGGCTTGCTTAATTAAAATGTCGCCCACAAAAACCTTAGAAAATGGTTTAAACGTACACTAATGGAAAAATGATTTCATTCACATTAGTAAATTACCTTTTCCCAATGGCAAAAGCACTGCTCATGTAAGGAGAAGGAGCTTTGCAAGCTACATTATGTGCCTGGAACTACTCTAAGGTTTGCGCACTATTATGTGTGACATTATAGATCCTTGACAGCACCTGCTAAGGCCTAAATACCCATTTTATCAGCAATAAAGGAAGGAGAGACTTGATG
This sequence comes from Hyalomma asiaticum, assembly GCA_013339685.2. Taxonomy (NCBI): domain Eukaryota; kingdom Metazoa; phylum Arthropoda; class Arachnida; order Ixodida; family Ixodidae; genus Hyalomma; species Hyalomma asiaticum. The sequence goes on from CM023484.1 coordinate 89,885,107, forward strand.
CAGCATGCTTTAGAAAATTTTATTGTTGCAAACCAATTCCTTTCATCACAAAGACCATTTCTTCATTTCATATTGTCACCAAACTGGCAAGAGCACAAAAAGAAATTGGGTTGGTGATGTCATAGGCCCAAGTTTTGGTGCAAAATTCTGAAGTGAAACTTTCACATTCATCTCCTCTCTTAAAGGGGCCCTGTGACACAAATTGAGTAGACCGTTTTTATCACTGATTCTAGAACTGTTGCACGCGGGGATGTCGCAGCGAGAGTAGAAACGCCGAAAGCAGAGTGGTTATAATTATATTTCAGCGAACAAACCGCCCAAAATCGCCTTCTGTTTGAACTGAGGCGACACACAAAGGAGGTTTTTGTTACAGGAAGTGACATAGAGTGACGACATAGGAGGGGCCAGGCCGGGCGTTCTGATTGGCTTGATGCTCCGAGGTGCTTGTTACACACGTGTGGTGTCTGCTTGATCACGCTATTCAGTACCAAAATGTACTAAAATAGTTTTCATGCTTCGTAAGATAGAAAGAAAGTATCTGACATTACTTGCAAAACGACGCCAGGTGTGTTGACGGCCGGACGCTGTCTGCGCGGGCGCGCTCTGCTCCCGGCGTCTTCCGGTGTCGCTCTATAAGACGCGCGTTGCTATTGGACGCCTCCACTGACGTCAGCGGGAGAGCGAAATACGAAAGGGAATGTTGGTTTCATGCTGTCTGCTCGTGTTTTGAACTTCGAGGGCTAATAACTCTAGTTCTAGACCACCGATTCGCATAATTCTTTTTGCGTTCATCTCAGCATTCGATCCTACACACACTGCAGTACTGCAGACGGCAGTTGAAAAAGTGTCGCAGGGCCCCTTTAAGGGGGGACATGGGTCTTAAGACCAAAAATATTGTCAAAAAAATCAATTTTTGGAAAATAGCATTTTTGTGATCTACATCAATCACTCTCCATATATGCCAAGTTTCCTGTCTGTTAAGGCCATATTTCGGCCAAATCATCAATTCAAAGGCATATAAAGCACGCGATATTTTGCTGTGTCAATGCTAAACACGCTCACATTCTAGTAGCTTGAGCATATACTAATGGTAGCCTACTAAATTTTTGTGTGTATGTGTACAAACATTTGCAACTGCTCACACCTAAACATAGCATTTATTTGTTTTCTTGGTTTTCTCAAAATGCTAGCTTTGCACACCCAGCAAGACATTTACTCCGATACTTAAGCGGCCATCGCAGATAGAATAATAATTCTTTTTGCAACATGAAGCTGGATGTTTAGAGCACACAACATAGGAAAGAAATTTTTAATATTACTTGCTTAAGTTTATCAAATTTGTTTTTTGTGAGACATTTGCATGGCCATTTTTGAAATGATACAGTTCATTATACTGTAAAGCAAAAAATAATGACCTAATCACAAAAGTGCTTCCATTGTTGTGATCCTTATGACTTCTGCTAACAATTAATATGCATTTGTATATTTCAGTGTGGTGGTAGTCTGTCTATCGTAGTAAGAACAAAAGAGGTTGTCTTGTTAATTATGTCATTAAATAATGAACTCAGGGGAAAAATAATAGCATCTTTAGAATCAGAAAATGAGAGCAAACAAGCATGCAAACATTAATCAAATTTGCTTCATAGATAAGTGAGGACACCTTTAAGACCCACGTCCCCCTTAAGGGGAGATGCTACTCGAAAAAGGTTTTTCTTTAATCCTTGGCCTAGAACTCTGAAAATTTTGGTACGAGTAGACATTGTGATGCTGATTTCAAAACTGCAATTAGTTTTATTGTAGCTCTAATGGTTCTTGACTTAGAACAGCTGTGATAGCAAGATATTAGGTCTTTTGCGCACACTTTTTAGCTTATGAAAAATTTTTCACACAGCATTTCAATATGTCTCATCCTGCTGCACAGGGGCAGTAGTGTGCAAAAAACTACCTAAAATGTGGAGATAACATGCTGCGCTTGCTCCATTTCCAACAGAAAACCAGAGGTGCCTGTCGTACACTGCAGATGCCCCTTACATGCACTTCAAATGCCAAACAAAAAATTCTGTAATAGATAACCAAAATTCTGTATAGATGTCAACACTCCATGTTGTCTAGAGATACTCTGTACAAAATTTCTTTAATGTTTGACAACTTTAAGTGCCTGAAAGATTGTACACAACATATAAAAATTGTCTTGATGTTGTGCACAAGCTTTCAGGCACTTAATATTGGCAACTCTTTATGAAATTTTGCACAAAGTATCTCCAGACAGCATGCAATGTTGATGTTCATACGGAATTTGGATTATGTATTACAGAACTTTTGTTTTGTAGTTTGAAATACATGTAAGGGAAATCTGCAGTACACAACAGGCACCTCTGGTTTTTTGTTGGAAATGGAGCAAGCGTAGCATGTTATCTCCACATTTTAGGTAGTTTTTTGCACACTACTGCCCCTGTGCAGCAGGATGAGCCATATTGAAATGCTGTGTGAAAATTTTTAATAAGCTAAAAAGTGTGCACAAAAGACCTAATATCTTGTTATCACAGCTGTTCTAACTCAAGAACCATTACAGCTACAATAAAACTAATTGCAGTTTTGAAATCAGCATACCAAAGTCTACTTGTGCCGAAAATTTCAGAGTTCTAGGCCAAGAATTAAAGAAACTCATTTTCGAGTAGCATCTCCCCTTAACATAATGCCGAATAACGAAATTAACAACAGAGTTCCAAAACAAAATTTATCAGTCTAAACCACTTCGCTTTTCCACATTATAGTCTCTTTAAGGTGACAGACGTCTTAAATGCACGTCTTGAACAACTCACGTGGAGAGAACACTCTTGTTGTGGAGGACGCCCTCAGGTGTGGTGTAGATGGAATACTCCTCGGCCGACACTAGCCGCAGCTCGTTCTGGCCCAGAGCAGCTAGCACCTCCGAGATTACCGCGTTCATCACAGGCTTTGGCAGCACAGCCGTTAGGGTGGTGATGGCTCCTTTCACAACCTATCAAGGAAGACGATAATGACACATGCAGTTGTTTTGGTTTGATTAAGGGGAGCGCCGTTATCACTTTTTGTTACGTGCATATCACTATGGGAACAGTCTCGACCATTCTTGAAACTTTGCATGACTGACGCACACATCTGAGTGACTTCTGGAATTTCAGAGATAATGCGAAAATGTGTTATGACGTGTGTATAATAGCCGACGCATTTCGCCGCTTGTCAGTCTTTCCGTCGACCGACTACTGTTCGTGCCGCTACTGCCATGCAGTGTGCTTGGCTTTGTTTGCTGGGCACAGGTTCGCCAAATAAAATTTTCGCCTGACATCGTCTTGAGTTGTGCTGCTTCCAAATAATCACGACCACCTGACAATAAGAAATGCAAGTCGGATAGGTACATTATCACAATACAGATTTACTATATCCATAACTTTATTGCTGACAGAGATTGCAAGGTCAATGTGGCTACAAACAATATTAGGGTAGCAGCATTGTTTTCTGGCACCTTGTCCCACAATGATGTACATGAAACAATTTTGTGACCTGTACAAAAATTTTTTAGCTGTACAGAAAAATATACAGCTAAACATGGGTATTTTTTTTCCTTAGTGCAGTGAAGACAAGGAGAAAAAGAAACAAACAGGACTTTTATAGTAGTTCCTGCATGAGCAAAACTTCTCAAACCTTATCCTACAAAGAACTTAGGTTTTGCGCATGCTATAAGAATAATGTCATCCTTTAATCTACTTATTTTCTGTTACATATTGTAGCTCTAGGATGTTATGTTCATCATGCGGCCTATGACTCGTGCCCCCATATGCATTGTCTTAATAGCAGGTACGTAGTTTCTGTCATGGTAGATGCAAAAAGAAATAAGAGAAAAAAGGACCGAAACACCACAAAATATAAGGAGTGAGACGGTTATGGAGAGTACTAGTTCCTTCCAAGCTTTAATTAGTGCACAAGAAGAGAAACAGCCCCAACTTGTTCCAGAAGCTTCAACAGCGCTTGCATGAACAACTTGCTACATCAGCCTAAAAGGTGCCAGCATGCCAAAAGGATGAAACACGTGGAAGGGAACAAAAGCAGACAACTTTGTTTGTCCTCTGCTGCACTTGCACTCGAAACATCTACTGCTATAGACGGCATAAATATGCCAGTTTGAACATCTCACAAGGAGCCCAAAATAACAGAGGCCCGTGTGCTGTGTATCGTCGCTGCACGTTAAAGAACCCCAGGTGGTACAAAGTTCCAGAGCCCTCGACTACAGTTTTCCTTACCTTCCTGTCCCTTTCATTCCCTTTCCCCCATCCTCCAGGATGCCGAGCCGTGCTCCAGACACGAGCAGCAGAAAACAGCGTCCTTCCCTTAACTGAACCGCAATCATCAGACGAGACCGTTTCAAAAGATACGAGGAACACCGAATTCACAGCAGAAAGCACAGTACTATCCAGCAGAAACTGCGGGTGCCGCGGACACACGATGCATCTTAAGAGACTTGCAGCACTGCCATGTGGTGGACTGTAGGATGGCATCAGCATGGTGGCCAAGCGAGCGCACGCCCTTGGCACACTATCCAGTATATTCTAGGCACCAAAAGTATTACTATACCAAAAGTATTAGAACAGCAGACAGGAAAGCACCAACCATCCCACCTAACCACATTGTTGCACGAGCTCTGCTTATGCCGACTGTATTAGCGGCAACGTCTCACCGGGTCAATGGTGTCCCTGGAAAGCAGCGACGGGAGTGCCTGCTGGGGGTCCAGTGGTGCCTTGCGCTCTCGCTTGAGCAGGTCGACAATTCGAAGCCACAGGTTGGAATGACGCGCAGCTGCACATGGAAAGAGGCGCCCCCCTTTTTTAAGACATCCTTTACAGCTGCGCACTCACACAGCTCAAATACAATACCTTACAAGTGGTACAACATATGGGATAAGAAGTATGGGTGGTGAATGTTTGAACTTTCAAATAATTTTCAAGCAGCATTTGCTATTCTGTTTGCACCTGACTTCTACTATTGGAAGTTTTGCTACAAAGGGACAAAATTTTTAATGTCTCACGACAAGTGGCCCATTTCCGCATGCAGTATGCTTCACCGCATAACACTTGTGCACCGCAGCAAAGTTAACACTGGCACATCTCAGTGGGTTTACTCTGTACTGCGGCAAAGTTATTAACTCGTGCATCTTCACTGCTCTCTGTTCAAGTGTTCTTTATTTTTGGGAATATTGCAGGAGGTACACTAATCATACAATCGAGTTGTTTTTCTGTGTAGTTTGACATGAAATTATTAAAAAGCATCTGAACGTTATTTGAAAAAAAAAATTCCATTCAATTTCGCACTCAGGCAAATGAATGCGAGCACCTCGGTCGCATGCCACGATTCCCCGATTCACGACACTGCCTGCGCAACAAGTTTTGCATGTGATAAGCCTTGAAAAAAAAAAAAGAAAACATTGCCTTGGCTACAGTGCCATACCGTTTATAGTGCGGATCTCTGCCACTCTGGCAGTTTAAATTGTAAGTGGTCTAAAGCAGTACTCGCCTTGCTGTAATAGTGCACTGCATGGGTGGCTCATGAGCAGTGCAATGCACCCTTTGTGTGACTGATTTCTGCGGTTTTACATCCCAAAATCACAACCTGATTATGAGAGACATTGCAGTGGAGGGCTCCAGAAATTTTGACCACCAGAGGTTCTTCGACGTGCAGTGGCATTGCACAGCACATGAACCTCAACATTTTGCCTCCATGAAAATGGAGCTGCCGCTGGAATTCCATCCTGCAACCCTCGGATCAGCAGCAGAATGCCATAGTCACTAGACACCGTGGCGGGGCACCCTGTGTGTGAGGTGCTTCTTCGGTATGGTATTCAAAGAAAACGGGTAGCAGAAGCCATCTCATATCAGCCAACGTATAGGCACAAAACCTATACCGAATTTACTCGCATAATGATCGCACTTTTTTTTTTAAAATATTGACGCAAATTTCGGGGTGCGATCGTTACACGGGGTAAATTTTCCGTGAAATAATATTTTGAGCACCGAGAACGCAAACAAATCGCGTATCAGAATTCTTACGATAGCTATCATGAACATAACCAAAAATAAAAGTAGAGTAAGGCTTGCCTTTGTAATAAACGCACACATTACGCAGGAACTGCATGCATTGCATATTGCCCTTTAATTTTTTCATTCACTGAACCCCTAACTTTCATTCAGAGTCTGAGGCGTCACTGGTGTCAGTGTCGTCGCCGCTCGATTCCCTTTCAGAACCGGCAGTGTCATCGCAGTCCCACAGAAGGTTATCTTCCGTTCCGTCGAGCGCGTTAGATATGCCTGTCTTCTTGAAGCTGTTGGCGCGGTGAAAACTACGGCATTTGTCTTTACTGCTATCCTAATACAGCACATATTCGGCCAAGGGTGGGCAAAAATTAGGCATCTGCTTGGTGCGTGCAGTTCACTTGGTGAGTATTGAAGAGTTATTTACGTAACGTTCGACAGATGGCAAACATGATGATCGTCAGCTAGACTTGACACACGACATATCACTGCGGCAAGTTTGGGGTGCGACCATTACGTGGGGGAAAAAAAAAATCGAATTTTGACGACAAAATTTAGGGGTGCGATCATTACGCGAGTGTGATCATTATGCGAGTAAATATGGTACATTGTTTGAAGAGCCACAGCAATACAGGCCATGGCATTGTCATTTTGCATCAGTGATGGCACAGCCAAACGTAGCATGAGAGTTGGTACAACAATGCAGAAAGACTCCACTAAGTCTCTTAGCAAGTAAGAGGCCCTTATATCCTTGACTTAGGTGTCTGTTAATGACATTTTCACTCAGATGCATCATCTCATCTTACGTACACCACCCACACACACAATGTGGGTATCGGCTACATGTGATGTTTTTTTTTTCCCTCTCCCTCTCTCTGTTTCTTACACACAACTCATACACTCGAGTCCCATATGGGTACGAGCTGCACGTGATTTTGATTTTTTGTTAATTATCCTAATGGTAGCAGCTCATTAGTATAAAAGACCTGTGCTCTGATTTTTTGTCTACCATGAAGCACTCTTAACATATCCTCTTTTGTAAATTTTATATTTCTGTAATGCTTTTTTCTATTCCATGGCAGTTTTTAGGAGACTAATTTTTATGGTTAAATGCCTCTTTAGTATAAAACACCTATGCTCTGACTTTATTTTTGTCGATTATACACAGCTCTTAGCATGTCCTCTTGGATAGAGTTCATAACTCATTTTGAAGTTTTGATTCCATAACGCAGAGGGAAAGTGCTGCATGACAAACCAGAGTGTCACTCAGTATTGGTGTCACTGAAAACTACTGCCTCTGCTGTGAGCGTCATTGAAATGATGGGTTGACAATAAATGCAAGTGCTGCCTTTATTTCCTACTGCCACACGACAACAAAGTGGTCACTAGACCCTCACCAAAGACTGGATGGTGTGCAGGCAGCAGGGACTCCAGGACAAGGTCCTCAGTGTCCTTGGTGTCCAAGTTGGAGCCCGAGCAGATGGTGACGAGTGCCTCTGCCAAAACCTTGGCTTCACCTGGCCCACACTCCTCAGTCTGCAAGAACAACACAGGTGCTGCTGCTGCCTTCTTTGCTGAAGCAGCTGTGCACAATGACGCTGCACGTTTTGAACGCTGCATCTCAACGTCCGGCTACCCCTGCGCTACCCTCCACCTCTCCTCCGAGCACCCAACCCAGTACCGTAGTAGTTCCACCTGTCACCTCATTACATTTTGGCGATATGATACTGTCTCCACAAACACTCATGGACACAATTTCCCGGTGATGGCTAAAGGAAAGAGAAGTGAAGTGGAAGCCATCTGTCAGTGTCTGTCACATTCAATGCCCACAGCACTGTCACTAATCAAGTGTGCTACCTGCACCCACATTCAATCAAATGACCATTCAAAAGCATAGCAAGGCTGCTGGACTGTTGATGAGCACAGTGAGTTACTGAATGTGCTTGCTTGCACGCAAGGCATGCTGGTATTATGAAGCCGGCAATGAAAAAGAAATAATTTTGCATTTCAAATTTAAACAGCCACCGTCATTACATTCCACATGTATATTATCTAAAATGCACCTTCAGAGTTTCATATCAGGTTTGTCACAAATTTGCAACAAATGACGCTTAATTAAACTAACAAGAGGAGAAAGAAGAATAACCTTTACTGAGGGAAAAGGGGGGAAGGGGTTTATGAGCTAGATGGGTGGGGCCCTAAGTCCAGGGCTCCACTGGCTTGTGCCGCCAGCCAGACGTGGCTCAGAATCACTTGTTGCCCCTCTGGGTCCGGGATGGCGAGTGCTCCCATTGCACCAGACAGTTTTCCATTCCATACATATCCTGTGTCAAATTCCAGTTGCCTGGCCTTTCGCAACATCCCCATGAGATGTGGTACAGATTGGGTGGCGAGTCGGGGCACCACAGACAATCGTGCCTATACAAACACGGAAAAATTTTGTGTAATCACAAGAAATTTGGATAGACCCTCGTTTAAATTCTACGAAGGTCCAGTATGTTGTCCCCTTCAAGAGATTTATGCTAGTAACCCTTTTTATAAGAAAATTGTGACGTAACGATCAAGGATTGACGCAGTAGGGTGAAGCAACAACAGGTCTCCTGCAACGTCTTCAACACCATCGCCACAGGAATTGGTGACAGCATGTCACCTGGCTGGCCATATGACTGGCCAAACGACTGCGAGCAATTCACATTGCTTGTGCAACATAGGTGAACTTTCGACTTCGTGCGCTTAAAAACGGACCGCCCTTTCCAAATGTGCAGCCTGTGCTGCTAGCATGTCGTCAAGGCAGGGGGCAGAGGTGGTGAAGCTTCTGTCAACAGGCATTCGTGCTTCACAGTGATGCTTGCGTGCATTGCTGACTGCAGAAAGCCATCACCATTTCTTATTTTTAGGCACAAGATGCTGCCAAAATAGGCCTTCTTGCGGGATGTTGTATGTGTAAATGAAAAGGAACACATGGATGAGGCCGTTATGCTCGAATGGAACTGCACAGTATGGAATCAGATGGCCAGTGCACTGCTGTGGCTTTCAAACAAGCTTTTGCAGGATGTCTTTCATGAGCACCTGACTGCAGCTGTAAAGCAGGTGCTCCGAGACGGGAGAACAGACCCCGCCGTCATTCTGGGAGGCAGAACGATCTAACAGCCTCTCGACGCTGAGCTCAAGGAACGTGCACGCGAACTCTATAATCAGTGGATGGCTGGCAACAACCCGCGGACCCCAACCGGCTGGCTGCAGAGGCTGCCTTTCAGGATGGTGTGTACATGAGTCTCACACGTGTAATGGTCACTGCCCGATGAAATGGCAGTGTGCACGTTTTGGAAGTGCTGTATCAGCAATTCACTCGACAGCACCGAGGGCGACGTGCTCTGGGACGCTGCAGCCATCAACAAGTAATCGACCTTGCATGAGAGTCACGACAGTTCAGGCAAGGGGGGCTGTGAATAAATCTTTGTGCCCAATAATTTTTTCACTGAATTTTCTGCCTCCAGGTAAGAGGGTCCGCTTATATTTCGTCTTGATCTGTATTCCACGACATATGGTACCATTACAGCAAGCGACTGTCGTTGGGGGCAGGAAACCTCTTGTGGGCTGCTAGGCTGGTGTTATTCAGTATGTGGCAAATTTGTGACAACCAGCAGTAAAGAGTTAATTAAACTAAAGTTATGTTGTATTCTGCCTGAGTGGACATGAACTTATGTGATGTGGTTAGAGCATTAGAGCCCGAGAGCTCACATCCAGCCATCTGAACACTTTGATGTATATTCTATTGTGCAAGCTGTTACGGGCTCATTGCAACAGCCAATAGACCTCTCCTGGGGTACGTCACGAAAGGGCTGTGACGTCAGCCATGTGACCCTAGCGCGCACGTGCGAACGGACTGGTTGGCAAAACATTGCAGCGTTCGGCGTGGTTGCATGCTGCCGTACGGGTGAACAGAGTTCGTACTCGTTTGTTTTGTGCGCGTGCACATGGCCGCTTTGACATGGTGGTTAGCTTTTGCGATGGAGGATATGTCCAAACGCGCGATAAAGGGCAGTGGCATCCGGTCCTTGTTTTTTTTTCCAGGATTTCCGAAGTCCAAACTACACAGTGATGGAAAGCCTGGGTGCGAGCTGTGCGCAGTGTAAAACAGCAGCCGTCGGACAGCAAGAGGATTTTTGGATTACATTTCATCGCTGGTAGGTGCTTGCCTGTAACCTAGAGCTCCTAGGCGTTTTGTTATTTGTGCTTCCGCAGCATTTGTGAGCATGGATATTTTATCAACTCGGCTGCCCCGTCTCGATTTTCTGAGCTCCCAGAGTGGGTAGCTAACGTGTTTGCTAAGAGGACTAGCGTTGAAACACAAAGCAAAAAGTGTGAGCGTTTTGAACGCGCTTTGAAACGGAAGCATTCCTTCAGTAAGCGGTAGTTACGAATGCTGTGCAGATTTTCTCATTTCGCGCTCACTTCGCTGTAACTTGCGTCGGGCTGGCACTCCAAAGGAAAATTTTGTTTGTGTTTTCGGACGCGATAGCAGTACCAGTCTCACCTGTTTTCGACCGTATAAAAGTTTAGTTCCTGAGCAGAAAGAACGGAAGGAAATGCACATGTGCGCTACAACTCAAACGGCCATGCAAGTACAGTGCGCAGTGTGGACGCTGCCTGCAGCTCGTAAGGCATGGCGGTGGTTCTCCGCGATGGTGTTCGCTTTGAAAAACGTGCATTCCATGCCTGGTTGGCAAAGGTCGCAGTGTTCGGCGTGGTTCCATGCTGCCGTACGGATGGACCGTGGCTGTACTGGTCTTTGTGCGCGTTACCTGGCCTCTCTGACACGGTGGTTAGCTTTTGCACTGTAGGATGTGCCAAACGCGCAACAAAATTAAGACAGCGCATTGTAATATTTTTTTTCTGGATTTCCGAACGACAGCAGTCGACGGAAAGCGTTGGCGCCCTAGTTCGAGACAAGCACTAGGTGCACGTGGCCTTTCATTAAGCCGTACGCTTTGAGCGATCAGTAACGCTCCATGGCCTCTGCACTGTACGGGCCAGGCATGCTCGCGAGGTACACACACAGCTGAACGTTTGGTCAAGGTTTTAAGGTCGTTCTTCCATTCCGAAATGGTGCAGGGGTATAGATACTGCATTCCACGAACTTGCAGCTTCTCTTCGACAAAGCGCCACCGCGCAACCTCGGGAAGGGACAGTACCATCGCGTGCAAAGCCCGAGCAAACTGCTGGAGCCGCCGGAGCTTTTTGCCAACCACTGCGAAACTGGTCCGCCGCGATGTCGATGGCGATGCTCTGCGTGACGTCACATTGTTGACAAACAGGGACAGGTCTATTTTAGCGGTACTGTTGTCTCGTGACACTAGTGCTGGTGTCCGCCGCAGCTTCTACACTCCGCTGTCATCGGTGGAGTATAGCCAGCAGAGAGCCCTCTCTCTGGAGAAGCTGACACCCTCTGCACATTCAAATGCCTGCAAATACAGAAGTCCTCAAAGCGAAGCTGGGTGAACAACCTTTGACATAAACAGAAGCATTTCAAAGCAGCCTAGAATGGAACCTGCCTTGCTTACCAACACAGCATCTTAAGTTTCCCTCCCACCGGGAGCAAATACTAAACCAAGCTCAAGACGCAAAATCAAAGCGTTGTGCCTACAAAGGGGCATCACCTTCTCCTTGAGGTGACTGTCCACAAAGCCAGAGAACTCTCGGAGCAGAAAGCAGGCGAGGGAGGTGCCGCTCAGCACCGACACCAGCTTGCGCACGGTGCTCTGGGCTGACTGGCGCACAGGGTGGCTGGGGTGGCTCAGCCCCTTCAGCAGTGGCACTGCAAAGGGCCTGCGAACAACAAAAACGATGCGCAACCAGAAATGATCAAAGCTTAGGGGAAACAGCTGTGTAGATGAGCACAGTGCAATGCATTGAGCAAATGTGCATGACTCTCTGCACATCCATAATGCATATAGAGGCAAAAGAAACTTCCTTAAGTGCTATAGAAATATAGAGAAAATTACTGTTTGCCTCAAGTGCACCATGTGTTTTCTGTCAAATTTCCTTATGGGAATATATTAAACACTCACTTGAGGTTGGCAAAGCAGGAGTCAGGATGGTCCAGAATCATTCTCGTGATTAGCTGTAGCACAAGGAGATGTGCTGCAAAGAAAACAAAAAAAACATCAACAAAAAAGGGGTGTTCAAGAAAATTCAAGTTAGGTCCACGCTGTGGAAACTGTCAAAACAGCAGAGCTGTTATTTCATTGCTGGTTGCAACATACTGTGATGGTGTGCAGTTACTGACAGTATGTCCTTCACTTAGCACTATGCAATTCTTTTTCTTTCCTTGCATTTCACGCAACTGAAATGCAACCACGGATGCGGGGATCAAACCCTTAACTTCGAGATAAACTTTTTTTCACTTTATTGCATGTTGTGCTTCACGTCATCGCCATCACGGTTTGGGGCTGAAGGCAAGCGTGGGACTGCGAGCACACATGCCTCACGCTGGGCTTCGCGTAACTACCACCATGTAGCAGTGAGCGAGGGCAAAAATGCCGCCATATATGTAGCAGATGGCCGAAAACAGGCAGTGAATCACCTTTTTTTCCTCTTGCACAATGTCGCCACCACCACCGATAAAAGGTCGACTAAGAATATCTGCAATGCTGAAACCTTAGCACCTCCCAAAATTTCTGCACTTGCAGAGGTTTCACTGGAGTGCGAGTAGGCATCGTTAAACAGAACTATGTTTTTTCTTTGTGACCTCCTCGTCAGCTTATGCAGAGACCCCGGCAGCACTGGATTACAATGTTTTTACAGGATTATTTACTTTTATTTAGCATTAAAATACACTAAAGATGTGTATAAAATGCAACTCTAAATCAAATTGTTTTTGAACATGACAAAGGAACATGCATGCATTTTTTTCCCTTGGTCCTTTATAGTTGGAGATTAACAGACATCGCAAAAGATGATGCCACCAGACATTTTTTTCAAGACTTTCAGGGGCAGGTTAAAAATGGATAAACCTCGACACAACGAACTTAAATATAATGAAATTGATGTAATGAAGTATATTTGATCTTTACAATGTGATGCCATAAAATGCCATGTGTTTTTACTGCCATATAAAAAGCATGTTTATCTGCGATTTCAATTTAAGGAACTACCACTGCCCAATCCCCAGTGGCGGTTACACCAGGTGCTGTAGGCCGGCACCACATCCCTGCAGCTATACTGGTGCAAGCCTGTTGTCACAGTAGAAGTGCAAATACATTTATCATGATATGTGCTGGCTTGGCTTCCTGCCCCTTTTTCGCTCCCTCTGCTTAGCTTCCAGCATGCTCGAGACGAAAGAGTCAACGCACTCTGGCAGTTGAACTCCCCTCAAGCTTGACGCTGTAACTCCACTAATACCCAACGAAGTCGAATAATTCTTGTGGCAGGCGATTCATGCGGCAATTAGCTCGCTATGCAGTGCAGGGTTCGTACAGGTTTTGAAGGAAAAAATTCAAGGGTTTTCAAGGACTTTCAAGGCCCTATTGAAGGATTTTCAAGGCACTTAACTCTCGCTGCAAAGCCGAAAGAAAGGCCTCAGACCATGGCATATTACATAGGCGCATTTCTTCTCGCCACAACAAAACGCCTTTGCTACTTCACTGTCTGGGAACATCCGCCGGAATAACTCCCCTGCCTGAGATGACGTCCGGTATGACATATTGGATGTAACCACCTTCGAGTCCAAAGAATTTCGGCGTCAGTGAGAAGCCTGTGCGCTTTACAAGCATCGTTTAGGCTTGGCAACACCTCCCGAAGCATTGCGCCTGGTGCCTGCAACAGAGGCGCGGCAGCGAACTGCTCTGTCGCGACAGGAGTCGGGTAGCATTTCAGTGTGCTCCCTTGCGCTACATTCATTGCACGAATGTGCTTCACATTTTTCATACGACTTCTCAAAGCCAATTCACTCGATAGCACCAAGGACGTCATGCTCCGGGACGCAGCCATCAACAAGTAATCGACCTTGCATGAGAGTCACGACAGTTCAGGCAAAGGGGGCTGTGAATAAATCTTTGTGCCCAATAATTTTTTCACTGAATTTTCTGCCTCCAGGTAAGAGGGTCCGCTTACATTTCGTCTTGATCTGTACTCCACGACATATGGTACCATTACAGCAAGCGACTGTCGTTGGGGGCAGGAAACCTCTTGTGGGCTGCTAGGCTGGTGTTATTCAGTATGTGGCAAATTTGTGACAACCAGCAGTAAAGAGTTAATTAAACTAAAGTTATGTTGTGTTCTGCCTGAGTGGACATGAACTTATGGTGATGTGGTTAGAGCATTAGAGCCCAAGAGCTCACATCCAGCCATCTGAACACTTTGATGTATATTCTATTGTGCAAGCTGTTACGGGCTCATTGCAACAGCCAATTTTAGTGGTACTGTTGTCTCGTGACACTAGTGCTGGTGTCCGTCGCAGCTTCTACACTCCGCTGTCATCGGTGCAGTGTAGCCAGCAGAGAGCCCTCTCTCTGGAGAAGCTGACACCCTCTGCACATTCAAATGCCTGCAAATACAGAAGTCCTCAAAGCGAAGCTGGGTGAACAACCTTTGACATAAACAGAAGCATTTCAAAGCAACCTAGAATGGAACCTGCCTTGCTTACCAACACAGCATCTTAAGTTTCCCTCCCACCGGGAGCAAATACTAAACCAAGCTCAAGACGCAAAATCAAAGCGTTGTGCCTACAAAGGGGCATCACCTTCTCCTTGAGGTGACTGTCCACAAAGCCAGAGAACTCTCGGAGCAGAAAGCAGGCGAGGGAGGTGCCGCTCAGCACCGACACCAGCTTGCGCACGGTGCTCTGGGCTGACTGGCGCACAGGGTGGCTGGGGTGGCTCAGCCCCTTCAGCAGTGGCACTGCAAAGGGCCTGCGAACAACAAAAATGATGCGCGACCAGAAATGATCAAAGCTTAGGGGAAACAGCTGTGTAGATAAGCACAGTGCAATGCATTGAGCAAATGTGCATGACTCTCTGCACATCCATAATGCATATAGAGGCAAAAGAAACTTCCTTAAGTGCTATAGCAATATAGAGAAAATTACTGTTGGCCTCAAGTGCACCATGTGTTTTCTGTCAAATTTCCTTATGGGGAATATATTAAACACTCACTTGAGGTTGGCAAAGCAGGAGTCAGGATGGTCCAGAATCATTCTCGTGATTAGCTGTAGCACAAGGAGATGTGCTGCAAAGAAAACAAAAAAAAAACGTCAACAAAAAAGGGGTGTTCAAGAAAATTCAAGTTAGGTCCACGCTGTGGAAACTGTCAAAACAGCAGAGCTGTTATTTCATTGCTGGTTGCAACATACTGTGATGGTGTGCAGTTACTGACAGTATGTCCTTCACTTAGCAGTATGCAATTCTTTTTCTTTCCTTGCATTTCACGCAACTGAAATGCAACCACGGATGCGGGGATCAAACCCTTAACTTCGAGATAAACTTTTTTTCACTTTATTGCATGTTGTGCTTCACGTCATCGCCATCACGGTTTGGGGCTGAAGGCAAGCGTGGGACTGCG
Organism: Hyalomma asiaticum; assembly: GCA_013339685.2. Lineage (NCBI taxonomy): Eukaryota > Metazoa > Arthropoda > Arachnida > Ixodida > Ixodidae > Hyalomma > Hyalomma asiaticum. The sequence continues at coordinate 89,900,730 of CM023484.1, forward strand.
AGCACACATGCCTCACGCTGGGCTTCGCGTAACTACCACCATGTAGCAGTGAGCGAGGGCAAAAATGCCGCCTATATGTAGCAGATGGCCGAAAACAGGCAGTGAATCACCTTTTTCCTCTTGCACAATGTCGCCACCACCACCGATAAAAGGTCGACTAAGAATATCTGCAATGCTGAAACCTTAGCACCTCCCAAAATTTCTGCACTTGCAGAGGTTTCACTGGAGTGCGAGTAGGCATCGTTAAACAGAACTATGTTTTTTCTTTGTGACCTCCTCGTCAGCTTATGCAGAGACCCCGGCAGCACTGGATTACAATGTTTTTACAGGATTATTTGCTTTTATTTAGCATTAAAACACACTAAAGATGTGTATAAAATGCAACTCTAAATCAAATTGTTTTTGAACATGACAAAGGAACATGCATGCATTTTTTTCCCTTGGTCCTTATAGTTGGAGATGAACAGACATCGCAAAAGATGATGCCACCAGACATTTTTTCAAGACTTTCAGGGGCAGGTTAAAAATGGATAAACCTCGACATAACGAACTTCAATATAATGAAATTGATGTAATGAAGTATATTTGATCTTTACAATGTGATGCCATAAAATGCCATGTGTTTTTACTGCCATATAAAAAGCATGTTTATCTGCGATTTCAATTAAGGAACTACCACTGCCCAATCCCCAGTGGCGGTTAAACCTCTTGTGGGCTGCTAGGCTGGTGTTATTCAGTATGTGGCAAATTTGTGACAACCAGCAGTAAAGAGTTAATTAAACTAAAGTTATGTTGTGTTCTGCCTGAGTGGACATGAACTTATGGTGATGTGGTTAGAGCATTAGAGCCAAGAGCTCACATCCAGCCATCTGAACACTTGATGTATATTCTATTGTGCAAGCTGTTACGGGCTCATTGCAACAGCCAATTTTAGCGGTACTGTTGTCTCGTGACACTTGTGCTGGTGTCCGTCGCAGCTTCTACACTCCGCTGTCATCGGTGCAGTGTAGCCAGCAGAGAGCCCTCTCTCTGGAGAAGCTGACACCCTCTGCACATTCAAATGCCTGCAAATACAGAAGTCCTCAAAGCGAAGCTGGGTGAACAACCTTTGACATAAACAGAAGCATTTCAAAGCAGCCTAGAATGGAACCTGCCTTGCTTACCAACACAGCATCTCAAGTTTCCCTCCCACCGGGAGCAAATACTAAACCAAGCTCAAGACGCAAAATCAAAGCGTTGTGCCTACAAAGGGGCATCACCTTCTCCTTGAGGTGACTGTCCACAAAGCCAGAGAACTCTCGGAGCAGAAAGCAGGCGAGGGAGGTGCCGCTCAGCACCGACACCAGCTTGCGCACGGTGCTCTGGGCTGACTGGCGCACAGGGTGGCTGGGGTGGCTCAGCCCCTTCAGCAGTGGCACTGCAAAGGGCCTGCGAACAACAAAAATGATGCGCGACCAGAAATGATCAAAGCTTAGGGGAAACAGCTGTGTAGATAAGCACAGTGCAATGCATTGAGCAAATGTGCATGACTCTCTGCACATCCATAATGCATATAGAGGCAAAAGAAACTTCCTTAAGTGCTATAGCAATATAGAGAAAATTACTGTTGCCTCAAGTGCACCATGTGTTTTCTGTCAAATTTCCTTATGGGAATATATTAAACACTCACTTGAGGTTGGCAAAGCAGGAGTCAGGATGGTCCAGAATCATTCTCGTGATTAGCTGTAGCACAAGGAGATGTGCTGCAAAGAAAACAAAAAAAAACATCAACAAAAAAGGGGTGTTCAAGAAAATTCAAGTTAGGTCCACGCTGTGGAAACTGTCAAAACAGCAGAGCTGTTATTTCATTGCTGGTTGCAACATACTGTGATGGTGTGCAGTTACTGACAGTATGTCCTTCACTTAGCACTATGCAATTCTTTTTCTTTCCTTGCATTTCACGCAACTGAAATGCAACCACGGATGCGGGGATCAAACCCTTAACTTCGAGATAAACTTTTTTTCACTTTATTGCATGTTGTGCTTCACGTCATCGCCATCACGGTTTGGGGCTGAAGGCAAGCGTGGGACTGCGAGCACACATGCCTCACGCTGGGCTTCGCGTAACTACCACCATGTAGCAGTGAGCGAGGGCAAAAATGCCGCCATATATGTAGCAGATGGCCGAAAACAGGCAGTGAATCACCTTTTTTCCTCTTGCACAATGTCGCCACCACCACCGATAAAAGGTCGACTAAGAATATCTGCAATGCTGAAACCTTAGCACCTCCCAAAATTTCTGCACTTGCAGAGGTTTCACTGGAGTGCGAGTAGGCATCGTTAAACAGAACTATGTTTTTTTTTTTTAACTATGTTTTTCTTTGTGACCTCCTCGTCAGCTTATGCAGAGACCCCGGCAGCACTGGATTACAATGTTTTTACAGGATTATTTACTTTTATTTAGCATTAAAATACACTAAAGATGTGTATAAAATGCAACTCTAAATCAAATTGTTTTTGAACATGACAAAGGAACATGCATGCATTTTTTTCCCTTGGTCCTTTATAGTTGGAGATGAACAGACATCGCAAAAGATGATGCCACCAGACATTTTTTTCAAGACTTTCAGGGGCAGGTTAAAAATGGATAACCCTCGACATAACGAACTTCAATATAATGAAATTGATGTAATGAAGTATATTTGATCTTTACAATGTGATGCCATAAAATGCCATGTGTTTTTACTGCCATATAAAAAGCATGTTTATCTGCGATTTCAATTTAAGGAACTACCACTGCCCAATCCCCAGTGGCGGTTACACCAGGTGCTGTAGGCCGGCACCACATCCCTGCAGCTATACTGGTGCAAGCCTGTTGTCACAGTAGAAGTGCAAATACATTTATCATGATATGTGCTGGCTTGGCTTCCTGCCCCTTTTTCGCTCCCTCTGCTTAGCTTCCAGCATGCTCGAGACAAAAGAGTCAACGCACTCTGGCAGTTGAACTCCCCTCAAGCTTGACGCTGTAACTCCACTAATACCCAACGAAGTCGAATAATTCTTGTGGCAGGCGATTCATGCGGCAATTAGCTCGCTATGCAGTGCACAGTTCGTACAGGTTTTGAAGGAAAAAATTCAAGGGTTTTCAAGGACTTTCAAGGCCCTATTGAAGGATTTTCAAGGCACTTAACTCTCGCTGCAAAGCCAAAAGAAAGGCCTCAGACCATGGTATATTACATAGGCGCATTTCTTCTCGCCACAACAAAACGCCTTTGCTACTTCACTGTCTGGGAACATCCGCCGGAATAACTCCCCTGCCTGAGATGACGTCCGGTATGACATATTGGACGTAACCACCTTCGAGTCCAAAGAATTTCGGCGTCAGTGAGAAGCCTGTGCGCTTTACAAGCATCGTTTAGGCTTGGCAACACCTCCCGAAGCATTGCGCCTGGTGCCTGCAACAGAGGCGCGGCAGCGAACTGCTCTGTCGCGACAGGAGTCAGGTAGCATTTCAGTGTGCTCCCTTGCGCTACATTCATTGCACGAATGTGCTTCACATTTTTCATATGACTTCTCAAAGCCAATTCACCCATACCAGTCACATCGAAGTCACATACCAGTCACATCGAAGTCACATACCAGTCACATCACCCATACCAGTCACACCATACCATCACATCGACACAACGAGCCCGATGCGGGCTCGTTGTGTCGCATGCAATCCACAGCTTGTAGTTGTCGTGATATAGCCACGTAGGTTGGAACTTGCTTTTTCTGGGCATTGTTGATCAGCACATCATTTCACAGAAGACACGATTATTTAGAAAAGTGTTGACACCAAGGAGGCACGACAACGGCAAAGCCAGCTCACGGGCTTGACTCGGCGGGCGCTTGCAAGGCTCACACTGACCGCACCACACGACCAGTGCTGCCAGTTGCCTAATCAGAATCAGCTATATAGGTATAAAAACTGAGACTTTTTGTTCGCTACAGTTCAGAACCTTTATTTAAAAAAAGAAAATTTCACCAACAAAAGCCGTTTTGATGCTGATAAATACAAGTTAAAATTGAATATTTATGAAACTCAAGGTTCTTCAAGGACTAGTCAGAAATTCAAGGTTTTTAAGGGCCTTGAAAACGGACTTTTGAAATTCAAGGGTATTCAAGGTTTTCAAGGACCTGTGCGCGCCCTGGCAGTGTCACTCAAGGATTAGCTGTAAATGTGTAGCAGGGCCCCTTTAATGAGACCACTGCTGCCATGCCAAACGGAGGGGCCTTGCATAAAAACACAATTCACGGCTATGCTTGCTTATCAAAGAGCTCTTCGTGCTGAAGCAATGATAAGAAGGGGGCGTGTCTTACTGTCTTCTGACGCAGTCTGTAGAAACTTTTCAGCAAAGAATGGCTGCTTTTCTTGGTCTAGAAGCTGTGTAACCGTGCTTTTGATCTTGTTCTCTGTAAGAAAAGAAAAAAAAGTATACATACACGTTATCAACAGCCACAATCATTGCACAGCATTGTCATTTGCACAGTGCTGTCATTGCATCATTGGACACTCTGACCAATAAGCTTTCTGTTCAAATAAAGACGGGTACCTTACAAATTGGTTGTCGGTCCCTTTAAAGCATACATGTAAACCGGTGAGCATCCTTTCTAAACAGCTGCTAGTAGTGCCTGTCTCTGTCTGAGTATCTGTGTGTACGTTTATTCGTGCGAAGTTCAACCTTCCACAAGTTAGCATGTATGGATCATATGAATTCAGGATAAAACAAACATAATGCATGCCCCTGACGAATTGGTAGCATTGAAATTCTACTGTAGCCAATATTTGTTGCAAACATGCATCTGTTAAACTGTAATAGCAACAAGATAGCTTTAGATAGCTCACCAAATCCAGTACTGCTACACTGAGGTGCAAATTGGGTTCACCCTTGCTTGCATACCAGAGTTTTCAAAACCTGTTCGAGGCCATAGCTTCTGCTTCCAGTGGACAATGGCTGCCTTCACAATCTTGAAGCAAACTGGAGTGGCAGGCTGGCAAGCAGTAATAATGATGCATTGTCGAACCCCTAGACCACCATGGCCATTGATGTCCGCCATAGTGGTCTGGTGGTTTTGGCACTTGGCTGTTGACCTGAACAACACAAGTTCGACCCCAGCTGCGGTGGTAGCATATTAAACTGAGGCGAAAATGGTAGGGACGCACATACCGTGCAATGTCAGTGCACATTAAGAATCCCAAGCGGCTGAAATTTTCGGATCCCTCGACTGCCGCGTGCCTCGTAAGAACATTGTGGTTTTGACCCATCAAATATTATTATGGCCACTTCTGGTAGCAATGTACAACAATGGATCCACAGAAGGGTAAAGAGACCAGCTGAAGGGCATGCTGAATCAGTCCCGGCATGTGCTCACCAGATGGGGAACCAGCCGGTTGAAGGCGGAACAGAAGACAGGCGGCAGCCAAGCCCTCGCAGACTGGTCCCGGTTGCAATGGCTGTGCCAAGGCCCGCTCTATGGCCTTGAGCACCAGACCTAGAATAGGCTCCACCTGCTTGCAGCCCGGCACACCTGTCAGATAAATATGCCAGTCCAGTTATTCTCAAGATCTTTTAGTGAACTTTACAAATGGTGCCCTATTACATTACTAGAGAGAGAGAGCGAAACCTTTAATGAGATGCTGGGGATGTTTGCCTGACATGCTACTCCAGTTCTAGGTGATGATAATGATATATACACTGATAAACATAATATAGGCCGTCACATACAACCACCATAAACATGTACACTACTTAAAGTTTCGATAAGGCTTGTGGCCTGCAAAAATATCAGCACTTTTGTGGTGTGCAATGCAGAAGTGGCATTTTGCCATGGGTCAAAAATATGCCGTAGTTCTAGGCTGCAGTTCTGTGCAAGGCGTATTGCTGCGTTCAGAGATTCTCGCTCAGATGCGTAGCTTCACACACACAGAACGTGCTGAAGGTTTTCAGGGACATTACATTGGAGGCATAATGACGAGTCGGATAGTTGGAGCTTGTTCTTAGAATAGTTGGTGTAGGCAGGTTTGGTCTTGTTTATTGAGGTATCACGGCATGTCGAATTGGCACAATGGGACAATTTTGTGCAAGGGTCCGTACTGATGTCCTGCATCTGTCCAGAGGAATCACTGGAAACGCCAAGCGTGTGCTGCTATGAGGGTTGCCACATATGTTTTCGAGAAAGTTTTGTCGACCACTTCGCTCAAAGCTTCGTGTCCACGTCTGGCAGCGTGATCAGCCTGGACGTTGCCTTTTATACCGCAGTGAGCTGGTAACCATCGCAGCACAACACTGCGGTGCAGTTTGCAGGCGCTGTTGCATAGGCACTTGATATCCTCTACAAGTTGTTCCTGCGTGCGTGGGGACTTCAGGGACTGCAGGGCACCTCTTGAATCAGTGAATGTGACCCAAGACTCAGCTGTCCGGTCGACGACGTACCCACAGTGCAATGAGTTCAGTGGCCATAGATGAAGTGCTAGAGAGGTGCAACAGAGGAATGCCAAGCTGATGTGAGATACGTCTTCTCCACCAAGCCTATGTGGTGTGGAGTGATAAAGCTTTTCCAGCTAGCATTCCTTGCTGATTCTCGCAAAAACTTTCTATCGCTTGAAACCACAGATTTATGAATAAAACCTTAAGCGTGAAACAAATTAAAATATTAATGTGTGTGAGCAAATCAAATAGAATATTTTTCTAACATTATTCGAATATCTTTTTTAAATGACACCTACAGAAGCAACGTACTGCTAGACATGGGTGAAAAGAATATATTACATGACTGGTGTACTCTTACAATTTCGTCACTAGAAAAAGAGCAGTCAAGCCCTAAACAACAATCCCATAGAGAGCTGTATATGCAAGAGCTAACTTTGCTGCTATACGCATGTGTTAGCTTTACCACAGTATGCAAGTGTTATTTTCATGGCAGTGCACAAGTGTTAGCTTAGCCGCAGTATGCGAGTGTCCGCCTCGCTGCAGTACATGACTGTTATGCAGCAAAGCATACTCTATGCAGGAGCGGGCCACTTGTCACAGGACATCGCACACTCTGCCTCTTAAGGGGGGACGCGGCTTTCGAATCGCGAAAAATGCCAAAAAAATCGATTTTTTGAAAATAGTATGTTCAGTTTCTGCAACTCTTTCTCTCACCGATTCCAAAATATCTTTGTTGAAAACCGCGTAGAAATGCCCAAAATAATTAATTTCAGTAGCGAAGGAGGCGAAAATCATCGCGCAAATAACGAAAAAGCTGCGTTTTTCAAACCGCTATAGCTCCGCGACTTCGCTACCGGCCGCCGCCATCTTGGGCGCATTGAAAAGAGCAGTTCTCCGTCTTCAAATTTCCCGCTTCAGCTAGCTCCTCCCCGCCAAAACAAGCGCACAAAAAGCAAATGTTCCAAGGTCGTTTTGAGGGCTCCGACTGGCCGCGTCCGCCATATTGCCCGAGCGCGCTTCGCTATTGGTCTGACGCTCCCACGTGGGGCGAACATCGTCTGCTGCTTGCGCCTTCCGAAGTTACGGCTGTCGAGTGGCGCTACGTAGTTGCGTGTTCGCACTCGCTCTGTTGTAACTGATCGACGCTCATTCAGAACGAAACTACGTTTTAGTTTGGCAGGCGCACGGGATACACCCGCCGCGTGTACGATCGCGATCAGATAACGGCGGCGATCAGATAACATTGCGAAGCGCGTCTCGGACCGACAGATAACGGACCCGCGGACGTTCCGCTTATCAGCAGCGCGGTCGCGTCGGACCTACGAAGGCCATCACTAGCGGCACCGCGGACTCGCAACCGAGCATTACGTGCGGTACTTTGAAGCCCCGCGCCGTACCAACGCTTACCGCACGCCTACGGCTCGGAGTCGCGCTAGGCCTAACTGCGCATCGGCTGCTGCGCCAGCAGCCGAGCACGTCGCACGGCGGCTTTTCGGATCAGCGGCAATGCATTTCGGGTATTTCGGGCATCGGCTACTCAAACCGAGGCTAGGCACGTTACGCGCCGACTATTCGGAAACGCGGCTCGGCATTTCGCGCAAACGCCGCGACCAAGCACAGCGCGCGTAGACGGACCCCGCGATCGCTCAGATAGCGCTCACCTCGCGGACAAATGAAGTGCGGTCAGCGAGCGCTGGTAGTGCAGTTTAGGTGCATTTTATTCCTTGCTTAGTATCACTGAAAGTTCTTGTGAACGTTCTGACACATTGTATATTGTATGACTCGCAGAGTAGCCAAGGGAGGGGGGGGCGGTAGGGTGAAACTGCAGCTACCTGGGGTCCTTACCCTCTACACGGCTGCCGAAAAAGACGCTCAGCGAGCAAAGAAGTCATAAAGCATGCATGAAATGAAAGGGCAGAGACCCAAAAGGTTGCCTCCACACAAAGATACGAAGAACTACAGTGCTGGTGCATTCTAACAAATGCAAATGACTTCGAAAACTTTGATGGGCGTTTTCTCACAACTGTGTTTTGGACATTGTGCACTGCTCGTGGAAAGAGTCGCACGGGATGGACTGGACCAATTTTGATGCCATTTTTTTTTTCCGAATCCCTGAACATTGCTTGAGGGTCTGACATTCTTCGATTTCTTGTTTATGGCCCAGTTTTTTTTCTAGAAGATGATTTGTTCATGACACTGTTTCTGACAATGTGTGTAGGCAACCATGATGGTCTCTATAAAAAAAAAGAGAAGCCATAAAAAAAATTCTGAGAGTGTCAGACCCTGTAGTATTCTTTTGAGTAAAGATCAACACCATTTGCAGCTTCCTGGCACGTTTTGTTACAGCGCTAGGCTTTCCACGAGCAGACCATATAATTGGACTGTGTAGCGTGATGTAACTTGGGAACTACTCAAGGTATCATGATGAAACTGCATATTTCCCTATTCATGACACTTATGAGTATGCATGCCAAATTTCATTGCTCTAGGTCAACAAACAAAAAAGTTTTTTTTGAACGCCACCTCCCCCCTTAAAGGGACCCTGAAACGGTTTTGACGATTTTGTGCAAACATGGTGATCCAGTAGAGCGAGTCATTAGGATCATTTGAGGGCAGATTTCAGCGCTGTGCGTAAAGTGTGGAATTTACAATAAGGTTTTCAACACGTGCATCGGAAAAGATCGCAGCGGCTCGCCAAAAGGCTTTTTCAAACGCCCCCGCCAACGACCGATGGAATGGGAGGTCGCTGATTGGCCCCTAGCCATCATGTGCATGTAATTTTCCCAACCTAACTGTGAACAACGTGCTTCTACAACGTGCTCCTTCGTTTCAGCCAACGGTATCGTCGCGGCATCTGGTGGCATACACACGAGTCACTGGCACTCTATTACAGAGGCTAGCACTGCCAAGGCAGGCGAACTCAGTAAGGATATCGGGGCACTATGTCGCCACGAAGGGCTCGGCAGAGCGGCTCACGCGGGAGGTGCTGTCGTCGCTAGCGCACACTTCGCAGCAGATCGAGTTGAGGAGGAACAGCAGTGGTAAGGAGGAAGGCGACAGAAATAAGCCCATAGCTGCCTTAGCGCATGGTGCTTCGCTTTGTTTATGGTGTGAATGATTTCACAATTGTGTTGCCTAATCAGTGACGCAATGTAAAAAAAACGTTTCAGGGACCCTTTAATTACAGACTTCAAAAGCGGTGGAACCCACTTAAAACAACATTGAGGTGCCATGAAGGTTACATTGTCATAAATGATAATTGTTATAACAGGGTTACATGAAAAAAGCTAAACAAAGGGAACTTCAGAGCTGTTGGGTGTTAGCAATAGAGGGAAGAAATGACAAAAAGCTAGAGCTATGGCAAGCTGTGCTTCGAGTTGTCGATGGATTCGCCCTCGCGCTGTCAATCGCTAGCCTCCTGGTTAGCTCAATTGGCAGAGCGTGCACCCCAGGCAGGTGTTGGCCCCGCCACGATGGTCTAATGGCTAAGGTACTCGGCCGCTGATCCGAGGGTCGCGGGATCGAATCCCGGCCGCGGCGGCTGCATTTCGATGGAGGCGAAATGTTGAGCCCCGTGTGCTGTGCGATGTCAGTGCACGTTAAAGAACCCCAGGTGGTCGAAATTTCCGGAGCCCTCCATTACGGTGTCTCTCATAATCGGAACTGGTTTTGGGACGTAAAACCCCACAAAACAAAACAACAAGGCAGGTGTTGGTCCCGGGTTCGAACCCCTGGACTAGGACAAATTTTTCGGCAACTAGGAAGCCTTCATTTCTGAGAAATCCGTATGGATTTCCTTGTAGCCTTGTGCTACAAAACGGGCGGATGCTAATTTTCCCTGTCAAAAGCTAGAGCTGTGTGAACAGCAAAATTTTGAGTGTGGTAACTTCACCGCAGTATTATGCGGCGAAGTGGACTACATGCGGCAATGGGCCATTTGACACATGACATAGCGTATTTTTCCCCCTTAAAGGAGTACTGACACGATTTTGCGGCGGCGCAAAATATACATTTTTCGTTGTCTAGCCGTGTATTGTTAAAGCCCTCCGAACACTGAAGCCAGGAAACACGTACAAAATATTTTAGTTAGGTTTTAAAGTTTTAGTCGCCCAGCACAGCAAGCCATCCCCAGCGCAATGGACACTACGATGACGTATGAACACAGCCTCTTAAAAATCGCCGAAATTGCTGTCAGATTCGCTGGACGACCATAAAAGTGTCGTTTGCGTGCCCCACGTGTAATTCACCATAGATGACAGAGTTGCAGCCACGCTATCACGAATTGCTGTCCCTACATGACTTAGACGTACGTCCGAGTATGCTGACACGTCACTAGGAAACCGACCCCTCTAAATCGAAACTGAAAGTTGGCTTTTAAGGGAGCCGTATTAAAAATATATTTATTGCGTTGCGAGGCACCATGACACTCTTTTTTTGGGTTCTCCACGCCAGTGCTTTCATTTACAGCAACGACACGAGAATGTCAAAAATTCGTGTCAGTACTCCTCTAATTACCAGCTTCGAATAGTTTGAATAGTAAAATTTAAATGATAATCAAATCGAATATCAAGCGCTATTAGAAAATTATTCGAAATTTCGAGTATTCGCACACCTCTACAAAAAGCTCCTTCCCACACACCATAGGCTTCGCAGAATGACAGTGAGCACAACAATGAAAAAACAACACCCTGAACCAACCCAGAGCTGCACTGAAAGGACACCCTCCCTTCTTGTAGCAGTATTATTTTAGTTCCCACCCTTCACTTTAGTGGTCAGAGGGGAAAGAACTAAGGCCTTCCTTGCAATGCCAGCTTTGGAACTGCTGTCTTTTGTTACCATCTTTTCAGGATGGGGCTATGCTTTGGAGGATGGCAGAATGGAAGAGGGACAGAGAGACCCCGAAGAAAAGCTGGTATCTATTGTGCGACAGTCAAGCAGCCTTTTGTAGGGGGAATAGCAAGTGTGAAGCACACAGTTCTCGCATCAAAGGTTTCACATTCAAATACCTATTGGCACCAACACAGGGCACACCCAGCAGCCACATTTCATTGTTATACCATATTTACCAGCATAATTTGCACCCGCGCATAATTTGCGCACCCCTAATATTTAGCCAGCTTTGCAAAAAAAAAAAAAAAATTCTCACATATTTTGCGCTCCCCGTTCACAGCTCACCGGCGCGCACGCACGGACCGACAGCCGTGCGTCGGTCAAGTACGAACTTTATAGCAAAAACTATTCGAAAATTATATGAAAGTTCAAATATTTGGACACCCCTGTTTGAAAACCATAGATCCCACACATGCTACACCTGTTGTACAACGTAATTACACCTCCCACATATTGACAGGATTTTATGCAAGAGAAGGACAGCTGGCTTCCTTCTTTGTGAAAACACAGTTAAAAATAGCAAGTGCACAAGACTAGCACTGACGTGGCCTTGCTTCCTTTAATACTGGCAGCGCATGCCACTGTACTTACCGTGAAATGCCGAGATCATGCACTGCAGATATCCGTACCGGACAGCTGACGTTGATGTCTTTTGTTCCATGCCCTCCTGCAAACACATGAGTGATCACCTCATTTTTAGACGAACAAGTCTTAAAGGGCAACTCCGGCGGTTTTTCCACCATGTTCTGATATCAATGTTTTCCAATAGTACTGATAGTCCTGTAGCAGCCAGGGTGGTTCAATTTGCTCAGAAACGCACCAATAATTTTAAATAACCGACCGAAAGGCGTGTTCAAACCGAAACCGAAACGGGTAGACGCTTCTTGCAGCGTATGCGATGACGTCACAGCCTTCCCGCCGTCAGAAATATGGAGAAAAATGACAGTGGCGAGGTCATCCGACGATGTATTGAGTTATTCCAGCTTTTCTGAACTTGACAGCGACGATTTGAACGCTGAAGTACCGCCGTTTTGCTTTTGATGTCCCGTAAGCTCAGGTAGGCAGCGTTGAAGGTGATGACGTCAAAAACACAGGGTGGCCCGCAGGGGAATCCACTAAAAAATTTTAAAATTCCAGGAAAGCTAAATGACTTTCAACCGCCTAGTTTAGCATATATTATTACAGTGCCGAGGAGAATACATATTGACAATTTCATTAAAATCAGTGGACACTGAAAAGCCGCCGGAGTTGCCCTTTAAAGGGCAACTCCAGCGATTTTTCATTGTCCACTGATCTCAATCAAATTTTCAGTACATGTTCTCCTCAGTGCTACAATAATTTATGCCAAGCCAGGCGCTTGCAAGTGATTCTCCTAAAAATGAATTTAACAATTTTTAGCGGATTCCCATGCAAGCCACTGTGTTTTTGTTGTCAATACCTGCAACACTACCTACCCGAGCAGGCGGGCCGTCTACAGAAAAACGGCAGTACTCCAGCGCTCAAATCATCGAAGTCAAGTCCAGAAGAGCTCCATACATCATTGGATGACAGTGCCACTTTCATTTTTCTGGCACCAGCTCCATATTTCTGGCGGCTGGAAGGCTATGACATCATCCATACGCTGCACGAAGCGTCTACCCGTTTCAGTTTGAACACATCGTACTTAAAATTATTGGTGAGGCCACCAATGATGTTGGAAAACAGATACAAGAATATGGTGAGAAAACTGCCGGAGTTGCCCTTTAAGGCAAAGGCCACATTCTAGAGACATCCAGTTAACTAGTCGAAGAATTATTCTGCAGAAGCCCTATTTTTGGACATGCCCAATATTTCAGTTGCCTCTGCAGTACTGCCACAAGCCACTTCGGTGCCACTTGATGCTCAAACATTGCTACTGCAGCTGTCGATCTTTACACAATCCAAATCACGTGTGTGCTGCGCAAAGTGTCAGTGATTACATAAGCTGCTACCAAGAGGTCGCGGCTCATCAACACTTCATTTCAACAGTTGCTGATATAAAGACGCGATATGAAGTCCCGATGATATGAAGTTCAACCTTTCGAACAACATGCTCTCCTGTCAAAGCGACACAGCTCCAGTTGTGCTCAGCCTGGAGCGACTGATGCGTAGAAAAAACAAAGTTATTATGGCGAGTGCCATTTTCCAAATGTGTGGACTTTTCTTTCTTTCTTGCGGCCGCTACTATGCACTCTTCTGTAAGCGGCAGATACAATTCGTTTCAAAGGCAGTTTACATAGTCCACTCATAAGCACCATTTACTCGCATTGCATCATTTACTAGCAGTGCTACATTCCTCCGTGCTATCGCAGTTCCCTCAAGCCCGATGCCGCATGGCTGCCATGCGTGCTGCGCAGGCTGGTAGCTAAGCATAAACATCGTCGGAGCGTGGAGGCAATCTCGGATGTCATGCAACGCGCACAACTGAGAGGCTCAGGCTCAGCACAGATGTGATGAGGAAATGCAATGATAAGCCGTTTTGCACGCGGTGATGAGAAACATCTATTCTCCCCTCATGGCCACCAGCGAATGCCACCGAAAGCTGGTGTGGCTGGACGTCTCAGAGATAGCATCAGCGATGTAACGACTTTGGTTGGCTGCAAGATGGCCAAGCCAGCGCGGGGAGTATAGGCCCACACGTCATGTGCGTCGTGGCGTCATTACGCACGGGACCGGCGGCAACATAGAAACTACAGAAAGTATACGTGCCACTGCACCGCTGGTTATTTTTTTTTCTCCGGTGACCAGTGAACAGTGCCTGAAGTGCATAGCAGGTGGCCATTTGGATGCCCACAGTGCTATGGTAATGGTGTCGCTCATTCGCACTTCATTCTCACGTGCATATGAGTTTTGGACTTGTTTTATCAGAAAGAAGGCACGCGTTAGATTCGAGTAAATATGTAATACAGTCAACTCCCGATAATTCGAAGTCGCTTAATTGGAATTTTCGGTTAATTGGAAGTGATGTCGGGGTCCCGTCAGTTTTGCATGCAAGCCAATAGAAAAAAATGCTCGGTAATTCGAAGTTAGGAGTCTAAGGTGTCGGTTAATTAGAATTTTTTTTCTCAATCTTATAGATCAAGATGATCGTAATGTTTGAGAAATTCCGTATTATTAAAGTGAAAAACAGCCTTGCGAGCTGAATTTACATCGCTAGCATCGCAGCTGACTACAGCGCCACACACAGCTCATGAAGCGTCAATGTTAGGTACTGGCGGCATCGGCATCGCAGCTGACGACAGCGCCGAAAATGATGAGGCGGCAGGCTTAGCCCATCTGTCCAGCGCAATCGCAGCCTTGCATGGTTGCGTTGACATACTAGGTCTATCTATGTTCTAGTCGCGGTAATGGCAACTCGCGGACGTTATCGTACGCTGGACTTGGCGACGAAAGTTAAGATTTCGAAGGCAGTTGAGGACGGAGGCAACGGAGGCATCGCCAAGCGGCACATCGCACGGAAGAACGGAATCAAGCGCTCTTTCGAACACCGTTAACAAGCGCTCGACACTCAAAGCTTTTAAGAACAACCAATTTAAAATGTCATGCATGAGAATGCGCACCGGTGCCCACCCGGAGTTAGAGCAAGCGTTGCGCCCGGAGCAACCAACTTCGGTTCAGTGGCGATATCGTAGCAGCAAAAGCCTTATCGCTTGCGGCGATATTAGACATTAAAAATTTTTCTTCGTCCGATGGATGACTGTACGCGGAAGCAACTTCTCTAACGGGTGCTTTTGTGCATGGACAACTCCACGCAGTGCGAGGTGAGCCGCTTCAGTGCTATCCACATGCTAGCGCGAGCGTGGGGTTGCGGTAAAGAGGGGACGATCGCGAACTGCTTCAGGACCTGCGGTTTTAGTGCAAGTGCCTCGAGAGATGGAGGTGGTTCGTATTCTCCAGCGGAGGAAGCGCGCACAACCGAACTTGACGACAATAGTCTTCGACCAGCTCGTTCCTTTCGGAGAATACGTTGCCGTTGACAGTCAAGTTGAAACGTGTGGTGCGCTGACGGACACCGAAATACTCGGGATCGTTCGGCCCAAAAAGGCTGCTGACGAAAGTTACTTGGACGACGATGTTTCAAGCGAGCCGCAACCTACAGCTGCTGATGTAGCTGCGGGGCTTGCCCTCGCGCAGCGGTTTTTTGCTGCAGAGAGCAACAGCACTCGGCCACGTCTCTACAGTCTGCAAAACTTGCTCTCCGCGGCAAGATGCCGCAAGCAGATTCCTTTTCCAAATGAATTAATGAAAATGTCCATTTTTGCCCGATTTGGTTAATTGGAAGTTCGGTTAATTCGAAGTTTTTCGCGGTCCCCGTCAACTTCGTATTAACGGGAGTCGACTGTATAACCAAGCAAAGAAAAAAGCACTTCGTTGCCAATTTTCGCATTTTTTGTGGGGCAAGTACATAATACAACAAACTACTGATATAACCACCACATTTTGCAGCACTTTCAAGTTCATTATAAAGGGGCTTGACTGTATTACTGTACGCTGAACTTTTGTCAGTGGCATGCCAGCTCGACACTGACAGACCCGCAAATGTCCAGCATACCACAACTTTTGTTCAAACTGTTTTAGAGCATCCATTGTTAAACCTGTACCATATAGTTTGCACTCCAGGTTATTGTGATACACTGATTTGAATTATAGCTCTGTGGGGGCTCTCCACCCACTGAGTGTCTGTGGTGCACTGTGGGGCATTTTTACAGGATTGGGACGCTTGGAAAAGCTGCACAACTCAGGGGCATGCCATGAGATACGTCTTGGCTGAGAGTGCTAACAGTGAGCTATGATCACAGTTACCAGAAATGTGTTGCACACAGTTTTGCTCAGATGTGCCACTTACTTTGAAGCCAGTCACTAAGAAAGCAGGCGGTCCCTCGGTGAACCGCGAACACCACTTTGACATCATCTTGAGTGTCAGCAGCAGGGTCCCCTCATGCACTGCAGGAACACACACAAAAAAAGAATAAAGATGTAGCTGCAATCAAGTACAAGGCCATGGTGATGGCAGCGTTTCCAGTTTGACCTACGCTGACCATGTCGCCTCCTAGTGTTCGGCTAAAGCCCTTTACAAGAACAGCACGCCAGCGAGCAGTTTCTGTCACTTATATGAGGGGGTCTGCTATAAGCAGGGTGACATGCTCTCATTTTCTGCAAAACCCGTATTTCAGTACGGGCACACTACAATAAAATTAGAAGCCCTAAAGAGGCTACAGCCTCTTGCACAGGGTGTACTAAAGTTAAACCTCAAAATAACGAAGTCGGTAAATTTGGCAATTTCTTGATTATATTGAAACTTCGTTAAATAGAAATCCTGTCTTTTATACAATGTATAACTGTAGGAGGATTCGTTTTTACCCGGAAATGATGCAAGAATGTTTGAATGAAGTATGAAAAAACCTAATCACGGTAACATTTACAAAAAAATCACAGTTTCGCCAGAAGGGTGATGTAATGAATGTGAGAGCAATGCATAATATAATATACGAAGTAAGACTAGCAACTTTAGGTGCAATCTGTCCCGAGAGAGAAATTTGTTACTATTGGCTCTAGACACATGATTTTTTCAGAAGAATATTTAGCTTTGTATACTGATTTCAAATATGTAATTACATTTTCTTTACACCAATCCAAAAAAAAGTTACAACTATTCTTATTTTATGAATTTGGGATGTGACTTGCTTAAAAAGTAGTGCATTTGGAGAGCTCAAATTCAGCAGGCATGTTGCTGAATGTATAAACAGTGCAAATATGAAATGTAATGCTTGTATCTCAATTTTAGCCAAAGTTATGAAGTCTTTATGTCGCAGTCTCATAGCTGTGAATTTTCACTGGCGATTTCTAGAAGATTTCAAAATGTTGCAATGTTCTAAAATACTTCATCATCGTTTTCTTGCACTCTCTGATCCTCCAGCTTTCAAGCAAAAAAAAAAAATCAAGAAAATTGAATGAGTATTAGCGACACAGTGCTGATCCCAAAATTGAAAACATGCAAAAATCTGTATTCGAGAAAAACGCAAAAAACTGAAAACTTGTGAAAATTAACATTTCAGGCTTGAAAGCCACAGCACTTGTAAATACAATCACTTAGAAGGCCCCTGGGGAGTAATCTGAAGTAGGCTTTTATTTGTGCTTCTTCTTTGCGGCTGCCTGGAACGCTGCCGAAGATGCACGCTTCCTCTCCGCGTCAGCTTCCTCTCAGCGCCCATGAGTGCCCGCGACTCGTCGCGAACTCCACTGCGAACGCAGTTCGCCACAATTGGTGCAACGCACCTTCAGTTTCACGGCGATGCCGTATTCACGGGTGTCCCTTTCAATAGTCAGTGCTCCACGGCACACACGGCAAGCACCAACTTCCAACAGGCTGTTCACGGCGTCTAGGTCAACAATCGTATACGTCGCGGACGAACTCGGAGCACTTTCACTCGGGGCACCGTTGGCACCGTCACTCAAGACGCACTTCAGTTTTCTTTCTGTCGCCGAAACCGACGATAGTTCAGAGAGTTTCTGCTGCGATTGCTGCTCGCGGAAAGCACGATCTGCGCTCGGGAGTTGAATCCAACCTCGTACACCGCGCCGCTCCATCGGCTCCCTTCGCGGCCGCCGGGGCAGAGTCCACGGCGAGCGCGTCACTAGGCGCCACAGATTCCGTCGTTGTCACGCTATCTGATCGCGCTCCAAAGCCCGCAGTAGTCTCCGTCGATGGCAGCGACTTTTTTTTTTTCTTCGCGCCACGCTTCCGTCGCGTTTTGCCGAACTTGCGAGCGGTACAAAATTTCCGATAGCCGTTAGGCATAGCGCACGATCGTCGTCGGCTCCGGTCTATTTCAAAATGGTGGCGGTTTGCTTCGGCCAGAAGCAGCCAAAGACAAGCGAGGACCAATGAGAAGCCGCCATTCTGTCACGTGTGCGCTACGGGCCAATGAAGTGCCCAGATTTCGTTTTCTTTTTTGTTAGATTGCTCAATAGCAGCGTATGTCAGAAGGCTCGCGTTTGGCGGGAAACGAAGAGCGAAAGGCGCCGTTTCAAACGAGCCTAAGATGGCCGCGCTCCGGGGAATGGTTGCGAATTTGCGGCGGCGCAAAGTTGACTGTTTTCGGGCGCGTCCCATAAGCGAAACTAGCAAGTTCGCGTAATAAATATGAACTTTTGACAAAACTATACGACATACGAGCCTAGATTTTTGCGAGGAGGTGCAGGAAGGTGTGCTGAATGCAATAACAACAAAATTGAAAAATCGTTTTTTTCGCGATTTTTTTCGCTTTCAAGACCCGTGTCCCCCCTTAAGTAAGCACGCAGGTGTGTAAAGTACCGTGTGATAGTCGAGCGGCAGAGACAACAGCCTAGCAGAACTGCGAGCTAAGTCATGTTGCTTTGATGTCTTCTGGCAGCGCCTGACACCATGCAACCATGCTAAGCAGCATGCACTTTACACTATCGAGAAACTTGGCCCGGCCCAGTGGCATCAAGCGAGCGCACTCCTTCCGGCACTCGTAGACACATTCGCGTGAGCGCTGTGTAGCGAGGGTGTTGCCTGTGTCGTGATGGTGTGCGAGGAACCTGGAACGAAGCACATGACACGCAGCACATCTGATGGCTGCCGAGATAGCCTGCGTGCCAGCGATGGCGACCACACAAAGTCCACAGGTGCTTCTTGAGTGATGCCCCTCACCTAGCTTCTTTCCATGCTCATTAAAGACGGGCGGGGGGGCGTTTCCTCTCCACTTCGATGCAGGCCTCCAAAGCGGGCTGATGTTATTGCATGCACTCTCCAAACAACGGAAATGGGCCGAGGCTCATTTGATCTGATTCAGCCGCATTCATCTCCCCCGCTTGCGTGCTTTATGACATGCAGAGGGTTCTTAATTTGGAATTCTTCCGGGACATGACAGCGACGGCAAAAACCCGTCGAGACTGTCAATATAATAGCTATCGCAATGAAAGCTTTATGTTGAACCAGTGACTTTGTAGCGACAGCATGATAATGCGCTGTCAAAGACCTCATCATAGTGTAAACACAGACTAACGAAACGAAAGCGGAATACACGGTGATAAGTGATAAGCAAAGCTATTGCACCCATTGTGGCATGGGGGCTTGCTATTGAAAATGTGATGTGGGTGTAACCTTGATTGACAGGGCAATGCTGATGTTATGTTCACCAAACCGGTAGCTTTCAACATGCGACATAAAAAACCATAGCGCACCACAAAAACAAAGAAAGCTTCAGTCATGAACTGGATGAACGCATGGCGACCTCAGTTGCAGCACCTCAACACGTGGCGGCCGCGTTTTCCGTGTGTAGCAACATCGTGGGTATATGAATAATGAAGTTGGCATGACCCAGTACAGCATCACGAATTTCAGTCACCACTATGCATTGGTTGACAGCTATTATAAGTTACCTTTATCACAGAACACACGCACAGTTTAAGTGAGTTGGTAGCTGTGCGAAAAGTAACTGGGACAAGTAACCAGGAGCAGCTAACCAAAACAATTTGCGGTATTGATATCACCGCAAATGTATCCTGGTCTTCCTTCAGAAAGTCTAAAAATACCTTCTTTCTTGTTATAAGTCGCAAAGAATGAGAACAGGACCATGGTAACATTAAAAATTGCTCTCAATGATTACCAGCAAGACATTTTGAGCATCAGCAATCATACCAGCACTATAAATTACAGTTTACGTCTAAACATGCCTGCGAGCAGATCGAAGTTGTCAAAGTGTGTTATGAGTTGTGAAAGCTAGCCGGCTCTTTCTACACTTAGGGGCGCATCACCACATAACACCACTGTAGGGCGGTGAAGCTAACTTTGCATGCACTGCACTGCTACATGTCATCACAGGTTCCTTGTCGAGATAAAGTAAAATGGCAAACCTTAGATAACATAGGCCACACACAAACGGGTGGCCGCCACAGCAAGCTGTTGCAGTTCAAGGCCAGAAAATTTTTATAACTGCAGCCTTTCGTTGTTTTCTTCACACAGTCGTGTCGGAGCTGTTTATCAGGAGGTTTATGGCTGTCCCTGTACAATCAGAATTGATTGATTGGTTGATTTCTGGGGTTTTCCATCCCAAAACCAGTTATGATTGTGAGAGATGCTGTAATAGAGGGCTCCCAAAATTTTGACCCCATGTGGTTATTTAATGGGCACAGTACACCGGCCTCACTCAACAGTTGGTATCCATCGAAATGCAGCTGCCGCAGCCGGGATTCAACACCGTGACATTCAGATCAGCAGCCGAGTGCCATAACCTCTGTGGCAGGGCTGTACAATCGGGAGGACTGGTCCAAAATTGGCGATCTCCCAGGCAAATCAGCAGAGTTGGCAGGCATGTTATTCGATGGCATGTTCTACATAATGTGCATGTAGCGACAAAAAAAAAAAAAAAAGCTCACCCTCAGCTTTTAGGACAGCCAGGAGGTGCTGAAGAGCAATCTCGCTAAGCCGCTGCACATGGGAGGCCCCAGTCACAACATGGCAGCTGGCTTCGCCAATGGCAGTCAACACGCTTAGTCTTTGCTCGGTCGTGGTCAGCTTGCCCTCAGAGCCTGCAGTTTCAATGCATGAAGACAGCAAATCCGCCATAAACACGGGGCTTGTCGAAGGAAAAAAAAAAAAAACCTCCCAAGACACTTTTCTGTTAGTGTGCAGAGGAAATGCAGCATTAGCTATTCTGGATGGATTGCAACAGTGGTTGAACTCCTACTTCTTAAGGGAACACTAAAGTAGGGGTATACGAATATTCGAAATTTCGAATAATTTTCTAATAGCGTTTGCCATTCGACTCAATTCACACTTAACCTCTACTATTCGAACTATTCGATGTTGGTAATTACGGGAAAAAAATATGCTATGTCTCGTGACAAGTGGCCCATTCCTGCATGTACAGTAAAACCTCGTTATAACGAAGTTGACGGGGGATCAGTAATTACTTCGTTATAACCATTAGTTCGTTATAACCAATATGAATTTCATCTATAGGAATTTCAAGGGGGATTGCGATTGCTTCGTTATATCCGATATTTCGTTATATCCGGTTTCGTTATAACGAGGTTCTACTGTAGTACACTTCACCGTGTAGCATTCATGCGGTGATGTTATGTATTGCGGCGAAGCTAACACCTGCGTACAGAGGCAAACCTGACATTCGTGTACTGCGGCAAAATTAGCGCTCATATACTGCAGGAAAGCTAACACTCGTGTACTGCATTGAAGTTGGCTCAGCTTTCTGTTGCACAGTTCTCTGTTGGACTGTTCTTCAGGGCACTGGAGTGACACTGCGGGTGAACTGTAGCTATGCAATAAATCTTTTCTGACCGTGACTAGCAGCACATTTCTCCACAATTTGGCATTGTATCGTGAAAAATATATTCGAAAACTATTCGAATTCACTTCGCACTCAAAATTTTGCTCTTCACACACTGCTACACTAAAGTGAAACAATGAATCAATTTAAATGACTGAAATTATTAAGGGTATGCGGTAGTGATACTTGAGACTGAATCAAATACAAACTGAATAATGGCAGAAGCTAATCACATAGAATACTCAATACTTTTCAAATAATACCTGAATACTTGACAGTTATCCTTACAATTAATGTGAAGTGATGTTCGCAACCTTGCATTCGTAACATTAGCATTAGAGCTGATCATTAGCACTTACATGATAGCCGAGACTGTAAGGTATATGTACGATAAAATTTAAATCCGTTATGAGGCAATGCAAACGAACCCAAAGACGCTGTGCAGTTCACTCTTAAAGATGACACTTAAACAACCGCCAACATTTTTTTTAATGACAGCAGAAAATACTGGCCTTTATGACTCAGGTAAATGATAAAATGCAAGCAAAATATCCCAGTTCCACACTCACTTCACGAGCTGGATCTACTGATTGCTTCCTGTGGCTGAATATCATTTCAATGAAACGACAAGGAACATGGTTCGTACAGGTTTCAAGGGAAAAAAAATTCAGGGGTATTCAAGGAATTTCAAGCCCCTATCGCAGGACATTTAGTGCCCCCTTGAAGAGGTTACGTGTCGTTTTCTTCCATGTTGAAGACTTTCAGTCAATCCTACCAAAAGGGCTGGCATAATTATTACATACAAAAAAAATTGTACCTGCACTTAAAAAATTAATAATTGCTTTACCAAATGTCACAATGTACTTTTATTTATAACAGCAGAGGTATCACACAGAACAGGAAATACTACCAATTACCAATTAAGATTGCCAAATACCAATTGACAAATACCAATTAAGATTTAGTACTCCACAAATTTATTTTTTTCCAAGACTGGTGAGAAATTCAAGGTTTTTAAGGGCCTTGAAATTCAGTGGTATTATAGGGTTTCAAGGACCTGTGCGCAACCTGAGAAAGTCGAGTTTGAGAAAATCTGCTCGTGAGTACAATGTGCTCAACTGACCATTGAGCACACCCACTAGGTGCTTGATAAGAGCCTCGAGAGCTTCCTGCGAGCCACATTGGTGAGCCAGGTTCCTCAGGGCCACCACTGCCCCCTGGCGACAGGACTCGTCCTTGGCAACCAAGTGCTCTGAAAACGGACAGAGGAAACACAACAATGAGCGACAGCTAAGTGGTGTAATCCATCTGGGAATTTGAAAGTTGGGCTAAAAAACTATGAAAAAGAATTTCTTTACGGTAATACTATTACAGAAAGATGGGACGACCTTAACACTCCTTCTCTTACGGTATCAAAATTAGCAGCACACATGGGTGCAAGCAAATATACTGGCTATCGAAAGTTTCAGCGAGGTGATATTCCACAATACATAATGTCCACTTTTTCATTCACTCAGACATCATTAGTAGATCTCTTGCTCTAATAAAGAAGTGAACACGGTGTGCTGTCTGAACACCTTTTAAGGTCTTAGTTTTCTGTAGCAGGAGGGGAAGGAAAGAGAAGACAATGTAGAAAGGAAAGAAGAGGGGACGACGATGAGGAAGAAGACAGGGAGGAGAGGCAAGAATTGAAGCAGACCAAATTAGAAGACCGCATGTTCACCCAGCAAAACCTCACTTACGCCGCCCCTGGCCGCATCCCCTGCACAGGCCTTCGAAGTGCCATGCAGGCATTTTGAAAACCTTGAATGTGTCCACACAACATCTACAAGTTAGCGAGGTTCAGGCAGTGCAAAACGGAAAGGCAGTGCAAGCGAGATTCAAGCAATGCAAAGAAAAGAACACGGGAGATATTCTGGTTGCAAACAAATTGGTCTGTTATCCTCGTACACTTATGTGCCTTTGAAAGTGGATGCAGTGGAGAGGAGAAAACCTTTAAGAACTTTTAGCCGCAAATGCATCATTAAAAATAAAACTGGTGTAGGCTGATACATCTTGAATGAAGATAACCATAGCACTTGCCAGCAAAGAGCCCTGTATGGAGTGTCCATACATGCAGCACCCACACAAGTCATGACAAAGTCTTTGAAGACCTCACATACTGGCACAGGGCATATGTCTCACTGATAACCCAAAGGCTGCCACATTTTGCAGTGTGTGTGGCACAATTTCTCCCACTTTCTGTCTGCAGACAGTCGTTGACAGTAAAGCCCATCTGTCCAACATCCCAGATTCGCATCTGCATGAAGCACACTAGTTGAAATCGCTTTTTCACAAAACCATGGCGACTAGATTGCTAAACAGGTTGCTGAATTCCACAGTACAATCTCGATACGAAATGGTTGATACGAATTTGATGACATGTATTTTACAAAATTACAGGGCAGCCTACATTACATATAATATACCAAGGTTTGGGCTTACACGAACGATTTCTAAATGTGCCTTGGTTCGTACAGACGCAGCAACCACAGCCGCGAACAGGCAGGCCGCCGTGGCCACAGTCGCCGCAGGCCTGATTTTCCTCTCCAACCCAGCTGTTGGGTTCGTAACCAAAAGACTCCCCACTGTCACCCACCAACGTGGACACGATCCCCTCCTCAGCGGCCACAATGGACAAATAAGGCAGCGTGATCAACCGATTAAACCTTGGCAAACTGCTCTCAATGGACAAAGGGCTGTGGCTTGCATCGCATGGATAAAAGGGACGTCGCATGGGAAAAGCAGAAAACTGCACTTTGTGGGACTGAGCTGGTAGGGATGAAAGGGTAGCTGCGGCATGCCTCGTAACTGAGTAACGGCAGCGGCGGAACTGACAGATGGGCAATTAATGATGATGGACTTTTAGAACCAGTGCTGGGATACAGGCATGGTTATGAACAGCGTCAACCACCAAGAGCAGTGATCTAAAACTGCAGCGCATGTTCGACTTTAATGAGCGAGTGCCATTGCAGCACTTGCCAGAAGGCCACTGCTAATCTGAATTAGCTCCAATGTGTTCGTACCAATGCATCTCTTGCAATAATAACTTACTTCTAATTTCCCAACTGAACTCACCAGGACATAGGACTGGAGCACTGGAACACGCCACTTTCGAAACTTTGGTCGCGATGCCTAATGTTATTACAAAATCGCAAGGAACGAGTGACGAAGGTTAAACTTAAGAATAAGTTCACATTTACTCCATTCAAATTTAGCTCAAGTGCTTACAATTGATTTTAGAGACACCTGCTTGCCGACAATAGCTTTGTTGTTCACAACTGAACTCGTGGTCTCCTTGGAAAAGCCCCTCGTTCTTGTAATGTCTGCCTGCCTTAAGGGTGTATCCACACGACAGAATAAATCCGTCTTTTCCGCGGCGGACAGCGCATCACGTGACCCCGCGTCACGGTTTTCTGCCGTCCGTGCCGCGTCCGCGGACCTCGCGGACGGAAAATGCCAAGCTCTTTTTCGCATTGGGATTCGCGCGGACTAACACAGCAGATTTAGCCGAGAGTGCCATTGTACGTCTGGTAACAATCGCTGCTTTATTTTTCTGGTTTGGTTTCAACTTAAAGCTAACTCTGCCACAAAGACGAAAACATAAAATCCTCCGATACCTTTGCTAACAATGAATATGTTATCGACTTTCATACTGTTCCCGCCATCTATAGAGAAAAGAAACAAGCAAATATTAGTACACTATTATGGCCTCTGAGATTTGGTTGCACTCGGGCTACCGTAGATCACCGAGCTCATGTTCTGCCAATAGAGGCACTCGCTAAGCCTACAGCTTTGACAAAACTAGTACGGTTCTCGGAAACGGTGCCAAATCGTCATGAATACGTTGCCGGCGAAGCTTTCGGACACAAACCTAAAGCAAGTACAAGCGTCAGTTTAGGACTAACACCCCGCGCAATGCGCGACGAAGAGCTTAAAGATTCGAAGCGGGCAGCTCTCGCTTCAGACAGTGCCGCCATGTTTATTTTTCTCCGGCGCGGTCCGTCTACTCGCTTCGTCCGCCGTCTGGATGCGCTTCGCAGCCGGACGGGCGGCGGAACGATCGTCCGCGGAAGAGATATCCGCGGAGCCGTCCGTCATGTGGATACACGCTAAGCGTGCACGACTGCACCCACAATCTTAATCTTGTAGCTCAATGAAATTTACTTCCATTTTTTTCCATAGGCCATTATCTCAGAACTAGCATTATGATATGGCTGACTAGCGTGGGGCATGGGAACCTTGACAAAATGCCTCCATGTTGCGTGTCTGCAGAGTGGCTTGGCTGGAGGCTCAGCTTGACCAAAGGCCACAAATGTTGCAGGCCTAAAAACTTGTGGCTTGAACGTGGAAACACCAACATGTCGACAGCATCAACATGGCAAAAGTATGCTTTATACACCCAATTACGAAAATAATTGCTCCTAACTTCATCCACTGAAACCAATAGTCCAATGCAGTGCAGTCCATTAGATCTTTACTCAAAAGAATACTACAGGGTCTGACACTCTCAGAATTTTTTTATGGCTTCTCTTTTTTTTTTACAGAGACCATCATGGTTGCCTACACACATTGTCAGAAACAGTATCATGTACAAATCATCTTCTAGAAAAAAAACTGGGCCATAAAGAAATCGAAGAATGTCATACCCTCAAGCAATGTTCAGGGATTCAGGGAAAAAAAACAGCATCAAAATCGGCCCAGTCATTCCCGTGCGACTCTTTCCACGAGCAATGCACAATGTCCAAAACACAGTTGTGAGAAAACGCCTATCAAAGTTTTCGAAGTCATTTGCATTTGTTAGAATGCACTAGCACTGTAGTTCTTCGTATCTTTGTGTGGAGGCAACCTTTTGGGTCTCTGCCCTTTCATTTCATGCATGCTTGATGACTTCTTTGCTCGCTGAGCGTCTTTTTCGGCAGCCTTGTGGAGGGTAAGGATCCCAGGTAGCTGCAGTTTCACCCTACAGCCCCCCCCCCCCCCTCCCTTGGCTACTCTGCGAGGCATACAATATAGAATGTGTCGGAACGTCGCAGCTTCACTACATTGATAAATTAAATGGACCAAACTTCAGTATAAATATTGCTCGTTATTTCGTAAAGTTTGTTGTACACAGATCCTTGGTAATGTGCATAGACTGTAGCATTCATGCAAGAAGAAACAGAACAAGACACATAATTGACTATATGGTGCCCTTGCACAAAATAACAAGATTTGTATGTTCAACAAGTAAATGTTGCAGATATTGGTTTCATTGTTCTCATTCCGGTTTCGATAATTTCTGCATACATTTTTTGTATATAATTTGTAAGTTTTTTGTACGTAATCTGTACGTTTTTTACAGCCAGGTTAAATCTGGATTAATGAGCTTCCACTGTACAACGGCTCCTTGTAGAAAGCATCACCTAGCCCAACAATGAGAGAATGGTAGAGAACTCACGTGCCAGGCTCTTGCCCAGTTCACCCAAGTAAGGGCTGAGCTCCAGGGTGACCCCCTGCAGCACGTGTGCCACACCTGCACCACACCGATGGGAGGGAAACAGTCAGCATCAGCCAAGGCTTACTAACCACTGCAATAGGAGCTCTTGTCAACTGCCCATGGGCCACGGTGTACACCAACACACACACAAAAATAAAGGCAAAAAAAATGAAGTGTCACTCAGAAGCCTGCCAAGGGCACAGGCTGGTAGTCGGCCTGCTGGAGCCATACATACTGGCACACGGCTGTCACAGTGTCTTAGTAGCAGCAGTAAAAACCTGACTCTTCACTGGTGTAAACCTACTCTGTGCCCAGCATAGGGAAATTGCATCAGTACAATGACAGGAGAGCAGCGAGCACAATCGTCAACTGTGAAAGTAAAATTTCATGAAAAATCTTGTGCAAAGCTTATCCAGCTCTTCGTAGACTGCAAGGTGCCGACATCCATCCAAGACCTGAGGGAACTTATACTCGTCCTTGACACAAACTGAATTGTCAGCTGGCAACAACGGAGTGCAACAGACTTCTCGGCTCCAGCACTGACATCACCTCCACCTGGACTGATGCTATCAACTCCACTCTATCTTTGTTCTTTGGCTAGCATTCCTCGTAGCATACAGATATGGTGACCAGGCTGCAACATATGTACTGGTACAAGGACCTCATGATCAACCGGATCCACGGAGTCTGGGACTGCTATAATATACCAATATAATTGTTACAGACGCTGTAGTGGAGGGCTCCAGAAATTTCGACCGCTTGGGGTTCTTTAACACGCACTGACATCGCACAGCACACGAGCCTCCATCGAAATGCAGCTGCTGCGGCCAGGTCCCACGACCTTCGGGTCATCAGCCGAGTGCCGCAATCCACTAAACCACAGTGGCCGGGCTAGCCCAATCAAACTGTCTGTCGAAAACAACAGCGAGCGTGACACTCACTCTCCATGATGATCTCGGGGTTGCGCAGCATGGCCTTCTGCAGGGCGGGCACCAGCTGCTCCTTGAAGTCCTCGTGAGTCGCATGCCTGAGAAGACAGCGCGACTGCTCCTGCAGCATAACGGCAGTTCCATGAGCTCTTTCCCATGCCCCACCACAACGTCCAACATCCTCTAGGCTCCGAGAAGCCTTTGCAAAATGAGCTATATAATGCCTCAACGAAATGTGAGCAGCAACTTACTGAAGACATCTAATTGCAGGATTGTGTTCACTTCGTGAAGGGTATGGTGGGCTATGCAGCAGTCATAATGAAATGCTGCTTTGCTGCATTACCAAAATTATCAGTTGATGTTTTGTAACAGACAGGGTGGGATGCAGCGTGTGGGAAACATGGTCATACATATGCAGTGAACTGTTAAGACAAGCTGCTAAGACAAATTCCCAGATACAGCAAACAAAGTGGGAACGTTTGGCTGGTTTTCCATATGCTCAAGGTAAAAAAAAAGTTTGCTAACACAAACAAAATCTGCTGCTTTATGGTTAAGACAAACTTCGGTGGCAATCATGAACATTAGGCTTTTTATTTTGGAGTTGGAGCAGCCATATAAAATCCAGGTAGGAAACGATGTCATGATCCCATGTACTACAACGATAGTAAGTTCCCAAGAGCTGCCAGGCCACAAATCACAGTGACACATTACATATTTAGATGCCTTAGTTTATAAAAGCATGCCAATACGTGCAACCGCGTGTTTCTGACCGTGTTTCTGACCGCGTGTTTCTGACCGTGCAACCACGTGTTTCTGACCGTCGCCGTAAACAGAGATTGAGGTTTCTTTATTTGATTTACAATAACAAAACTAGAATTAACCGACAAACTTACCTACACAAACCTCATTACATATCAAAACGTTTTGATCATAGTTGTAAAATCCTGGAATACCAAGCTAAAACGAGCATGTATACCAATTCATTTTTTCCCCAAACAATTAAACAGTGGAATAAGCTAACTGAAAAGCAAGTATATAGTGTGAACGAAGATGTATTCTATTCAATGCTATAATCCCATGTTGTAACCTGAACGAAGATGTATTTATGTGTGAGCAAAATTGTATTATGTGTGTGAACAAAGATGTATTTCAGTTATTGATGTATGTACAAAGTTGTATTATGTGGGCGAACGAAGATGTACGTCATTTATTTATGTAACCCCCCCCCCCCCCGCTATAACGCCTTTGGGCGCTGCGGGGTATCTCATGAATAAAGAATAAAGAATAAAAAACCGCAAAACGTCATCAACAGTAGGATAAAATCAGCCCCATCACCCTAGGGACCTCAGAAGATTCATAAAACTGAGCAAAAGGAAGAAGGCAAGGGGAGGGGTGGGAGGGGGGGAGGGCAGGAGAACACTTGTACACGGTTTTATTTCTTGCTTCTCAGGACTGCTCAGCAGGATTTCTAGGAAGTCACTTAGCCACAATTACATTACAGTAAAACCTCGTTATAACGAAGTTGAAGGGGGAGCGGTAATTACTTCGTTATAACCATTAGTTAGTTATAACCAATATCAATTTCATCTATAGGAATTTCAAGAAGAACTGCAATTAATTCGTTATATCCAATAGTTCGTTATATCCAGGTTCATTATAATGAGGTTCTACTTAGAAGCAAAATATTAGAAGTCCTGTTCTTCGTTTACATTATGTGGTGGGATTAACGCTGCCTGTCAACGGATTAGTATATCGCATCTCCATTCACGGCGCTAATGCGCTAGGAAGGCACATCCCATCAATGTTACACAAGGGGGTTGCCTAGAGCAGTCCTTATGGGTCCGAGCTGGCTCGGGGGAGCTGTTACACAATGGAGTGAGGTGGTCAACTTATGTTCTGAGCGCTCCTGGAAAAGCCTGTGCACTGGTGACCATGGTGCACCTGTCCTTCCCCTCACAAAGTACCACACAGGGCGGGGAAGAAGGGCACAAAAGCGCCACACGCAAACAGCTTTGCGCACCATAGCATTTCCTTCACTCAATGCTCTCCACAGCATTCCTGCCACATTTATGTAAGCACGGCTTGGGCGAGCCAGACAAATTGCAAATTTCGCGCTAAAAGGTGCTCGAAGAATCTCGTGAGACTGCAAGTTTGCACGCCTCCAGTAAAATTTTCCTGTGAATCGTACAACCACATAAAGTGTTCAGTATCTGTACATTGTACAGGTAAACGGAAGGCTTAGCAGGTCTGTAAAACCAAGCAAGGAAGCAAGGAGTCATTACTTTCTACCACAAAGTGGCAAAGTACCTACCCAAGCGCTCCTTTAACAGTTAGCTTCCCATTGTCAACCTTCGGCCTTAATAAGTCTCAATAAGAATAGTCTTAAGAAGAATACTTAAGTATTTGGTCTTAACAAGTAACAGATATGTGGACATATTGCATCACTTTTTTTTTTTTGGGTGGCGGTACTTCTGATAAGCCTAACCTTTCTGGTCAGACGAACAAGTTTACACAGTTTCCTCGAGTTCATCCTAACGTATACTATACCACAATTAGGTGACGTCAGCACGTGCAGGCAAGCCACAGGCTCAGCTGATGAGAGACAAAATTGGCTATACTACTCAGGAGGCAATAAGCCAGATAATGCTGATGAGTTATTCCTCGTGAACATCACTACTGTTAATATTGCATTCGTATGTGCATTAAAGGGGGGAAACAAAGGTCAACATTCCTCTTCTTGAATTTCACACTGAAACCCCAGAATGTCGATGTTTTACTTGCCAATGTTCCAAAATTGGAGCATGCAAGACCTCATTTTATATTTGCTTAATTAGCACACCATGCACTTCAGTCTTTCTTCGCATGTACTTACTTAGCGTACTGGAAGACATAGCAATCAATTTTTATGACCCGACACATTTAAAAGCATTAAATAAACATTTGCACACAACCATACTTTGTATTCTGTCACTACCAAGAACTTTTTGCATCTTTTCCCTTACAAAAAGAAATCTCTCTTAATTTTTACAATGAACAAACCAAAACTATATGCATAGATGGTAAATGATTCCTAGACACTGTAATAGAAAAAGCTGGAGCATCCTCATCTCCCATCTTGGAGAGCTTTATACAACCGTTCCCTTTTTGGAACATACAAAAAAAGAAGTGCTTACTCTTGGTAAATGTGGCTGTATCTTTTATCAACTTATAAGACTTACGTGAACTGTCAACGTCACTTTCCTCTTTGATCCCCGATTCACACTGCCGTGCTTAAGAGGCTAATGTCAGTGTAACATTAGATTGTGAAATCTTTTTTCCTCACATTGCGAACAACTTGGCTCCATAATTTTCTCTGGAAATTACCATGGCCTATGGCTCACTTAGCATCCAGTGCAGTTCCCTGTTACTAATAGTAAAGGATTACGTAGGCCATAGAAGAGACTGTCAAGAACGTATGCTAAGTAATGTTGCTGCGTTAACTCAAAGGGGGTAATACCACCCGTATTTTCTCCTTCTGCACATTTTCTGGCTTGCTGAGCATCACCTCACAGCAAGAATGTTTTTGGTATTGTGAAAGAGTAATTTGCTCATAAAAAAATTTTTTTAGTTGGAACATGAGGGATATGACAAGATTACGTAAACGAGGCAGGACAATCACTACTTCAATGCAATGTTTAGTCTCGGAAAACCATCTATCATTCAGCACAGATCATACCAAGAACATTGTGACAAATGTACATTTAACTTAATGGCATGGCTTCAGGCTTTATGTATGGATACGTACAAGTTCACCAACACTTCAGTACTTTCCATGTAAAACTAAGCCGACAATGACACTGCAACAGACTTACGAGAACGTGGGTTGGTGCAGCAGTCTTGCTCATCAGCACCACAGTCTTGAAAACTTCAAGGAACTTCGCCTGCAAAAGATGGCGAAACAAGACCCCGCATTCACATTCAACAAAATAATACACTGACCAGCAGTAGTCAAAAGTAGAGAAAATTTTGAGATGAACAAATTTTTTAAATGAACAAAGCTGCAAGAGGCACTGAAAAGCAAAGTTCTTTATGAAGTAATGTACCACTACCAACCAGCTTTTTTGTAACAGCTCCTAAACAAACTCTTCGTAAGCGTTGCAAAGAAAAAATATAAAAGCATAGCCAGTAAGCCACACAGCTGGCTGCATTTTGCCTCACTGCCATTTCTTTCACTGCACAAATAGCGCATACAGCCAGTCTGCTGGCTGTATCACAACCAAACAAAGTGCGGCACAAAAATAGCAATTTTTTCACACCAATGTAATGTTGACTCAGCATGAGATAGTGCCAGCCACATTGAAAGCCTGTTGCCAAATGTTGAAGAAAAAATTAATGGCCCTTCTCACAGGCAGCTCAAGAATGTCGCCACTGATTGAACCTGAGGCTCCAACATTGAGCACCGATCGTGCGGATAGACGGAAGGCCTGACGTGTGATCTCAGACATCTCAGACTTTGCTTGCGTGGACGACAACCTCATTGTGGTGCATCAGTCCCACAGATGACAAAATCATACTCCGGGTTGTCCTCCAGCCAGAAAGCTGCTTAGACAACAGTACCAGTACCATATAATGATAACAACCGGCAACTATGGTGGTTTAGACTGCCCCTGCTGCAGTGCTTATCAAGTGTACATGGGGACCTCACTCCAGCTGAAATTCAAGCAAATTTGATCACCTCCAAGTGTAGCATGAGGTGAGCAGTAAGAGAAACCTCTTAGGTTGCTCTAAGGGTAATAAATTAAATTTTTTTGGCTGAACGAATTTCTTCGTCTGTTTCGTTACGCACTTTTTTTCGCGATTTTAGAGCTCCGAAAAGGGGGTGCACAAATTACGCGGATATTTCGCGAACACACTTGAAATAACGTGTAATATAACGCAACTAGTGCGGTAACTCTTCTGGATACGATCTCATGCAACACTGCAAAACGCTGGTGTAAGAGAATACGGCTGCTTCTACGTGCTGCGCTCTCTTCGCGTTGAGAGCACAGCACGTAGAAGTGTTTACGAGCCGCCCGCTGATGGCTGCCGAGATAGCGCTATCTCGGCAGCCATGCGATCGCTCGGCAGCCAAGCAACTCTCCACTCCCCCCCGTTTCACGTCTTTTCATGCTCATTAAAGACGGGCGGGGCCTCCCCCCCCCCGCATCGATGGCAGTTGTCCCGGTCTGGGTGATGTTATCACATCTGCCCTCCGAGCAACGGAGATAGGCTAGGCTCGTTTGATCTCTGCTGCAGCCGTTTTCGTCGCCCCCACTCACATGCTTTTATTCTAGCGACCGTACTTTGGGCTTCGGGGGCTTCCGGAGAAAAGAATCGGAAAAAGGGGCATTGCACTCGCAGCTCCATTTGCGTATGATTGCCTCGCCTGTGCAGTGAGGGGCGCGGCCGCGCGGCTGTTCAAGGTCTGTCCGTGTGCGCGCACTGGCGAGCTGGGAACGGGGAGCGCAAAATGTGCGACGATTTTTTTTTTTTTTTTGCGAGGCTGGCTAATATATTAGTGGTGCGCAAATAATGCAAGGGCACAAATTATGTGGGTAAATACGGTATTACCAGCCCCAGTGGCATCATTTGGTGAAAAGCGCTGGCGCTTTCCAGCTGCGTTTCAAACTGGACTGCGAATTCCCAGGTGCGTTCAGTGCAATAATATTTGGCTTACATGTTCACAGGAGCTTAATTAATGGCAAGCACTGTTTTCCAACTATGTTCAGAGTGTGTTGGGGCACCTTTAAGCACAATTAGTTCCTTGAAGAAACGGAAACAAGCAGAAAGTAGTAACACGCACACATACATACCTTATAGGGCTGGATAGCATCCTTGAGCTTCTGGGCATCCAGGTGGGCAATAAGGAAGCACCACATGAGCAGCACAGCGCACGAGGGCTCCAGGCTGCTCAGCACCTCCGCGTAAGTCTTTGTCTTGACCTAAGCATGCAAACATGAATGACATACTCAAGTGATAGCATCCAAATTTGGAAGAGCTATCACACCCTCCCCCCCTCCTTTCTACCAAGGCATGCTAAATCTGCTCTCCAAAATGGTAGCTGTCTTCACCACAAAGAAAAACGTAATAAAAAGACTGGATCAAAACCCTGTTTGTTTCTCAGATGCAACCTAACAAAGCATCAAACAATAAAGCCGAGAAAGGTGCTGAGGAGATTATTTTAAAGTTTTCAACTGTGGCATATACAGTAAAACCTCGTTATAATGAAGGTGAAGGGGGACCATTATTACTTCGTTATAACCATTAGTTCATTATAACCAATATCAATTTCATCTATAGGAATTTCAAGGGGAATTGTGATTACTTCGTTATATCTGGGTTCGTTATAACAAGGTTCTAGTGTAATTATGCCACAAATGGAAAGTAATTAAATGAACGGAAAAACAACTCGACGTTGGTAGGGATCAAACCTGCAACCCCCTGGTGACATGGCTGATTCTCTAATCATTGAGCAAAGGTGGCGGTCGTTTGTCTGTCTGCTTTATTGGGCATTTCTTTGCATGCATTCCCGAGTATGATAGCCAGCATAACCCACAGTCACGGCAACGAGCGCTGAACACTAGCAAAATGTTAAGGTCACCTGTATCCAGAGATGGTTGATTTTCCTCTTTAGCTTCTTGTTGAGCGTAGCATCACATGCCGACGACACCGACAGAAGCAGGTTGCTTTGAGCCTCCACCTGCATGAAGGCGTCATTAGGCCACAATTAGCATACTCAGTAAGCCACACAGAACCAATACAATGATGAGGACAAATACATGTGATGTTTGACTTCCAGTGTACCGCACAAAATCTTCTGAGCAAGAAGAAAAGTTACCGAGCGGTTAGAAAATAAAAGGAAGCTAGAGACAGATTTGTCTTCCTCACCTAATGAGTTATGCTGGCGAACAAGTTGAAGTCACCAACCAGATTGAAGTGAAAAAGTCAAGCCAGTTCCACAACGTAAAGACTGTCGGAATAATGAAGCTGTTAATCTGTCATTATTCATGGTGTAACTGGCGAGAGTGTTCAGTTATTGATGTCAGGACATATATAGTATAGATCAGGCATGTTAACCATACATTTATACTTTGACAAAAGGTTATGTGCATTGTAACTTGATACTTTATTACCTTGCTACTCCACCTTTCATGTTTACCTACTGACCGTATGATCCTTGACTTTTCTTTCTTTCTTTACATTTCACACTAGGGAAATGCAACCATTTCAGCACTGAAGTGTCACCGTTTTGCTTTTGACCACCTGCCTGCTTGGGCAGACAGCGTCGAAGTTAATGACGTCGAAGACACAGGGTGGCCCACGTGGGAATGGGCTAAAAATTTTTAAATTCACTTTCGGGAAAATTCAATGACTTTCAACCACATGGCTTGGCACACATTATCACAGTGCCAAGGAGAACATACACACTGAAAATTTCAGTGATATCAGTGGACAGTGAAAAACCACCGGAGCTTTTCCTCGAGTATGGCTACGCCAATTTGTTTAGTTTTTTTACTTGTGTTGGCATCTAGCACCACTTTCAGCACACCAATAACCAAATTTTTTGTGCCAATAACTCCCAAAAACCCCAAGTGTCCCCACTCAATTTGTATTGCCCGCACAAAAAAAAAAAAAAAAAAGAAGAAGAGATGTCACAATATTGGTTGCCAACACTATGGTGCAGTGAGCCCATGGCTATAATGTGTGGCAACTTACCATATTTACTCAAACGTAACGCGACCACCTAACGCGAGGTGACTGTCCAAACTGAAAAAAAAAAAAAAAGAGAGAGAAAAAAACGAGAACACGAACTTAACGCGAGTAAAGTGAAGGGATAAAGTCCCTTTACTTGTTGCACGTAGTGGCAAACACCTGCCAGTTTCTAAGAGAAAAATGAGACTTGT
Source organism: Hyalomma asiaticum (assembly GCA_013339685.2). Lineage (NCBI taxonomy): Eukaryota > Metazoa > Arthropoda > Arachnida > Ixodida > Ixodidae > Hyalomma > Hyalomma asiaticum. The sequence continues at coordinate 89,936,772 of CM023484.1, forward strand.
CACTTTCGCCATCGGTGATCACTTGTTCCCCCCGAATTTCACTTGTCACTTTCATCGCCATCGTCACCGGTGATCGAGCCCTCTCTGTCGCTTTCTTCCTCCCATATGAGGTCATCCTCCGTGCCATCCAGGTCATTTGACGCGGAGCACTTCTTAAATGCACGAACCACCTCATCGTGTTGGAGGCTGTACCACGAGGCTGTATCAAACTCTAGTAGCTTCACTTCGCAATCTGATGGCAGCTTCTGCCTTAGCGACGTTCGCCGTAGGGAGAATCCATTCCTTCACGTGAACTTTCGTGCCCATCCACGTGAAGCTTTAAAGTTCTCCCGCAGTATCCCCATCTCTCGAGCTATGTCTCAGGCTTTCCGTTGAACCAGCTCGACACTGACCCCCAAGAGGCAGTTTCGCTGCTCAATTACGAACTCCGCCACTTTTTTCGAGTTCTGTGTGACGGCCACAACGAGGTCCGTGGAAGCCTGTTTGGCTGGGCTCACACTTGAAGCTGGAGCCTTCACGCTGGAGCCTCTACCCACGAATAGTAGATTCCATCACGTTCGCCGTCGAGCCGCAGCCGAGTTCCCAATTTCCTCAGCCATCAGAATTGCACTTCATTTAAAGCGAGCATCGCACTGAGCACGTCGTGTCATTTCCACTTGCTCGAGTCCGAACGCGGAAGCACTAAAGAGCAAGCAGCTTGCAAAACACATCGCAAACATGGAGGAAACATGGAGAATAGGATTGGATTGGATTGGATGTTGCCAGCACAAGATTGAAATATCGCAAGATTTGTCGCAGCCATTTTGAAGAGCCTGTGCCGTGACATCGGCAAGGCAAATTTTGAGGTGCTTCAATCATAATGTGAACCCCAAATTAGGCCCAAGAAATTTGGAAAACAAAGTCACGTTACATTAGAGTAAATACAGTATTTACTGCTGGTTTATTTACTGACAAAGCTTATCTGAATTCATTTTTCATCTGTAACCTGGGGCGGTTATCTACTACTCAAACAAAAAGACCCGACGTCACTTCAAAAAGGTACGAATAGAAGGGACACAGGGCACCACTGTAATTTCTCAATATCACCACTTTCTCGCTTTCAACTGCTCTGTTGTTGCCAGAAATGGCGAAATGGTTTTTACACAAACCTAATCTTTGAATCTTGCTCACCTTAAAGGTCCCATGACACCAAAATTTCAAACGCGAGATGCTTGCGTTAATTGGTTTTCCTGCATACAAAGGCAATCTTGACCAAGTATTAGCGGCGAACGTCGCCTCTAAGTAATTTTAATATGGTTTCAAAGTAAGCGGGAATGCTCATCCCAGCTTGCAGCACCTCGCGACATCGCCACTAGTGTGACGCAGTTAGTGGGCCATCTGTGACGTTTCACTTTTGTAAGTTGATATCTTGACGTCACAGAGAGACACGGGCGCGCCGCGCTATGGCCTCCGAGCGTGGCCTCCAAGATCGGCTCTCGCAGCCGATCGCGGAGGCCACGCCAAAAGCCATATTTTTCTGCTTCCTCTCCGTGTTGGTCACTCAAGCGTACATTGTACACACGCTATGATGCAAAGCGAGTGTGGCGAGCTGGTCTGGCGCTCGCGCTCTCCACAACGTCACCGAATCTTGAGCTCAAGTGATCAGTGCATGCGCTCACTTCCGACAGCCGCCGCGCTAGCCCCGCGGCGCTAGTTTCTTGCAGTTTTTGGCGCGCGTTTCGAAGCTTCATTAAAACTGAACAAAATTAACGATGCTGTGACTAATTAGACTTCACGCTGGAGAATTTGCCACTCCATGCCGTGATTACAAGACACTGTTCTACTCCCATTAGAACATAATAGTCTCCAACAAAAAAATTGCTGTCATGGGCCCTTTAACATTTCTGTTTAGTCTCTCTTTAAACATGCATGAACAGTAACTACTTTTGCACATGGTTGTGCGCTGTTCCACGTTTACATGAACAATATGTTTACATTTCAAGGTGCTGTGGGGACTCACCAGGTCCCGGATCTTGTCGGGTTTGAGGTCTCCCCGATTGACGAGGACCTGGTGGGCTACTTTGCAAGACCAGCTGAATGCCGTCAGGCATGTGCGAGCCAGGTTCTTCCTGCACAAAAGGGTCACCGATGTCCAGCACATACAGAAAAACAATAGTCGACGTTCACACCACATCCTAACACCAGTCACTCTATCGCTGTTCCCCTTTGACTGTTATGTAGAATCAATGCTTACAGTTTTAAAAACAAACATCAAGACAAGCTTTATGGCCATATTGCTAGCCGTAAGTGTTATGGAGTTGTATTTTACACAGGTTACACAGTGTAGCTTACTTTAATAGAAACATACTGCAATAGCCCCTTCCTCACAATTTGTTCTCTCACAGCATAGTGGATACTAGATCCAGTAAAAGCTCATTAATTTGGATTTATATGGGCTGGAAAAGGTGTCCAAATTAACTGAATGGTCCATATAAACAAAATAGCCCATGTAGAATGCTGCAGCACATTTAGATCAGGAGTATGCAATTCCGAAAGTGTGCGGCTCATGTAAAAGTGCTGCTGCCGCAGCTGCTCACAATCAACACGATCACAGCGTTCGCGCAGTGCACACACGCCGAACGAAAACAAAATTATCTGCCCAAGCTGTTGCGGATGAACACTTTCTTTTTTTTTCATTTTCTTTCTTACCAAATTGTTCTTTTTCATTTTCCAGCCTTGCCAGCAGCCCGAAAGTCGCTGAGCTATCCAATTTGCAGTCAAATCCATCCAAAATAACGAGTGTCCAGTCTCCTAGAGTGATGCATATTTTGGACAGGACCAGAGAATACGTCCAAATTATCAAATTATCCTAATTAACGAGTCAAATTAGCAAGCTTTTACTGTAGTTGCATGGCCACCAAAATCCGTTTGTTAACCAATAAACATCACTATTACACATACTCTAGTCTAACGCAACTTCGCATCTAATACGCACCAAAATTTCCAGGGTTCAGAATGAAAATGCCTCTGAATGTAACCGTATTAAGATAAAACAGCGGTGTCATTGTGTTGCCACTCACAAGAAAGAGACAAGTACTACCATAAGCATTCATGATGGCGAGTTTTACAGCGTGCGAACATAGAAAAAATGCGACAGAGAAGATTTCTTTCCTATGTTCGCGCGCTGTAAAACTCGCCATCATGAATGCAAACCAACTAGCCCAAGCTGCTACACTTGTAAACTACCATAAGCAATCGATTTTCCACACCTGACAGGATAGAAAAATGTACTCCGAAAAAATGGAACAGCCTAAAAAATTCTTCAGCCAAGGGAATCCAATTTATTAGGTTTGGAGTAACTTACGTAATGATCAGAAGTTTGATTTAACAGATGCAAGTGAAAGTACTCGTGCAACATATCATGAAAAGCAGAGACAGGTATATAGTTACATGCATTGTTGCCGCCTTAGTGCTCTTTTTTTTCCTTCCTCTGGTAGAGGTTTTGAATGCTTTGACAAGAGATGACAGGAAATCGGCTTAGTTGCAACTCCGAAAAAATTATGTGAGCATGAGCGTTCAGCTAGAAGGGACCAAAGCAGCCAATATTTCTGTTAAAGATAAGCAAAAGGTATGAATTAATGCGACTAGCCTTATGGTTGTTTGAATAATGCAGCTTTTAAATACACTGAAAGCATACGAGGCCTACCAGAAATTTGAAATTTGTTTAGTTTGAGATTTAAATTATCGTCTACTGTGTATACAATAGCACATGGGTGCAAGCATTCTCGCTCTGTAGCATTTCCTTTACTGCCGCAGAAAGTTATTCCCCGAATATAATCCAGAATACATATAAAGAAAAGTGGTCATGGTCAAGCCCGAAACCAACCAGCGTGAACTTGCAACAAAGTGTGCTCTGGCACCATGAACGCTGGTATTTTGCAATGGCGATGGCACTGCATTTGACTTCTATGATGGGAGACTTTGGCAACGACGCGAATGTGGCCTCAGCTTCACACTTGAATCTAATGCGCAGGCAATTCTTGGGCTCACTTTATAAGAAAAGAGCGCGTGTAAAAGCAGTACTACCTTACTTTGGGCCTCTCATATAAATCTATTATTGTAGAGCAAATGAAGGTTAGATGTTTATGTTTTTAATGTCTTGAGGTGACGTCAATGACCAGCGCCTGTGGTGTCACATGGTCATTTTCGGAATGCAAAAGCACTAGGATTTCAAATGGTCGTTATTAAAAGGACAATAGGGTGAACAGTGAAGCAGTCTACACTGATGGAATGCTCTTTGAGAACTTTATTGCCATTGATGCTGCCATAGTGGCTTAAGTATTAGAGAAGGAAATGAAGGTCAAAGTTTCATTTCTTGAACTTCGCGCCGAAGCGTCTGCACATCAACGTAGGCATGGCGTCACAGATTTCAATGTATCTTTCGGTCTTTTTTCCACATTGGCTCGATGGAATTTCATGAAGCTTGCGATGCACTTTTTTTATTCTTGGCACATGTCATTTCTGTTTTTGATAAATGCCACTGCTGTCTCTACTACACAAAGGTAGCTGTCACCCGCAGCTTTCTTATCATTACAGTAATGATGAAATAAAGATTATTATTATTATTATTGCGATAGCAATTATATGGACAGTCTCGGCTGGTTTTTGCCGTCCCCGTCGCCGCCGTCATGAAGCGTATATGTATAAGGATGTATATATATATATATATATATATATATATATATATATATATATATATATATATATATATATATATATATAAAAGTCCCAAAGAAAAATAATTTGGAAAAATGCTTCCGACGCGCGGAATCGAACCAGGAACCTCTCACTCCGCAGCGCGTGGCGCTAACCACTACGCCACAAAGAGCAGACGCTTGAAGGAGCTAACGGCGAGCCTTATATACACACCCTTTACCGCTGGCAGGACTCAGAGACGGCAGGCGCTTATAGCGTTTCTTCATTACCAGCGAGATGGCGCGAGGAGCGCAACAGGCAGCCGCCTTGGCGACAGGAGCGCCGTTCAAACTGAGAGTATCCATTGTGAAAGCTTATTCGCGCTCGTTCGGTGTATATCTGTGCGTTCATTTCGTGCATGCTTCACTTGATAGTTCGCACTTATCTTTCGTTTGTTCATTTAGCGGCCTCCCCTAGCTTTGTATGTGTAGCTTTGTGACGCACAACATATAAAGCCCTTCGTACCAGCCCGCGCTGTGCCCACGGGAGGCGTTCACTTAGCAAGTGCATGTTTGCTACAATTAATATTGCTCCTGAAGCTGCGAGCCTCACTTCATATAGCATTACAGTTTCTTGCTATCGCATTCATTGCTTCGCCCTTGCGGCGAAACTGTGACTTTTATTATTATTATTATTATTATTATTAGGTCTCTGTCCACCTAAGAAAGCAGTGGAATTCATTTTTACGGTGAATAATAATATGGGTCCTAGCAAATCTTTCAAAGTCTATGACGTCGCAGAAAGTTGGTGCGGGAACTCCCAGGTGTCATTGCCACATGTATTTTCCTTTTGCACGTTAGCTCGATTATCAAGCATTTTTTGCTGTACGAGTGGTCCTTTGGTATTGTGAAAGAGCGTACTAATAGGAGAAAAATCGTTTTGATCTTTATTGTGCCTTTAAAGCTGCATCGAGTACTGCAGCGAAATATTTTCGAATCAGCATGTCAAATGTTTAATGAAGCAGTGAAAATTAGAGCTGGGCAACTGCAGATTCTTCTCGTGGACCCCTTAACAAATATTTGGACACACAAGTCATCTGGTCTTTCTTTTCCTTTTTTTTTTTTCATTGGGGGAGGGGGGGGGTGGTTCTGAGGTGAATTTATGATTAGACAACTTTTCACAGTCCCTCCAAGTTCATCTCAAAGGGAGTACACTTATATTGTTCCTTGTATAATTCATAAGAAAAATTAGTTTCACTGCAGCGCATCACCACTATGCCTTGAAGCCACATTTTATGGTAAAATGTGAACACGATATAAAGCCCAATTTATTTTTTCAGTCCTAGCGCAGATTACATGGCAAATTTTAAGCCCACCGTATTTTAACAGTCGCGCACTACAACTTGCACTCCCATGCTACTGAAATCATGCTATTATGGTAGATTTCGCTCGGAAATTATTCATTACTTATTACCATATACGCTACAGATATGCAACTTAGAAGAACTTGTTGTTGGGTGAGTTGGTGCATCTTAACAACGGGAAGGAACTGCGCGAATAGACGACCACATTAACACACAGACAAATCTGTGTTTCTGTGTAGTTTATGTGGTCGTATCTTCGTGCAATTCCTTCCCATTTGTTAAAGAGATGTAACTGGTGAGGCATCAAGGCAAGCCTCACAGCAAGATGCTCAACACACTCACGTGATAAAGAGGGGCTTGTGGTCACGGGACACATCGAGGATGGTCGCGATGAGATGGCCCGCGCTGGATGGCTGAGTGGCCAGCAATGAGTCGACAAGCTGCTCCACCAGGTGGCGCGAGGGACTCCCATGATACCGGGGAAGCGTCAGCCGAAGCACTTGGCACAGGCCACGCACAACCGGGTCGGCTAGGGATCCTGAAACACGCACATGGGCAATCAGCGGGCACACTTTCTGTCCCCCAACAAAGCTGCATCCCATTAACAAAATCTGTAAATGGATCTTGATTACTAGGTATAAATGAACGACGACTCAAGTGGCAGGAATTTGGGGACCCTGCTAACAGAAATGCATCACTACCCAAGTTTTCTTTTTCTTTACATAAACCTTTTACTTTATTTTTTTACGAGCAAGCGTAGCTGCCCTACCGGACATTCTTACGACATCACTAGAAGTCATGACTGTCAGGCCTTTCATGTTTCACTGCAAGGACAAAAGGCCTCTCCTTGCAATCAACAATCTTCCCTGCCTTCTGAGAGCTGACGTTAACTCACACTTAGACATTTTTGAAATTCCTCTCACCACCTAGGTTTCAATATTCCTCTGCTGTGCTTCAATTCTGTTGGACGAGTCATCAGCTCCGTGCTACACATATCTGCCAGCACCATTTATTAGTGTAGACTAAAATATCAGTGAGTGGCTCTAGAAACAATGTCCATTGATGGTACAGACATGTCGAAGGGAGTAAGAACTGCAAACCACAACTTATCTTTTGCCAATATATGCGACAGAGGCTTGGTGAAAACAGAGTGCAGACACACCCTGCGCAAAAGTGTTCCCTTTAACGATGGGCCTTTCTGCCAATTTGAACACCTATGTACAAGAGGCACACAAAAGAGCCCCAAATACTGAAAATCAGTCCAGAGGCTCCAATTAAGGCATGCTTGGTATAATTGTTTCGTGTATTTAGAACACAGAATGTATAATACAAATCACAAAACGGCGTTCAACAAGGCGGCAGGCACATCATTTTTGCACAGAACTAAAAGGCATGGAACAAGCAGTTCTAAGTAAACTCTGCTCTTAGATTTCTGTTATATGTGCAAAATAGTCCAGTAATGTTACCAAATGCTGCCAACCAGAATAAATATACTAGAAGAATTGTTTATTCCCTTTGCATGTGCTGCCCAGAGACTCGAAGTGTCGAGCAAATGCACGGTCCGTTAGAAAAGCAGCGCGCATTTTCTAGGAAAAATAATAGATTGATTGATCGGACCTATACAAATGCTTGAAATTTTTCGAGATATTCTCCCCCTGCATCAGTACACTTGCGGAGAGATGTCTGCCACACCTGAGAGGCACCCTGAAAGCCCTTGATGGGAATGTCTCTCAGGAAGCTTGTCACATGCCTTTGGATGCTTTCCACGGTCTCCCACTGCTTTCCTTTCAGCTCTCTCTTCAGTCAGGGAAAAAAAAAATAAAAGTAGCACAGTGTCAAGTTGGGACTGTAAGGGCGACGGGTGACGACTGGGGTGCTGCTCCGGGCCAGAAAGTTGACAACGGTGAAGGACATGTGGCTGGAGGCATTGCCATGGCGGAGCTTGACCGTGTCTTTGATGTCAGCCCTCACATGCACGACCCAGCATTTCAATCTCTTGAGCACCTCCAGATAAAAAAAAAAAAAGCCGAGCTGACAGTTTCTCCCTGCGGTGCAAACTCAAAATGGACGATTTCTTGGGCGTAAAAGAAGACGATGAGCACCGTTTTGACGCAGGATTTGCTCAACCGCACTTGCTTGGGGTGGGGGGGGATGATTTTGTATGCCACTTGAAGCTCTGCCGTTTCGATTCTGGGTCATACACGAACATACAGGATTCGTCTCAGGTTATGACAAAGCTAAGAAAATCCCACTCATTTTGACTCAAATCCCAACAATTCTTGGCCGCTCAAAATTCGAAGTTCTTTCTCATCTTCCGCGAACACTTTTGGCAGAAGCTTCGTGCGGACCTTGCGCATTTGCAGATCCTTGGTCACTATCCCACATATTTGCAAATGTGGAGATGTGTAGGATGCGAGCAATTTGCTGGATGCTTAGTCGACGGTCGGAATGCAAAACTTCACACACACGATCCACGTTCTCTCTGGTTCTGCTGGTTGTTGGGCATCCAGAACGGGGTTCATCAACGACTTCCTCCCAGCCCTCCTTGAATGCCTTTGTGCCACCTCCCGCACTATGACCTTAAGATGTAATCATCCTTGAAGGCCTCTTGAAGCATCTGGAATGTTTCAGCTGCATTCTTTCTGAGCTTCATGCAAAATTTGATGGTGTATCGCTGTCCAAGCAATGCTCCATTGTGCAGTGCAAAGTAAAAAAAAACACTTCACGTGACTTCACGTGGAGGGACGTCTTTCCGCTCCCACAGCTAGAAGCGAACTGGAGGCCAGCTGCCTTGGAACGGTAGAACCTTCACCACATTGTTCAACTGGTTTCACCTCACTGCCATTAATAGTTGCGCCAGAATAAAATTATGTGCATTACTTTCAGAGTGGACCCTGTATAGATAACCAAATGCAGTTAACAGATATGCGACCACAACTGTTCACACTTCTAATGCTGGGAATGCAGTACCAGCATGGACAAAACGAACCACAGCATGAACTAAACTTGATACCCTGCCACTGTGAACTCATGACAGGTCCCAGTTTTAGATGAAAAGTGACCATCACCTTTCTAAAGACTATTCTACGCATCCATTACAGCACCGCCACCTTGGGCTGTTAATGTTGCCGTTTTGCATGTATAGTGGCCAAATGATCGATACCACTGTCAACTAACCAACATAAATACAAACATTCCGATGCGTTTCACGTGTGATGATATTGCTAGTTTGAGGTTGTGGCATGCAAAACTGGCTAACCATTTATCTAACAGCCCAAGATAACACCAGCCATGGGTCTTAATTTACACAATACTGTAAACTTTGTACAAGCCCAAGCAGGGTGGTATAAGAAAAACAAAGTAAGTACAAATACAAACAGAAACAGCGTCAATAACACTCCAAAATATCACAGTATGCTTAGAGTCAACAACCGTCTTAAGTCATGCAGGAAATTGTTGACAAATGTTCCATGAGATAATGACTATGAGGCTTGATGAACCCAAAGACAACATAGGTTTATATGACCGAACAGAGTGTGCAGCGGGCTACGAGTGTCAAGACAGTGTGGCAGACAAGAAAAGCGGTAGGGCAGTGTAGTCCTCACGACGCATTGCCTGTATCTCTGCTCCAATGGAGGCAATTAAAAAAAAAACATTCTTGTACAGTACGCAGTTTGGTGCCTCCTTTTTCTACAAACAGGCACAAGTGAGTATAACGCATGCAATAACATGCACAAGCGAGTTTACCACAAGCAACAATGAAGGCAGGAAGGGTATCGGTCTCCCACACAGAAAACAACGCGCACTAGCCGTTGCTCAAACAGCTTTGCCAAAACTTTGCGCTATAAATGAAGGGAAGTAATGGAATGCGTTGGGCGTAACCGCCCAATGCATTCAACCAGGCGTGTCACCGAAACGCGCGCTGGCTTTTCGGGCTACGACGGTGAATAAAGGGTAACATCCCGCGCTGCTGCTAGCGCATGTTGAAGGGGCCCGATCGGCTTACTACTGCACAGATGATCCTCACACTGCATTCCGCCCACACTTGAGTCCTACGGCGCTACATACGATTCAGGAACTTTGGCCCCTCGCCTGACCCAACAATCCCGCGATCGCCGCAACGTCAAGTCGCTACCGACGCGAGAAGTAACTACGGTTGATCACTAACTAAACTGACGATAGCGGGAGCTGGTCGGGCTGCACGATTAGGTAGTACACCCCGTGGTAACAGCACTGGTTTAGACCGTCGTCTTCGTCGCCGGAAGGCAAAAAGAACACTTGCGAGCCCATGCTGTTGACTTGAAAAGGGTTAGGAAGAGAAGACGACTCATCACGCGAAGGCCACGAGTAACGAAAGAACGCCGGTCCGGAGTGACCGCAAAACCTCGGCAACACGTGCAAGTTATCGAGGCCGGTGCCGCATTTTGACGTCGCAGAGAGCTCTCCCGAACAAGTCACGGATCGCGAACCCGCTGGAACACGTCACGCCGGCGAAAGTGTGGACCAGCAAACTAACATTTTTTCTGTCCTCTAATGGGCGCCAAGTGCGGAATACTTTACCGGTTTTTGCCGCTTCTTCCAGCTGGCAGAAGAGAGCCTTGCGAGTGACAAGCTTGGACGTTTGCACTTTGACCGGGAGATCTTTAAATACTGGAGGTACCTGCAAAAGAACAATGTTTGCCTGTGCAACCTTATGCTTTCGACGCAATGAATGCGCTCGGAGCAAACATACAGAGGCAGCAATATTTAAACTGCGCTAAATTTTATTGAAAGACTTACTTCCACTCCTGCCATGACCACTACACACAGGCAGCACTCGCGGCGTGGAAAAACATGACGTGCGGCGATGACAATGACAATTCGGCGGCTAGTACTGCTGGAAACAAGAACTGAGCTCGAAAGCTAAATTGTGGCGCCATTGTAACGAATAAGAAACATGGCCCCTGAGCTCGACGATGGTGAGTCCGAGGCACTGAACTAAATAAGTATTTTTTTTATTTTTGTGCGTGTGTGTGATAATAGCTGGCGTTGCTTTGTGTGCCAAAACCTGAGTATGTATACAGGCATGCCCTATTGAGAAACTCCAGAAATTCGAGCCACATGGAGTTCTTTGAGAAACAACTCCGGCAATTTTTCCATGAATATGGATCTCAATGAAGTTTTTAATATATGTTCTCCTTGTAGCTGAAATAAATATTGCCGATTGCAAGTGCACGTAGCTTTTGTAAAATTAAATTTAAAGAAACTTAGCTGGTTCCTGAACAGAATATGAAAGCCTGATCGGCCTGATACAGCCAGGTTATCAGAGTGCTCGTATTATGTTTGCCTACGAGTCCAAAACGGCAGTTGGCAGCAAGGGCCGACGTACCGCGCACGTCGGTGTTACTCCGCTAACCAATCACAGAAGCAAACAAAATCGTCGTCATGCGACCTTTTCAAAACGGCGCCATGTTTGCTTTCGGTTCCTGCGGAGCGTCTGCTACTCTTGAGTCTTTTCATCGGTATACACCATGATGTGCTCGAGACACATTGGCAAAAATGTGTGAAATCTCAGCGTTTTCATCTTCAAAAGGCCGTGTTCATTTCGCGTTCGAGCCCGTTTTGCGCGTGAACCTTCCTTTAACTCAGTTGAAGAGTTCGGGTGGCGGTTTTTTTGGCGCGCCGGGTTCCTGCGTTGCAAGCGCTTGATTTCAGCTCAATAAAGAATTATCCTTTCCAAGTTCCGCTCTAATAAACGAATAAAAACATAGAAAATTGTGCACCTCTCCATTATTGTTGCCACTCTCGCTTTATTTTGGTAACATGGAAAGTTCAAAGAAGGAACTATTTGAAGCTTCGAGGAGGTACAGTGGCTGGCCGTTCTAAGGGCTTGGGAGGGGCTTCACTGCAGACTTGAGTTGTACCCTACTGTAGTCTAATACTAATTGACCATTTGCAAAAATCTGTAGGTTGGCTTTCCCGCAAGGATGCTTCCCAGCAAAAACTCTCGTCTACTAGGTTGTTCTCCTGCTCTAAGCGCATTCTTGTCTTGCCACTCCATCCGACGTGCACAACCATAGTATATTAACTCTATGTGCACAACCACCACAAAAGCTTCTCAGAAATTTTGCGGGGAGTGGACCAACTCACATCGAGTTCGACGATTTACGGAGAGAGGGGCAGAAGTGAAAGAGAGGAAAGGCAGGGACGGGCGCTGAACGGGATGAATGGCGTGACCAATGTGCAGTTGTGCACGCGCTTAGAGCAGGAAAGCAATCTGCAGACGAGAGTTTTGGGCTGGATGGCATCGTTGAGGGAAAGCCAACTAACAGATTTTTGCAGATAGCCAACTTCATTCTATTAATTCGTGTGAATAACCTCATAGGCTGTTATAGTCGGATACAACTCAAGTTTGCAGGGACGCCCCTCCCACGCCTTTATAACCACCAGCCACTGTACCTCCGCGAAGCTTCAAATAGTTCCTTCTTTGACTTTCCAGTTACCAAAATAAAGCGAGGGTGGCAATAATAATGGGCCGATGCATACATTGTTATGTCTTGATTCGTTTATTAGAGCGGAACATAGAAAGGATACTTCCTTATTGAGCTGAGATGAAGCGCTTGCAATTCAAAAGCCCGGCGCGTTACATGCTCCGCCACACGAGTTTTTCGACTCAGTTCAGTCAGGCGTAAAACGGCCTCGGAAGCGTAATGAACTGTACCGCGGCCTTTTGCAGATGGAAACGCTGAGACATTCACCACGCATTTTTGTCCATGCTCCTCGGCGAAAGCATTCGAGAATAGCAGGCGGTCCTACAGTGTACTAGATTCTAGTGCACTGTAGCGGTCCTAAAGTACCGAAGCCATAATCACGGGACCATTTTGAAAAGGTCGCATGACGACGATTTCGTTTGCTTCTGTGATTGGCTGGCGGAGTAACACAGACTCACGTGGTCTGTCGGCCCTTGTTGCCAACTGCTGGTTGTTTCTAAGTTGTATCCTACCTCAAGAGCGGACAGTAATCGATATTAATTCTTCTTTGGAAATGTGAGGTTTTATGGTGTAAAGTGTGCTGAAAACATAGCTGAATTTCGCCTTGCAAACTAGTGATGTCATTGTCCAGCAAAACAATCACGCACGCCTTGTCATGGCCTCCGTGACTACGCACAATCTCGGAGGCCGTCGGTCTATCTGGCGCTACAGTAGAGGGCGGGATCGTCGCGCTTCTGAATCTATGCTTGAAAAAGAGAGTCTTAATTTCAAACGCACAGATAAACGCTGTCTTTTCGAAAGTCTTACAGTAATTTGACAGGTACTGCAAAACGCTGATTTAGAGATCCGCAGAAAAAGAGACGGCATACCTTTTTGCATGTGCTAAATCACAATGTTTCATCGTATTAATGTGAATTATTGCTTAGACCATGCTCCACGGGCGGACTCCCTCGTTGGATTAGCCACTGTGCCCTTCGTCCGCCTGCGAGTTTTTCAGAACATCGCTCAGGTCTCTCCTCAAAACCTCGTACGAATTAATCTTTCGCCTTTTACTAAAGATTACCGTGGGGAGGGACACTCCAATGAGCCTATAGGCTAATTTTTGAAAGGCCGTACCCGTTTGGGTGGGGCCTAACAACCAAATCAAAAAGCAGAATTTCGGTATCATTAACACGCTGTTGCACCGCGGTGTGTGCTTCGGAAATGCCGAGTTATCCTGCAGGCACTTTCCCGAGGGATGGTGCAGCTAGCTGAAACCGCAGTAGTCGTGTGCCAGCCAACGAGGTTTAAAATTAAAATATTCTGGAGTGGAGATTTCGTGCTAAAGGTGAAGCCGCCGGCCGCCATCTTACTCAGGGAATCGATTAGCAGCACCCAAATAGCACAACATAAAAAGAGTTTTCCTAACACTTCCTGACCCCTTTAAAGAGGTCAGCTTTGCTAGACAGACACTGCTTGACGTGTCTCTTTGTGCTACAGGTGCTGGGGTGAAACTTGACCATCGCGAAAATTTGTGTGCAATATCGTGGCATTGATACTCGGTCAATGGTACTTTATCGATCCAAAACAACGCACTTTTACATTACAATTCGTCTAGAGTTTAGCAGATCAAGAAACCTTGAAATGATGCTGGTTGCTGGACACTCTGGCAAGCTTTTAGGGCTGAACCATAGGCAAACGCCGGCTCCACCAGTCGCGGTATGGTTCAGCGAGCGTTGCCACTCCAGCATTTTTTTTTTTTAAACCTCCTTGGTGCCAGCCGACTTTCACGAATCACAACCGACAGCAGTAGAGCGCTTGCACAACGTTTGCACTGTTGCATCGAGCCAAAAAATCGCTGCATTTCCATGGAGTGAATGATGGCGAGTGGGCGAAGCACTGGGGATCATCGGGTAACCGTGAATCCATGAATCCCCGTACATTGCCCACTTTACATTATATAATGAGTGAGAAACCCGTGTACACTAAATACAATGTTGTTTATTTAACGATTGCAGTTCTAATTCATTGGAAATTTCATTTGACAACATATTCTCCAATAATGCTAAGCAACTTCCGTGGCGTATCCTTAATGGACTTATACAGGATCACTTGAGTCAAATAGGAACTAAAATTATCATTGCAACGGATGCTTCGCAGAGTGAGGAGAAGGCAGGAGTAGGAATTTTGTCCTCAGAACTAGACTGGTGTTTCTCTGTTAGACTGCCGGATTACACATCAGTATTTGTGGCAGAATTCTTAGCCGCTATATTGGCTTTGCGTAAGTTTCACTCCTCCGTGACTGCAGTGGTAATAGTTATAGACTCGCTAGCATTCTGTACTTGAGGTGAATCCAGGTGAATCGCACATTCTGAGAACTTTGCGCACTTTGGTTCGAAATCATTTGCAAATACTACAGTTAGTTTGGGTGCCTGGTCACAAAGGATTGGTAATAAACGAATTGTCAGACACTTCGCCTATAAGGCTTCCATTGGAGGTCCTATTCTTTCGTTCCAAATACGGCGTTTGTTACTGCAGTCCGATTCATAAAGTACGCCTCATTGATGTCGACACTGTCTTGCGTCCTCACCTGATTTACAGCATTTACAATACCCTTGGAGTAGGTCATTTTGCCAAACAAGGGAAATCGAAGCAATATTGACAAGGTTGAGATGTAGAATCCCGACGTTGAATTTCTATATATGCACCGAGCTGGTCTGGCGGTCTTTCCTTTATGCGCTTTTTGAAACGAGCTAGAGACAATCAAACACTTTTTGCTGGAATGCAGGCGCTTTACCGCCCTTAGGAAAAGCACTACCGAATAAAATAATTCTGAATTCTGAATAATTCTGAATTCTGAAATGGCATTGCTAAATCTGGATATTCCATTATGAAGCACTGTGCTGCTTTCATTCGGTTCTTCCGTGCTGGGACACACGAATAGGAATATATTCCCATGTATTTGTTGATTGCGAGTCAGCTGAAATTTTTCAGCATCGTTTGGAATTGATTTTAACATAATGTTGTATTAAAGTTGTATATTGTGTTTTCCCGCCTAACAGCCCACTAGGGCTTACAGTATTGAAAATAAATAAATAAATAAATAAATAAATAAATAAATAAATAAATAAATAAATAAATAAATATGCCTTGCTCTACAGAAGTTCATTACGGATTCGAATCGATTTGATTGTTCACTTAATAGATCCTAATTGCTTATTCCATTATTCCTTATACCATTGATTGATTGTCATTTTTCTTTTATTAAGTTATTTCGTATCAAAAGATTACGTTTGTAATATTCAAATTCACATCAAAGGACGAATAAACCTTTCAGGTAGTATAACTTCGTAAATTAAACGCAAATCCGCCTGGGTCTTGGCTAATCCCCCCAAGTGGGTAGATGCCAAATGTGAAGCATCATCATCATCATTATCATCATCATCATTGCAGAAGGGTTTGTGCAGGACATGGCAGTTCGTTTTGCTTTGAGTATAATGGCTTTATGGTCGGTGAAATGTAATGGTAAGGGTTCTTCTAATGGGCGCATTATGCTATTGAGGTTTTTTACCGTAAATTATTATTATGTGGGGTTTAACGTCCCAAAACCATCTCTGATTATGAGAGACGCCGTAGTGGAGGGCTCCGGAAATTTCGACCACCTGGGGTTCTTTAACGCGCACTGACATCGCACAGCACACGGGCCTCAACATTTCGCCTCCATCGAAATGCCGCCGCCGAGGCCATTTTTTTACCGTAAATCACCCGTGACATTGCCCCCATGCATGTAAATGGGTGACAATGCGTGTGTATGTTTACACACGCGTTGTAATTTATGCTCCTGGTCTTTATCAGGTTCCTGCGCTCCCACGTCGTAGATCGTGCCGAGTTCCGGATTACCTTTAGTTTACGCGCACGCTGCGAATCCTTATGGTTCAACTACACACAAGAGAAATCTCCCACCAGCACTACATTGCAGGTCAAGATCCAGTGCCTATATATATATATATATGGGGTGGCCGGTGAATGGCTGGGCAGCGCGAGCCCCCACCCCCACCCCCCCAGTCGGTTTTTTATCGTATCAGCAAATTATCTGGAGATAAAAAAATATCCAAAGAAATGCTTCTAGAGATATATCTTCAGGGAGCACCGAACATACTCCAAGACGTGTTTACAGCAACTTAGGCGCTAGTCTGTTTGAAGTGGAAGACGTAGGTAGTCTGAAAGTAAATGGCCTTCAGCGCCCAAATCGCTTTTGCCACGTTCCGAAAACCTGGCTCAGCTCGATAAATTGTCGGATTACGTACATCGCCGTTGCCGTTTTTCCTGGCACCAGAAAGAACTACATTTACTGCGTTTGCATAACGACTGCAAGACAAGTTTCAAATAGCCACAGATGAGTGCGATAGCGATTCGCGACAGCAGAAAGAAAGCAATGAATTTGGGACTCCATTTGTACTGACGTTGTACTTATCAAGCCTATATCGTGTTTTCCTATATCGTGTATATCGTGAACTATAATCTAGGGGTGTGCAAATATTCGAAATTTCGAATAATTTTCTAATAGCGTTTGCCATTTGATTTGATTCGATCCGCACTGAACTTCTACTATCTGAACTATTCGAAGTTGGTAATTAAGGGGAAAAATACGCTATGTCTCGTGACAAGTGGCCCATTCCCGCAAGTGCGCTTCGCCGCAAAACGTTGGTGTACTGCGGCGAAGCTAACACCTGTGTATTGCGGCGAAGCTAACGCCCGTGTACTGCGGCGAAGCTAACACCCACGTACTGCGGCGAAGTTAGCTCGGCTTTCTGTTGCACAGTTCCGTTGGACTGTTCTTCAGGATTTTGTAATGACACTGTGCGAGCGTACTAGTCACGCAATAAATTCTTTACCCATGTTGAACAGTCCACTTCTGCATAGTATTATTAAAGGGTCCCTGAAACGTTTTTTTGACACTGCGTCACTGATTAGGCAACACAATTGCGAAATCATTCAAGCCATAAATAAAGCGAAGCATCATGCGCTAAGGCAGCTATGAGCTTATTTCTGTCGCCTTCCTCCTTACCTCTGCTATGGTGGCTACCCTAACCACACGTACGCGGTACAACGCGTCACGTGTGGCTTGTAGAATCGGCGCCGCGTCCTCTCCCCATGGAGAGAGGGCGCGCAGCTTCGTGAAGCCGCGCGCCCTCTACCTCCAAGGGAGAGGACGCGGCGCCGATTCTACACGCCACACGGGGACGCGTTGTACCGCGTACGTGTGGTCATAGCCTTTCAAAGTATTGAGAGACTATGGTGTGGCTAAGTTAGGGAACAACACAATCATTACAAACGCTTCTTGTAAGTCCTAGGAAGCGGCAACACCTCCCAGTGAGCATGCACCGTCATTATGGCGCGAAATTTCAAACGGAGGGTCGAAAACGCCCGCACGGCCAAGACTTGCGCTACAGAAAACCACCGCCATACATTTACGGCAAAAACCCTCAAAGACTTAAAAATGACTTGACCGCCTTGGAATGGTAAGAAAATATTTATTTCACACAAAAATGAAGGAGCGGTTAGCAAGAATTACACGCACAGCAAATTAATATTTTCGAAAAATGTACAACATTGAAAACAGAATAAGCAATTTTCAAATACGAATAAAAAGAGGGGAAACATTTTTGAGCATGAGATATTTTTATCAATTAATTGCAACCTCAACAATTTGATAACTGAACGATGCAGTGAGTTGGATTCTGTCTCAGCAGCTGTAAATTCAACTGTCCCGTTACACCCACAATGTTACATCACTGCTTCGGAGAGTATTTCTGTTTGCGCTGGACATAAGAAAAGCCTTCGACGGCGTTAGTTCATTCTTAACTAAGCGGAGCCAGATGGACTTGGGGAGGCACAGTTACATATGTATCTCAAGATTTCTCGGTGAGAGAACGGCAGAAATTCATCTCGGCAACCTCAAGAGCGAAATCATTAGTAGAATTTGTCTTTGGGCGAGTTGGTTCATGCTTCAAACGGGAAAAAACGGAGCGCTAACAAAACAACACACAAAAAGAAGGAGGCTACACACAGGACTGGCGCTCAACTTTCAACTGACATTTATTGAAGCAACATCGAATTTATGCACACAGCCGCCAAACGTAATCTCTGCCAAGATAGAACCTTCAGACAACAACCCGCCACATCACCACCATAAATACCGCGTCAGGCCCTCGTGCCAGGTAATATACAAGTAGCAATGCCACAGAAGGCGAGGGATACAGCCGGAACCTTGCGCACCACATTTCACAATCTCATGTTTTGTAAAGGATAATAAAACTTTCACGTGCGAACAATCATGAATCGCCGGAAAAAAAAAAACAAATAAACCACTAAGATTTCTTAAACAACAAAGAAGCTGCGTCAAAAACAAAGGTAAAACCAAACAATAAAAGCAATAACAAAGCTTAAACAGCAAAGCGCAGCGTCAAAAACAAGAAACAAACGAAGTGTGAAAACCAAGATGAGCAACAATGTGAAATAATGGAAGGATAGCGAAAAGCCTCGTCAAGAAAGATAAAACCATTAAAAATTAAAAGCTAAAAGAAATACTAAAAACACTAAGATAGTAAAAGAACACTACACATAACCTTCCAAAAAAGCTAATTCCTTCTCGGTTAGCGCGACAGAGGGCGCGCTGACACACTTGTCCGCAAACTTATGAATGTGGTACGCTTCAATTATTTCTCTTTCGTAACGGTCTCCTGAGCGCTTGAGGAAAGTGGTACGCGCGAATTCTGGGATGCACCCGCACCTTTTGCAGTGTTCAGCCAGGTGGCCACCTGAGTTATTCTTGATAGACAAGGAATGCTCATTCGCCCTGACATTAAAACATCTTCCGGTCTTCCCTATATACACTTTATCGCAACTCAGTGGGATCTTGTATACGACGTTCTTCGCGCAATCAGTAACGGCGCTGTCATGTTTCTTGTTGCACTGCTTGTGGTTCCATTTTGCAGTGAGAGACAAATTTTTGATAACTTACTTGGGGCAGAAAACACGATATTCCCATTGTATTTGCTTATCACTTTCTTCAGGTTGTGGGAAACGCGGTGAATATAAGGAATGACTACGGCAGACCGTCTGTCACGTTCAATAGTGCCCGAGTCACAGGAACGCTTTAACTTCTGCAAAAGTGACTCGCACACACTGTGTATTAACTGAGGAGGGTATTTAGCTGCTTTTAAGCGTTGGACTTGGTTGGCAAACCCAACATTCATTTCATGATGGCACGATTTTTCCAGAGCTGCTTTCAAACATGTCAAAGCAATACCTCGTTTTACGAGCTTAGAGTGAGCGCTCTCAAATGGTAACAAAGCTTTCTTAGACCGAGGATTATACAACCAACATAAGTTACCGGGCTTGAACAATATTTTTAAGTCCAGAAATTGAATTGAATTATTCTCGGCCTTTTCCCACGTGAAGCGAAGTCCAGCTGCCGAGCTTTCAAAGACTTTCAATATGGCTGTTGTGATATCGTCAGGCACCGGGTTATCTACTGCGTCCAAAATCAGGAGATAGTCATCGACATACCTGAAAGCTTTCTTAACTTGAAATTCGCAGAGCTTAGGTTCAATACGCTTGTTCACGGAGGATAAGAATATGTCACACAATACCGGTGCTACGGAAGAACCAATACATATTCCAGATTTTTGCAAATAATGCTGTCCATTGAAGCAGATGGCAGTGGACTGAAGATAGAATTCTAAGATGGCTAGAAAATTGTCACTGCTTACCCCTGCGGCATTCTGGAATTTGAGTTCGTCATTCTCACTAATCACATCACGCAAAGCACAGAATAGTTCTCCGTGAGGGACGGAATAAAACAGGTCCTCCACATCAATTGACAAGGCAGTGGTTCCAGACAAGACGCCAAGTTCCTTGATGATGTCATGCGAACTTCTCACTAGAAAAGGGTCTTCAACAACTAAGGAGCTTAGATGTTGCTGCAAGAACTTGCCCACAAGGAATTGCCAGGAACCCTTCTCGGTGACGATGGTTCGCAAAGGACATTCAGGCTTATGCGTCTTACCTGTGAAGAAGGCTTCCAAGGCAGACGCATCAGTCTTCTCAACTTTTTTTCAGAGCGATTCCAAGTTGAGGTCCTTCAACAACTTAACCGCCTTCCTTTTCGTGGATCTTGCGTTGTGTAGCCTCCTTCTTTTTGTGTGTTGTTTTGTTAGCGTTCGGTTTTTCCCGTTTGAAACGAAAGCATTAGTCGCAACACGAGAAAACCCGCAAGACGCAGTTCTTCCGCCGTTCCTTTTTAACATTACTATGAGAAGCCTACCCCTCCTCCTAGATGCAATACCCCACGTTAAGCATTCAATTTATGCAGATGACATAACAATTTGGACAAACGCTAGCTCACATGAAGGAATTGCAGAAGCGTTGCGAACGGTTTCAGACACGGTTCAAAACTATGTCAAGCTGAACGGGTTAACATGCTCTGCCTAAAAATCCGAATTGCTGAACATCATGAGCAGAATAGACAACACAAACGGCCCCTAGCAGGCCTCCGCGATTTAGGTTCGAATGGAATCCGCCCCAGTCCATTTTTAGACGGCTATCCATGTGCTGGGAATGCTCATACAGCACAACACCCGCAATGCACAGGCCACGAGCCGCCTGCTATCCGCGATACGACAATCATGCGGACTAATAAAAATACTAGCTAGAAGGCACGTAGGAATGAGGGCGGGGGACTTATGTCGGCTCATTCAGGCCTTTCTGATCAGTCGCATAGTTTACTCCTTCCCTTACTACCATCGTAGTCGAGCGGATATGAACAAACTTAACGTCTTAATCTGCCAGCCACACAAAGCAGCGTTAGGGCTACCCAATTACACGAATTCGGACAAGCTTTCGAGGTAAGCTGTCCACATCACTATAGAATAAATAATCGAAACACACAAAACGGCACAGATCTTCCGCCTCTCCATCACGCAAGCCGGCAGACTCATTCTGGATAAGCTGGACCTGAACCCCACAACTGCCTCCCTATGACGCACCCCTTTGCCGCAAATCGCGAGACAAGTTATCATTAAGCCTGTCATAATTTACAACTTATCATTTGCCCTGGCCGCACGGCAAATCAGTCGTGGGACAAGTACAAAGGCGACCACTCTGTCGCTTATGTGCATGCGGCGGCGCAGGGTAACCGAAAGTACACGTTCTGAGAGCGGCCGTATTTTAAACGCAGCTACAGTCGAGGCCTTCTCCGCCATTGAAGCGGAGGTATCTGCGGTCTGCGATTGCTCTAGCGATTAAAAAAGTGTGATCCTAATTTACAGTAAGGGCACCGTTAATAGAACTACGCAGCACTTTTCCTATCAACCGGATAGACCCATTAATCCATTATGGGTCCCCGCTCACTTAGGGAATCCTGGGAACGAGGTGGCGGACAGCATCGCCCGAGGATTAATAAATCGGGAAGGGCGGCACTCATACTCGGATTCCCCGGGTGGGCTGGTGACCACGTATAATGAAATTTTCACTTTATATAAAATAAGGCGCATTTACCCGGCGCCTCATCGAGACACTACCAGAGCGCAGGCTTACGACAGCTTTAGACAGTCTCTGTTCTGAGTCCACACAGATTGTCACTCATCACCAACGGGCAATAGAACGCCATATGCCTACATTGTCACTTGAATGAACTAGCAACACAAGACCACATCCTCTGGAGATGTTGAGGTTCGGTTACTCCGCGAACGCCCTCGCCAGTCCTCCCTAAACTTACCTGGCAGGCCCTACTAAGGACAGCCATTGATCTGGGGACCAAGTGAAAATAGTCACTTCGGCCGAGCGAGTCGCCCCCAAGACCTTAAGACTACTCCATGACCTAGGAATAAATGGGTTGTCACCACCGGTAGCATAACATGGCCTTCGAGATCTGCGCGCATCTTCAGCCTTAGCGACGTTACCACCAGGGGAAGGGCGCGCGCGGTGTCGCATCATGCAAACGGCGAGTTGACTGATCTGGCGTCATTGCTATATAGGTAGGAGTTCGGTTCCGGTATCGCGCTTTTTTGCGACTTAATATTATATTCTCACTTGCTGAGCATTTCTGCTATCAGGAGTGTGAAAGGGGCCCTTCTGGTACAAAGAATCGCCATTACCTTGACCATGATAAAAAAATTGGCGAAGTTGGCTTTCAAGTTCGCCAAGCATCTGCATTAAAAAAAAAAAAAAAAGGAGGAGGACTCCGCAAGCCCACAGTTGTGTTGGCTTTACTCGGTGTGTTTTGTTTTTCTTTTTACGCCACGGGCGAAGCAAGAAACCCCGCCAGAAACGGCGTACAGCAGCAACAGCAATGCTGCCATCAGTGTCACCCATACACAACTCCGTATGCGAAGACATATGGGTGGCATGTCTGGCATTACAACCACCCTCTCGGTTTCGACATTCCAATTTGTAGGGTAGCCAACCGGACGCCTTTCTGGTTAACCTCCCCGCCTTTCCGTTTTCCTCTTCAATCCTTCCAATCTGTTTACATCGCATATATAGCTGCGGAGAACCTCCCCAGGCTTTGGTACACCCCGTGCACAACCCGGCGCCGAGTCGGGGGACGCCTTACCCGTTTTAACCGGTGGGTGTCCGGCGGCAGGATTCGAACCACCTACCTACCGCGGCCGAAGCGGACGCCCTAACAACTGGACAACGGCCACGGTGCAAGTTATACTTTGAACGATGTTACCGCACAGCGAAGACGCCTGGTTTGCGCTTATCTGCGTTAGCGAAATGCATGTCAAGAAGCAGTGTGTCTTGCATGATCTGATTTCAGTGTTACCGCATTTAACATCAGTTGCTGGCGTTAATTTCCTTCTTTCTTTCGTTTGCTCTTCCTTTCTTCCTCTCTTGCGCGTAGCTCAGTTCCGCATAGTCATGCAGGTATGAGCCGCAAGTGGTTTCTTAATTTCATTAAATTCTTCTTTTATAATTATTCGGATGATGAAATAATGACCTGTGCCATGATAAATCGTATTATATACGCTTAATAACTTATAATTTTAGTAAATTTTACATTTCTATAGTGTCTTTTAATACTGTAACGTTGTTCTAGAGCCGCAGGCGAAGGTGAATTAGAGTTTTCATCAGTTATCCTGATGTATAAATGCCTTCTTACGTCACAGAAATTCTGCTACGATGTCGTGTGTATTACATGCGCTTTGAAATGTCCTCTTTCATATAGTTTATATTCATACTTTCTGGTTTGATTTCGTGCAGCCGGAAAATTACAATAGCAACTCCAGTTTCCCTTGTTCATGCATATGGAACTAAGCATATGTCTATGCAGTTGTTAAAGCGTTCAGAAGATTACGGTAGATTAAACGCAGTGTGGGGACCATTGCGATGCGATGCAGTCAGCCAGGAAATCGCCTACGTGATATTGTTTGGCATTCA
The DNA here is from genome assembly GCA_013339685.2 of Hyalomma asiaticum. Classification (NCBI taxonomy): domain Eukaryota; kingdom Metazoa; phylum Arthropoda; class Arachnida; order Ixodida; family Ixodidae; genus Hyalomma; species Hyalomma asiaticum. The sequence goes on from CM023484.1 coordinate 89,960,703, forward strand.
GCCGATTGTTACGAGTAGGATCAAAGTGCATATATGCAAATGAGGGGTTGTGCGCGCAATGTTGGTTTGCAAGGCACATCGACAGCCCTGAGACAATAAGAGGGTAGCTCATGGTACGACGTAAAGTTAGCACTCAGTTTATCACACCGAGATCTGTTTTCCTAAAGAAAAAAGGCACACTATCAATGCAATGATGCGCATTTCATAAGCGCCGTTCGTTGGGGTATTACTAAGGGGTCGAGAAAAGGTACCCAAAGCCATGCTGAGTGGCATTAGTACATATCTGTTCTCTCTTGCATTACTAAGATAGCGGTTAACACACACCAGAAGAGCGCATGACGTCTGACAAGCGTCATCACCACAGCTGCTGATGCAGTAGGTTTGTAAAGGTATGAGCCATATGTGACCGCATTATCGTTAATTGCACAAGTATGTCATTTCTATACCAAGTGAACGAGACGAAGAGCTAGGAGGGCACCAAGGTGTAGGCGGTTCGACAGACAGACAGACAGACAGACAGACAGACAGACAGACAGACATTTGGTATTGTGAGGCGTAAAAAATAAAAAATAAAAATAATAAAGATAGATAGATAGATAGATAGATAGATAGATAGATAGATAGATAGATAGATAGATAGATAGATAGATAGATAGATAGATAGATAGATAGATAGATACGGTCAAACTTGCTCAAGCTCGCCAAAAAAGGCTTCGCATTTAATACGAGTTTTTAGGTTCCTGCAGGAACCTAAAAACTCGGTGTAATCATTATAATGGTTGGAAAACTTGCGCAGCATGAACCTGGCAACAATCTAAGCCAGTTCCTGCTGCAGTGAAATCTGCACGAACTGTGAAGCAGTGATTCGCCTGTGTTTCCGTCGTTTTTATCGTGAGCGTTTTCGAATTTATTTACCCCTAATTTGTTCTCACCATGCGATTAATTACCCAGAATGTGTATCTTTCACTTTATTATATTACGATTGTCTGTTGAAAGAATTTTAATTTTAGATCTGTTTTAACCGGCTTTGGTCAGTTATTAGTATGTTTCGGGCCCTGCTCTCAACTGCTGTTTTCTGCCCCGCCACGGTGGTCTATAGTGGCTATGGTAATCGGCTGCTGATTCGAGGGTCGCGGGATCAAATCCCGGCTGCGGCGGCTGTATTTCGAGGGAGGCGAAATGTTGAGGCCTGTGTGCTGTGCGATGTCAGTGCACGTTAAAGAACCCCAGGTGGACGACATTTCCGGAGCCCTCCACTACGGCGTCTCTCATAATCAGAGCTGGTTTTGGGACGGTAAACCCCACATAACAACAACAACTGCTGTTTTCTGAGCGTGACAAACGACATGAAACCTACGCCGATGGCATGGGCCTCTCAAGTGCTCCGCACTTAAAATATGTTCCTTTTTAATGGTCACTGCGGCATGTTCCAAAAGTATACCTCCTAGCAGCAGCTAGGAAAATTGTACAATTTCCTCTGAGATCCAACAGATGGTGCATTCAAAATAAACAGAAGGAAAGTTGCCCAAAAAACGCTTTTGCCGAGGTCCTCCCGTGATCCTGTGCAGGCTTTATCCCTTTGAACTGCCCTTCTATCCAACAAAGCTTAATTACGGATCACAAAGTCGAGCCTACATTACTTCTATATATATGGTTTAATTAGACCGTTGCTTTCCAAGATCAGTGCTGGCAATGTGAGTCAACATAGGCCCTTTACAAATTCGTTTCTCCTGTCTGCGATGCGGCTTGGAACTTGCTTCGATCGCGCCATTACTGCAGCTTGTTTCTTTTTTCTTTACAATCGAAATTGACGAGAGCCACCACCGCGTTCGTCTTGTGTGCGTAGTGTGTTTTCTGCGCTGTAGCCGCAGCCATAGTATATAATTTAAACGACGTGCCTTAATATACCAGCCAAGTGTGTGTGGCGCCAGCTTCGAATCTGGGTTGATGGTTATGGATTTATACAAAACATTTAAGCGCACCGCTGTAAAGGGTATATTTGCCTAAATGGATAAAGACAAAATAGGCGGTGCGAGGTGTGAAGCTTTTATAAACCCAGGAATCCGTTACCTATTCATCACATTTCTCGATGATGAAATTGCCGGGAAAGACGAAGAACAGAAAATTTAGCCAGGGCCAGCGCTTCCGAAAGCGAATTACTCACTTTTTCCGCACATTCTTTGGCTTTGTACGTCTGACATAATGATTTATTACTGTTGATAAACCAATCTTCCTGCCCTTTGTGGTCTGCGATAACTTTCAGGAGACATTCCCAAATCATGACTGGAAGCTTGCCACTGTCAGTAAAGCGAAATGTATTTAATCACTGCATTTTTCCAGCACTAACATACGATGCAAAAACATCGAGGACAACTAAAAAACTAGAGATGAAAATAAGGGGCACGCAGCGCGCAATGGAAAGAAAAATGATAGGCGTAACGCTGAGAGGAAAAAAAAAAAAACGAACGGAGTTGTTGTTGTTTTGTGGGCTTTTACGTCCCAAAACCAGTTCTGATTATGAGAGACGCCGTAGTGGAGGGCTCCGGAAATTTCGACCACCTGGGGTTCTTCAACGTGCACTGACATCGCACAGCACACGGGCCTCAACATTTCGCCTCCATCGAAATGCAGCCGCCGCGGCCGGGATTCGATACCGCGACCCTCGGATCAGCAGCCGAGTACCTTAGCCACTAGACCACCGTGGCGGATGGATCAGAGAACAGAAAGGAGTATCAGTTAATAAAAGAAAGCGGGCCTCGGCAGGGGTGACAGATAACAGGTGGGCAGTAAGAGCAACGGAATGGATACCAAGAGAAGGAAGACGCAACACAGGCAGGCAAAAGGTTATATAGAGCGGTGAAATTAGGAAGTTTGCGGGAAGTGGAACCAACTCGCTCCGGATAGGGCAAATTGGAAATCGTTGGGAGGGGCCTTCGTCTTGCAGTGGACTCAAAATATGACGACGACGACGATGATGATGATGATGGGACGTCTTTATCATCTCGCGGTGTTTCGATACTCCACCCTGCGTTATCTAATAACCGTACCTGGCCCTTTACGATGTACTTCTTTCTTTCTTTATTTCTTTCTTTGCATTTCTCGCTGTGAGAGTGCAGCCGTAACTGCAGAAACCGAAGCCGTAGCTTAGCGCTAAATCTTTAGTATAATGATGAAGAAGTTGCGGTCAAGGTGTCAAGTCAAGGTGAAACGCAGAGACGTTTTCTGTGTGTTCAAACACGAAATTCTTGCGTCGTTGACATGTTCTGTGCGTCGGACACAGTGTGGGGTGTTCCTACGTGCAGTAACGAAAGGATATCGCTACAACTTTTCAGTAGAACTAACTCGCAGAACTAACAGCACAGAACTAACTCAAGCTAAAAGAGCACTGGAATGAACATTACAGAGGCGATGAGCAGCGTCTTCTGAGCTTTGTAATAAAGAGGCCAGGCCACTAGCAGGCAATCGCAGTAAAGCTGTTTTGTCAAAGAAAAAGGCAAGCTGCGATGCGCCGATGTGCGTTTCATAAGTGTCGTTCGTTTGGGTATTCCTATGGTGCCATACAAGGCTGAACAAGGACATGCAGAGTGGTAGTCAACAAAAAAGAAAAAACAACGATGCCAGTGTCTGAAGTGCACACATTATGTTTACTACAGAGCGTTCCGTTAGTCCTCTGCTGGACCAGGGCGCGGCCATCACGAGCTTCGCGAGTCGTCGCCTTCTTCTTCTCGATTCTCTGGCATGTAATAGCACGCCACATCGTAGCGGTGCGCATCTGTTGTTTCTTACTTTGCTATAATAGCGGTTAACACACTCTAGGACAGCGAATGACGCTGTCCTAGCGTCATCACCACCAGTGCTGATGTTTGCTTATGAAAAAGCATCGCTGGACGGGTGGTAGCGTGCTTGCACGGCACTTCAGGGACAGGGGTTCGATTCCTACGCCCTTTGCGCATGGTTGGTTGCCTCCAGTCTTTACAGCGCGCTTTTCTTTGTGCGCCTGATTCTTAACTCTATCCCCCCCCCCCCCCAAAAAAAAAATAAATAAAAAAATAAGAAATGCGGTATGTTTAACCCGTGCAAAGTCGACCTGTGCTCATCATATTTTCAGCACCTGTTCTGGCTGTTCTCTAAGTGACATAGGCTGTAACGTTACTATTATTCTGTCAGCCGTGGAGCATACCCGCCCACCCCGGACCTAGAATTAGGGGTATGAGCCACATGCGACCGTATTATCGTTAATCGTGACGTGCACAAGTACGTCATTTCACAGACGTCAAGGCCAATCATACATATTCGGGACATATTCATACCATGCCATACCAATTTGCTGCATACCAAGGGAACGAGACGACCAGGAGAGCACCGACACGTGGACGGCTAGATAGATGGATAGACAGATAGATGCGGTCAAAGTTGCTCAAGCTCAGCGAGAAAAGCTTAATTTGCATTTAATGATAGTGTTACGCGGTACTCCTCCCAAAAAGAAAAAAAAAACAATACATTTCATGTTTAATTTTCATGAGGTTGAGATCGTGTGAGCTTGCCATTGCTTGGCAATTTTATTGTGAGCTTGAGCCAGAGCTCGCTGTTGAGCGGTACATTTGTGAGCCTGAGCCCTAGCGCGCTCGGTCGAGCTGAATAATGGTGATACTGATTGCAAGTAATCCCAGCTGAATAATATTTCGATGAGTTTGAGCATGAATGCTCTCGCTGGAGCAGGATATTCCATATTCGTTAGACTGACTTGGAATGAGGCTGGCCGACGTGAACATCGGTGAGTCTGAGTGAAAAGAACCCGGCTGGGTAGAGCTCTTGGGAATTTGAGCACGAGTGAGCTCTGCGCAAAATGACATTTATTTGAGCGAGCTTCAGGGCATGTCATTTCTTTTAACAGTTTACGTGCAGATTTGAATTCTGCGCCTTGGGCAAGTGGCTCCGCGACATAGCCAGATTCAGTCGGTGTCACGTAAAAGCTGTCATTCAGGCTCCGTGGAATCAGAGAGTTGCGCGTGCATCGTCGTCTGAAGGCAGGAAGGGAAGGAGGAGGAAGAAGAACCATGCGACGTTTCTGGCCCGCCAAACGGACTCTCGCCAATTTATTGTCAGCTGCAGCAGTGTTCATTGTTACCTCGTGCCTCGTGTTCTATGTGCCTCCGGGTAACAACGCAACGAGCATGATAAGCAGCAGCAGCAGTATCAGCAGAAGCAGCAGCGGGAGCGATCCTCGGTTCACTGGCAACGCGTGGATGCACCGCTATACCCTTGACATGAAGGCCGTGGGCAGGTTCTCCTATGGATCTAGTGTCGACAGCAATGGTGAGCCAAGCCACTGTTCCCAGGCAGACCTCAGTGAAGTAGACGGCAGTTCACAGGAAAAGTGGGCAGCCACGCGTGGTTAATCTGAGTAAGATTGAACGAAAGATTGAGATAAAAATTCTTAATGTTATACTTCGCGAGACTGAGAATTTTTCACCGAATAGGGGATATTCATAGAGTCACTCGATATTCAATATGTTGAGCTCCGCCTCTCGACATCCCTGTAAGCATGGACACATTAATAGCACAACGCTACGAGGAAATCCATGCGGATTTCTCAGTAATAAAAGCCTCTTAGTGGCTGGAAAATTCGTCGTGGTCCGGGGTTGCCGTATCCATGCCCATGTGCTTTGTCGATGTATTCGCGGTCGCGTTGTCAAACCCTAGCTTCCTGGTTAGCTCAGTTGGCAGAGCGAGCGCCCCAGACAAGCGTTGGTCCCGGGTACCAGGACGAATTTTTCAGTAACTAAAGAGGCTTTCATTTCTGAGAAATCCGTATGGATTTCCTTTTTTCTTTGTGCTACAAACGGGTAGATGTTAATTTTCTCTTTCAGAAAATATTTAGAATAAAAGAACCTCTTCTCTCGGTGACTTCGCGGTTGTATTTCCAACTTTCAGTACCGATCAAATAAACATTGAGAGACTTTCATTGCCTTGTGAGGGGATGACCGTTGGTAAAATATCTTAATAATATTAAGCTTATGATACTAATAACACATAGACCTACCATGGTGATCCCGTCACGGCTATGCCATAGCCCAGCTGAGCAGCCGAGTACCACAGCACCGCCATGGATACATGTCACTCAGCTGCTGATCTGAGGGTCGCAGGATCTAATCCCGGCCGCGGCGGCTGCATTTAAATGAAGGCGAAATATTGAGGCCCGTGCACTGTGCAATGTCAGAGCACGCTAAATAACCCCGGGCTGTTAAAATTTCCTGAGCACTTCACTACATTTCTCATAATCACGTTGTGGTTTTGGGGCGTAAAACCGAGAGCGTGAAGTGTACTCAGCTCAGGAAAAAAGAAAAAGAAAAATAAGGAAATATCCGAAAACCTCAAAGACTGGCTGGATAACAAACTAGGTAATTTCTGTTTACTAGCTATTAGCTGATATTAGTAGTAAGAACATTAATCTTATCATTAAAATACTAGGCCCACGGTCATTAATGTCGCTCATAAGACAATGAAAGCCTGCCAACACTTCTTTTATTGGTAGTGAATGTTGGGGGGGACAATTGCGATGCCACATAGTGCGAGACTTGATCAGATTGTTTTCTATATTTGTGTTTTTGTATTATATTATGGAGGACGGGCTGCCGATTCTACGAAATGGCAACGACAATACCGTAATGTATTTTGTCAACGAAACAAGGGCCGAGCTGGGCAATGTGGTATTGCTTCAAGAGCGACGGTTTCCTGCCAGAAACATAAAGAAAAAAAAATCCACAGCATATCCACAGAGTGAATGATGATGAGTGGGCGAAGCTCCGGAGGTTCATCGTAGATCGTGCCGAGTTCCGGATTAATTTAGTTAACGCGCACGCTACGAATCCTCATGGTTCAACTATGCACAAGTGAAATCTCCCACCGGCACTTCATTGCAAGTGAAGATCCAGTGCATGTATATATATATATATATATATATATATATATATGGTGGCCGGTGAACGGTCCTCCAGCGCGAGCAGTCGGTATTTTTCAATCAAGAAACTCGCTAGAAGACGCTGCCTGCGCCAACGTTGTCTCTCGCGGGTGAGGGCGCGTTCTTCTTCTTCGCGAGCGTTCGTCGAAGAAAGAGCGTTTCCATAGTCAACGCGCGCCCTTCGCTCTCTCTCTCTCTCTGTCTCTTTCTCTCTCACAAGACAGCAAATGGAAGAGTGAGATAGCTCGCGCGTCGGGAGGCACGCGCAGAGGGCGAGCGCGAACCTCCCGGCTCGAGGTGGCTACATGATGATGATGATTGTGGTTCGGTTAGGAAAGGACGCTAATTTCTGCAGCCCTTGTAGGGAGCACGGCTAAGCGTCCGTGGGGTGGGGGAAAGAGAGTGAAAGAGATAGAGAGGAGAGAAAGGCCGTAGTGGAGGGCTCCGGAAATTTAGACCACCTGGGGTTCTTTAACGTGCACTGACAACGCACAGTACACGGGCCTCTGGCATTTTCGCCTCCATCGAAAGTGCGACCGCCGCGGCCGAGATCGAACCCGCGTATTTTGGGTGGCAGCCGAGTACCGTAACCACTACACCACCGCGGCGGACGTGGAACCCCGCTGTTACGTTCCTCACTGCTTCGTTTTCCCGGCTGTTACGTTGTTTTTCATGGGTCCCGGCATAGCTCCCATAGGGTCCCATGTATTGCAAACCCCGCTGTTACGCCGCAACTGTGGGCGTGTTCCCGCATGATGCGTCGCAACCTGGCACGCCGTATCCGCCCGGGCATCGCTATTTTGATTTTACTTTTGACAGTCTTGGTCACGCTTGCAGGAATCGCCGCCCTCTGATGGCTGCCGAGATAGCGCTGGCGCTATCTCGGCAGCCATGCGATCGCTCGGCAGCAGAGCGACATCCCCCCCCCCCTCCCGCTTTTGCGTCTTTTCATGCACTTGAAAGACGGGCGGGGCGTTTCCTTCCCGCTTCGACGGCAAGCGATCTGATAGGGGTGATGTTATCGCTTCCGAGCGACGGAGATGTGCCTGGCGCGTTTGACCTCTGCTTCAGCCGTTTTCGTCGCCCCCACTTGAGTGCTTTTATTCTAGCGACCGCACTTTGGGCTCTGGGGGCTTCCGGAGAAAAGAATCGGAAAAAGGAACATCGCAATCGCAGCCCCTTTTGCGTATGACTGTGCTCGCCCGCGCAGCGAGGGGCGCGGCCGCGCGGCTGTCCAAAGTCTGTCCGTGCGCTCGCCGGCGAGCTGGTTCGGGCCGGACGGCGAGCGCAAAATATACGAGAAAATTTTTTTTGTATTGCTGGCTAAATGTCAGGGGTGCGCAAATTATGCAAGGGCGCAAATTATGCGGGTAAATACGGTTAACAACCACTGAAGACGGAACGTGAAGGCGCTATCGAGCGATCGCGCGGACCCGACGCGACCAGCCACGCGCGGGGTGCCGGAGCAGGATGCGGGCGACTTGCCTCCAAAATTGGCGCGTCACGCTGCTACTAAACCTCAATGATCACAGTTTTGATTGCGATCTCTGAGGCCATACTTTCTCTCATCGGGGCGCCGAAGGCTATAATGGCGGCCCATTCACTGCGCTCGACAGCCGCAAACGGAGTCCGAATTATCGAATTTAGAGCTAGAAACCGTCCGAAATATCAGCCGGTTTTATCCCAATAAGCCTATGTTGGCACTAGCGGTACTGCGCGGCTGTCCGGATTATCGGTCGGCGACCTAGATGGCTCACCTTTCTGAAATAAATTGTTTGAAATCAAAGCGGCCCTGTTCTCATTCATGTTGGGAGCTTTCCTCACTCTTGCGTTTTCCCGGTTGTTACGTTTTTTCCCCCCTGTCCGCTGAAAAACGTATGAACGGGGTTCCACTTACATACTACTACTACTACAGAGGAGGGAACGACCCACACCCTAAGGAGCTTCGCCCCTAAAAAAAACCGGACACGACCGGAATGAACTCACCACGAGATCAATCAGTTGCTACATTTCGTTATCTAATGCGCCGAGGATCTTGCGCGCTGTCTGAGCCAACAATCGTATACAGGACGACGGAAGCAGCCCCCGTGTAGGAAAGAGGGGTCAACTAACAATACCTCGAACTTTTCCTCCTAATTCGCAGAATTCACGCCAATGCACGTGGTGTTTGTGGTTCCCGGATGCCGATCACATAGATTAACCGTCGACGTGACGAAGCTGGGCGACGCCCTGGACACCCTTCTACAGCACACTAGCCGGCCACTGCACGTGGACGTGCTTATGGCTGGGAAACCGATCGGCAGTGACATCGTCGACCTGCTGGAATGCCTGAGACCGAGAATGCGCCAGGGAGTCGGCGCTGTGGTGAGCAAAGAAGCGTTCGCATTACGTAGCCGTGGGAATATGACCCATTAAAAGTAATCTATCAGCTTTGTTTTCTTCGAACGTTGGTGGGAGGAGACGGCGTAGGAAAGCCAAAGTTGTTGCGATCCTGTGAAATCTGAGTAAACAGCAGAGCTGGGGCACGGGCGTCAAGTTCTTTATCACTATGATGAAATGATGACTATCGCTATCACTATCACAGTTGGCAAGCGCAGGTCGCGGGGATGTGCTCGTGATATGCAACCCGAGACTTCATTTTCTTTCTTTCTTTCTTTCTTTCTTTCTTTCTTTCTTTCTTTCTTCTGCAGGATTACTATCCTTAGCAGTGTGAGCAGGGGGTCAAGGGCAACAGCGCTTCCGCCTTTTTCTTGTGCGTTACAGCAGGCGTCTGAGACGGCGGACATGGCAGACAGTGAAGCGATGTAGCTGATGCTTCGTCCTGTTCTTTGCTTTAACGTTTCTCGGCCTTCGCAGGCATGTTGTCTCCAGTCATAATACGACATACAGAGGCATTGCTGTGGAACGGCCGAAATTGTCATAGTTCTTCTCCTGATTACGCTTGTTCCTTAAGAATTAAGTCCTCCGAGCCTTGTCTGCAATCTTTATGCAGATACAACGATCAATTTAGAAAAATTACTAAGATATCGTCTGGGCGCAGGCTTTCTTTTAGTTTTTCGCCGGAGGCGTAAAACGCACCCCGAAAAACATTTCTGGCTTCGCCGCTGACTGCATATCATCAGTCTGTGATATTTCAGTGGCTTGTTTGTTTTACAGTGCCTTATGATAATTGATGTTGCTCATTTTTGGTAGCCTAGATAAATTTTAATTGTCACTTTCGTGAACAGGCAACCTCAGCAGTTTTCAATGTGCAAATGAACCGCCGGAGACGACATTCAAGTGATTCAGGCGTTGCCGATGCAGGTTGACCTGTTCCAGTTAGAATCTTATAAGAAAGTGCTCCGGGCCATGAACATCAGCTTATGGGTGACGCCTGAGGGAACCAGCCACGATCCCAAGCGTCGGTTTCTCTTCCCACTATGCACCTCTCTGCACCGCCTGTTGCACGTGCAGCGCGTGCTGCTCCTGGCGCCGGAGGTGGTGTTCTACAGCGACGTGGCCTCGCTCTGGGCGCAGTTCGAACAGTTTCCCGCAAAGGCTGTGTTTGGCCTTGCAAGGGAGCAAAGTGCCAGGTACGGTGTGTGCATCCTAAAGCACCTGTGACGGCTTGTCATGTGATCAAACATACTCCATTGAAGATCCCACCATCGCACGTTACCACAATGCACCAAAACTGCCATCATAATGGTGCACGGTTTATGTGGCCAGCACGGTAGGTACATGGTGGTTGATACTGTGATGATGATGTATGGTGGTTATTGGCGCAAGGGCCGTTTGCGGCCAAAGAGCGCCAGGCGAATTATGATGTGAACACAGTGGTGTGGGCAATGACTAGGTGGTGTTATGTGGCTGTAAATGGGCCTGAAATTATATGTACTTAACGTACCTAAAAGATATATAAGTGATAAAATTATGACACTGACATGATTAATGCGGAATGATTATGATGTACTTCTGTCAGTTGGTTTCCATAGGCACTACTGCCTCAAAGGACCCTTACAAAAAAGGGGCCTAGAGGGGGAGTGCCATATAATTAACTGTCCCAGCAGCACCGTCTACTAGGAGAGGGTGTGCTAGGTGTCTCGTGCCCGAAGGACTACCAAGGTGCTTGCGTCTTCGAAAAAGTTTAAAATAGTTGAATGATCAAAAATTGGGTCACTTCCTAAAAACATCGCAGGATGGAGGGGGATGTGCTCGTGATATGCTTTTCTAAAATGTTGCTTTCTTTGACGGTTTAGAGTGGTTGATATTGTGTGCCTACAGAATGCCCAGCTAATTCGATTTAATCGGCCCCGCCTTTCAACGCATATATATCGAACTGACTACTGTTAATGAAGGTTGACCATTATTATTAATGTTGAGGCATATCTTCCGAGTCATGGAACATGCTTTCCGCGACCTGCTGTTATGAATTGCTGCTCTTTTTGCATCCGTTTTAAGAGTAGTCGACAGGACCCTCATGCTGGGGAGGGAAGGACAGCCGAATCAACAGTGCATTTAGGGGGGCACACATCATGCACCGTGTCCTCGTCATACCCACCACGGAAACCACCATTAGAATGGTGGATTTGGTAATGGAAGTCGGTGGATTTTTTTCATATAATCAGTGAAGAATAACCCCATGGGGCTCGACTAAACCCCACTGTTAATACATTTTTCGGAGTCTCTTCTTAATTCCAGAAGCCCCGCCGCGGTGGTCTAGTGGTTATGGCACTCGGCTGCTGATCCGAAGGTCGCGGGATCGAATCCCGGCCGCGGCGGCTGCATTTCGATGAAGGCGAAATGTCGAGGCCCGTGTGCTGTGCAATGTCAGTGCACGTTAAAGAACCCCAGGTGTTCGAAATTTCCGGAGACCTCCACTACGGCGTCTCTCGCAATTAGAGCTGGTTTTGGGACGTTAAGCCCCACAAATCAACCAATCTTATTGCCAGACGGTAAAAAGCACTTGAGTATTTTTTGTATTGTCACTTTGATTGTACACTACGGGAACAATGCAAAATTTGTTTGGTCCCATAGAGCAGCTGGCTAGTAACGAGACCAGTTGTTACTCCTGGAGGGTTTCAATTTGGGCTTGTTGGTGAATCATCTGGAAGCGCAATGTTGCGCACAAAAAGCAGGGACACAAGAAGGAACCCAAAAAGACAGACGAAGCGATTCGTCCGTCTTTTTGTGTTCCTTCTTGTGTCCCTGTTTCTAGTGCGCAACAGTACGCTACCAGTCCTTACGCATACCTACTACATATATTAGCAAGTTACAACGACTAAAAGAGATATCGAATACAAATGATTTAATTATACACAGGAATAACATCATACAAATTAACCACGATCAAGCTAAATGACTGATCCGCTGAACATTAAACTATTGATAGCCGCAAAAAAAAAAGTGTGCTGCTTTAAAATCACTCGGTAGAGCATCCCAAATGAGAGCGCCGTGAAATTCTGCTATCCTTCGAATGTGAACATTTCTGGCAAATGGTAAGGGAAGTTCGCTGCAGCTCTTGTACACAGCGCAGGCAAAGCTTAATAGGAGGGGGTCATCACGTTCTATTGTGCTGTGCGGTACGGCAGCAACGCTTAGTGCGTGAAGTGACTCCAGCTGAAGTACACGTACAAGTTTTGTTGCGAAAGTGAGTAGCTAAATCCTCCCGTGAGCACCTTGATATTTCAGGACCGATAATATGACTCAGCCCATTAATTGCACCAAGATGGGCTTTGCTGCAATTCCTGATGTGCTTGGTCAGTTTTTCTCTTCCTATTGGGAATAGGAAGTCCAAATCAAATACCCAAGTAGTAACTTAATCGAATTAAGTAAAATCGGTCAGAAACAAGTTAACCTTGAGTATGATGAATTAGTTCTAGTGTACAGGTCTTCTCAGTAGTTACGCAAGTAGGCTGAAGGACAAATTTCGAGTTTTGGGGACAGTCTTGAAATAAAATATTTGATAGAAAATTTCCGAAAGACAATTATTTGAGTCTTCGCTGAATGTTTTGCCTTCCGCGCCTTGTATTATTCAAATCAGCTTTGTTATAAGGGCCTTGCCGCTCACTCATTGCTTCAAAGCTTCCTTTCAGTTCGTGATCATACGGCGTTTTTTTTAAGGTTCACTCTTGTGCCTTCAAGCATATTCTGAACTTCGCAAATTGATCACCTCTGACAGAGTACTTTCTTATAAAGGTGGTTGCAGCAGATCACAGACCCATCTAAAGCCTGGAGCCAGAATATTAGTTAAGTCCACTGTTTCATTTTATCTGAGCGTCAAAGCGCACAGTCGAAGCTACCTCAAGCAACTCTCGGAAGTGAGTCTCGAAGCATTCGCAAATGCCATTGATCGCTGTCACACTACGAGCTTTGGTCCATCACTGTCGCTTGTGACGCATTAAAGGAACGAAAGAGGTTTGGTAGGCGCGGGCTTCATATTTTCGTTGAAGGTCAACCTGTCCTTTGGCTACGATGTCGATTACAGGGACACTTCAGGTGTAGTTTCGCGCTGCCGTGATGTACAGCGTAATGCACAGCCGCGACGTGGTCATCACGCCGTGTAATTGCGACGCGCTGACACGTTGACACGGTGGTGTTTTGGTGGTAATACACGAATCAGTGATACAACGCAAAAAAAAAGTTTCAGGTACCGTTTTATGTTTTCGCATGCTGTAAGCTAAAGGCACAGAAAACACACTTGAGAAGGAAGACCCAGTTCTATACATAGTCTGGTGGAGGCTCATCTTATTTAGCTTGTTCTCGCGATTGCCAAGGGGTAATTATTCAAGCGGTGTATACTGCGCCGCACTAGGGTTAGCATGAACGCAGAGCTGCATGTCGAGCCAATTTATTTTGTACATTTAATGGATGTTCTGTAATAGACCGTTAAAATATGTGAATGGTATCGAAGGCAGCAGTGGGCGTCCTAACTAATGCTGCCGCTTCATAAAACTTGCTCCTTCTTCGCCATCCTTCCCCCGTCCTGCTGCTTGACGGTTTCTCTTTCACTCTCTTCCTCGTCTCCCCTACGAGCGCTGCGTTTGCGGTGTCCTATGATGAGCGACAGTCACTACACTGCCCGAAGCACGCATCTTTCTTTTACTCTAGAATCGCAATGTCCGTTAAGCTCAGGCACAGTGCACTCTTTGGTATCTTTTCCGTCACTGAGCCATATATTTCTTTATTTAGATGTTAAACAAGTTGCCGGCGTTCAGGTTTATTAGTGTGCCCGTGTAGGGTGATAATCTTTTCTCATTATTGATCACGTGATCTATTTGAAAGGGTCACGTATACTCGAGCGAATTCCTCTTTCCTGCTTCCCCTCTGGATACCCTACGCCATCAGATGGTGGGTCCGCCATTTACTTTGACATTTTTTTTATTGATTTCGTAACTGAATCTGTGCCACAGCAAAGCGTGCGGTTTAGAAGACTTAATTTGTCGTTAACCATGGTCTATAGGAAACAGCATCGGGCTACTGTGCTGGGTGACGCATGTTCGATGCTGACATGGCGCGCAATTTCTCATTGTTTATTCGTACATTTCACACTGCTCGCGAAGGAGGAAAGAAAAGATTCTCTCTTGACTAGGCCCTGTTTGTGTGTGCTACTTCAGGCGGATACATCGGTGAATAGCACGGAGGTAAGCAGTAAATACGCACACTAAGTAATCGCGGAAAGTCAATAACAAGAGTGATAAATTCATGCAATAAGTATACATGCACAAGTAGGCGAGGAACACAGCCGGAAAGGGTAACGTAATTGAAAATGGAAGGGAGTTTTTTATGAAATACAAGTTTTACAACATACACCCCACGAATTGAAGTGCAAGTGCAAGTATAATATGTGCTGCAATGTGTTCACGTCTTTATTACGACGAGAAAGACTGCTGAAGTAAACAGGCGGGAAGCAGACAGCAAATTACAAAGTAGCGGAATTAGCCTGAATGCTAATCGCATTACTACGCTGACAGGGCTTCAACTCGTAGCCGGGGAAAGAAAAGATTCTTTCCAATCTGAAGACTGCCGCTCGCAGAAGTTGTGAAAGGTAGTGCGACTGTTACCTCCGCGGCAATGTTTAAGAGCGGGCAGTCGTATTCGTTGAACTGTTTAAGTGCATATTGAAATAGTAGCCTTGAAGCAGGCGAAGACGCGGATAAAGAAAGTTGACATGGCAATCCTTGCATTAACAATTATAGTTTTTGTTGAATAGATGAAACTTTAAAAAGCAGATACTTAATATTTTTACACGTTCCTAGCAAAACAAGTTAAGACGCAAAAACCCCCTTCACAACCAGGCTTCCTTTCCTGCAACGCATGTGACAAAAACGTTATACATCTAGTTCTTAAATTTTCTTCCGTTCAATAAAAACCATTTGTGAGTGTAAGCGCTGTCCTGTCAACTCCATTGTGTATCTAACTTCGTGCACATGAAAGTGTGCCAACCAGCGCAAATCACTGTTCTCTTTGTTTTTGAGCATTCCATGTCTTGCGGCAGGTACGCCACAGTCCTCAAGCATCAACCGGGCATGGCCCCGAGACAGGGTGGTTGCGGTGATCCTCCGGTCGTTGGCGGAAACCCGGGCTTGAATAGCGCCGTAGCGTTGCTGGACCTGGAAGCCATGCGACGGTCGCGAGAGTACGCTCGCATCTGCTCCAAAATCGACGCCATAGCCAAGAGCTACGGCTGGGACGGAGGGCCGCTGGCAGACAACGATTTGTATACGATGGCTTCGTGTCGGGAGCCGGCGCTCCTGCATTTGCTGCCCTGCGCCTGGAACCGGCAGGTGAGAGGCTGCCGCTTCCGTTACGCGTTGTCGGTAAGCACTTGTGAAAAATACGTCTTAACTTAAGGAGAACTGGGCGTCTCTTGAAGAGCCACGAAGATGTCGGTTCGAACTAATGGCGATGCTCTCAGGAAAACGTATGCATTGTGATAGGTTACGCAAGCGTATAAGGTGACAGAATTTGCAAAATGAAAAGAGCACTTCACGAGTAACGGTAGCCATCGTGTGCAACTAAAGGCAGCAAGACGTTTTGCCTTGTAATGGCTACTGCACTAGCCACTAGTTAACCGATGTGATTCTACGGACAACTTTGTGAAGATATTTACGCGAAGTTGATCCTGCACATTTAATCCGTCTGCGAAATTCAAGATGCTTGTAATATTTGACGAGTGACTGATCCATGGGTGAAAATTTTGTTGATAGCCTTCACTCGATTGGACGGCAATTGTTATTACAATTATTTTAAACGAGTGGACAAAAGCGTAAAAGGAAAATAACGTTGATCAGTCAGTGTTCCCTAAGACTGACGACGTACAAAGCAATTATAAGTCTTTATTGAGGATGCAGTAGCGTTGTTTGGGCTCTGCCACGGTGGAGCCACGGTGGGACGAGGTGGGTCGCGGTGGGTCGCGGGATCGCGGAGCCACGGTCGCGGTGGGTCGCGGAGCCACGGTGGGTCGCGGGATCGAATCGCGGCCGCGGCGGCTGCATTTCAATATAGGCGAATGTTGAGGCCCGTGTACTGTGTGATGTCAGTGCACGTTAAGGAACCCCAGGTGTTCAAAATTTACGGAGTCCTGCACTATGGCGTCTCTCATAATCACAGCTAGTTTTGGGACGTAAAACCCCAGAAATCAAATCAAATCAGCGTTGTTGGAGAGTGTTTTACCCACGCTAGAGCAGAAAAACTAGAAAAAAGAATTGGACATTATTCACCCGCCACGTTCACAAACATTTTAGACATATAGACTCGTCTTTGGCGACGTTACAGTTGGCCGAACTTTAACGTTCGGCGAAAGGAAACAGCGAGTTCAGATTTCTTAGCTTACCTTTATCTAAAAAAACTCGCAATCGAACCTGAGTATTACATAGAGAAGTATGTTGGCCGAGCCTCTCGCCACACGTTCATCACATCAAGCCTGCATTCGCAAAAATCAACCTGTACAAATGTTCATCCTTCCCAAGAAAAAATTGAAGTCCCATTCATTCCCATTCACTTCTCTCTTCCTGAGCACTAAATTGAATGGTGGCAGAAAATTGCTGCATAAATTCCAAGAAATGATGTATTTGTTGCCCGAGAAGTCTCCTCGAAAGCTTGGACATGTAGCTTTAGGTCCCGGCGCTGCGCTAGCAAAACGCCAGTGTGGCTCTAAGGTGGAGTCCCGAGCCGAGGGCTACCAAAACAAAACAATTATATTCTCAACAAGATTGGCAGTTACGCAAACAAGTAGAAGCAACCTGCTCGTCGCGCGGGAGCTTGCTCCTTGAGCAGCGTTCTTTGACGTCTGTCTTGATTTACTGTATCATATCATGCTGGATGCCGTACAAACAACCGCTTTGTGCTGAAGCATTACAGATGACTGCTTCATGCGGAAGCCTTGCCATGTACTGCTTTCAGCTCCTTGTCGAGGCCCCCTTGAATTGCCTTCGTCTGGCTTTCTAGAGGGCTCGGGCGGGGTCACCTGATCTTGGCGTGCGCAGAGGCGGCGGAGCTGTGACAATGAAGATCATCATCACAATCATCAGCCTATTTTAGGTCCACTGCAGGACGAAGGCCTCTCCCAACGATTTCCATCCACCATTTCCAATTGGTTCTACTTTATGCCCGCAAACGTTTTAATTTCATCGCTCCATCTAACCTTTTGCCTGCCTCTGTTGCACTCTCACTCTCTCGCCATTCCGTCGTTCTTACTGTCCATATCTGTTGTCCTTCCTCCTCATGACATGTCCTGCTCAGGTCCACTTCTTTCTTTTAATTGATATAATAATATCAGCTATTCCTGTTCATACCAGTAGCTGATATTATTTATCAGCAGATCCTTAGCCGAACCACGATGAAGATCGTGGTTCGGCTAAGGAAAGGACGTTATTTTCTGCAGCCCATTTCCGAAGCACGGCTCAACGTTCCTGGGGGTAGGGGAATGAAAGACATCGAAATAAGAGCAACACCGTAGTGGAGGGCTCCAGAAATTCTCACAACTTGTGATTTTTTTAACGGGGCTATCCTAAAATTGTAGCGCTTTCCATGAGCCGGCGGATCTCGGCGACGGCGTCACTCTACCTCGACTGCATAGCTGAGCGTTGGCACGTGCTCAATCGCTTCTCGCTCTCTCTGTCTGGCTTTGCGCGCTGACCCATTGTTTGTGTGTGTGTGTGTGTGTGGGGGGGGGGGTTATGAAATCCAGCGCTCTGGGACTATAGATGGGTCACTGATCTCTACTTGTGAGACACGGGACAGAATCGCCGGAAAAGATTCCAAGAACCGACGAATCAGTTCCCCTAAAATGATCCCACGAAAGCTTGGACATTAAGTTTTAGGTCCCTTCGGCGCACTACCAAAACTCCAGCTGTGGTTCAATGACCGAGTCAGCGCCAAGTGTGATCTAACAAAACAAATACATTCGCAGTCAACAGGCAGTTACACAAAAAAGTGCACAAACAAGGCTCTTGAACATACAAACATAAATGGGCAACAACATAACACGAAGCCAACGCGAAATGTAGAAGCTCATGCACCACGATAGAGAATAAAACACAGAGTCGCATTCACCCGAGACACTCGAAGTGCCTTGTCAACATGAAGCTTGCAGCTGGGCTCATCGGTTGGTTCGTGGAGCAGCGTCGTTTACTTCTTTTCTTTCATGAGTCACATACGACTAAGGCTGCTCACGACAGTCCGTGGCCGGCATTCTCGGAGATTGGGCGCGGGCCACGTGATCCCAGGGCGCGCAAAGCTGAGGGAATAATCTTGATTCAGCCGGAACCTTCGCCGCCTGGACGGCACCTCTTTCTCTCTCACAGGTCGTGACGAGCGTTGGCTCGCGCTCACCACCTCCTATCTCTCTCTCTCCGTCTGAATCGCGCGCTCAACCGCTGTGATATGGGATGACTCACTGCCGCCTTCCACAGTTTCCCAACACATTCTAGAAACGCGCCGTTTAGTTTTCGGCCGGCTATTGCATAACCTTAGGGGCGTTGAATCCCTTACTGTGCGCGCCACTTTTCATTCTTGGGTTGAATTCGGCGCGGTGTGGCGTCGTCTCTGAGGCGATGCCCGGGTCTTCGACGTAGTGGGCAGTATTTTGTGACAAGATGTCTTACTAGAAGCGCGCCGTGCACGTTTTGACCACGCGTTGCGTGACGTCACACGTGATGTCACGCTGTGTTTGCCATTTTTCTTCACCTGGCTGAGTCCAGAGGGGCGTTTCTGGCACGTTTCGTGCTTTTTGCCAAAGCGATCTTTATTCGACAGTCTTAAAATTTTGTAGTTGCGTGCGTAACGTGAGTTTATAAGGCACCTCAACAGCAGTGTGGCACCAAGTAGTAGCTCACGGTAAAATGTAACGTCGGCACTCACAGAATCAACATCTGTTGAAGGAATGCATGATGTGCTGGGCTGATGTGCATATTAACAAACATCATTTTCCTATGCAATCCTACGCCCTTTAGACTGCGGTGGTTGTCCGACGTTACAGCAAGCTTTGTCTAGGTCTGTCTGGCTTGTTATGTGTACACTTCAGTCGCAAGCTACTGCGCATGTTATGACTTTGTCTTGTTTCACCTACGAGATACGTGTTTCCATAAAACTTTTACTGTCGACTTTGCTTGGTCCTTGTTATTACGCAAAAAGAATGTGATCACCTGTGGTACGTACCACATACATCGGGCCGAGCAATGGGCTGTGGGCCAACAATGATAGCGTCATCGCTAGGGGTGACGCACATGAAAAGTGTATCACGCTAGTGGTATTAAGGTGAAAGTATTCATGCCCTACTATCCCTATTTTGGTGCTCACCAAGCGAACGGAACGAGCAGAGAGCACTGATACGTAGGCGCACAGACAGACAGACAGACAGACAGACAGACAGACAGACAGACAGACAGACAGACGGACGGACGGACGGACGGACGGACGGACGGACGGACGGATAGATAGATAGATAGATAGATAGATAGATAGATAGATAGATAGATAGATAGATAGATAGATAGATAGATAGATAGATAGATTCAAAGTGACGGAGGTTTGCAAAGATATGCTTCGAATTTAAATGGTGCTTACATTAGTCAAGTGTAGTATACGCGCAGTGACCGTCTCTGTGACTTCACCATAGGCATCCTTTCGTGGTTGACGCAGGTTCCCGGACGACAGAAGGCACCCGTCGCTTCCAGGGACGGAGCGGTTCGCGCTGGTGGCCTTTACACGTGGTGTGAAGGGGGCTTGAATGCCTGCTCGGCGCATTGCCCCGAGTTGTAGGCAGAACATGGCGCTATAGGTATTCACCGCGCATTCTCGCAGACTTCTTCAAGAACGAACCTGCGGGAGAACTAATGCATGTCGCCCATATGAACGCGTGTAGAGGAAATACAGCAGCTACATTGAAACCGAAATAAACAGTAATTACAACCAGCAGTGCTGTTAGCAGTGGTTTTGCTGCAATGCTCGCATTGTTGCTGCTGCGCGTAGCATCGGTGTCCAATAGTACATTTAGTTGGCGATGACCAGCTTTTACAAAAGTGAGTGCTGTGACTGACTGGGCGTCCTTGCATCTCCGTCAGGTAGACTTCATTTCCAGGGCCACTCATACGTCACGTCCCTTGCTCTTCTCCTTGCGTTCTAGTGTTACTACACCGATAGCATTGGCCATTGTGACAGCAGCAGTTCCCACAGCGCTTTGCCCAAGTCGCTACAGAACTCGTGCCGTCTTTGTTTTTTCGATGACACGCATTCCCAGGCACGCTTTTCGACGCGCTCGCTGCGAGTGACGTACTTAGCCAACGCATCCTTCTGACGCTCCACAAGCGTAAAACGGTTTTTAAAGCTGAATCTCTATGGTACTCCATGTCTCATAAGGTCATCGGGATGCAGTGACCTTGAGACACCAGAATACATCTGTATGACGTGACGCGAGGTGATCTGCTGCCGAGAGGTCGCAATTACGCTCACTCGGAGCCGTCGCCGCTACGTTCCACGTGACTGGATTAGGGTATAATGGCTCATTCACCGCTGCTATTTGTCGCCGATTTTCGGCAGGGATGGCGCCCCAGCTCGTCCGTCTGTGCGCGCGCTTCTAATCACCTGGTAGATAAAGCTAGACGCAGGGTACGAAATTTCAAGAAAGGCGAAGTTGCCTGCTGAAACGTAGAAGCAAACGAAGTAGATCAGTAAGTTATAGAGAAGCTGAACACAGATTTTCTCGTGATACTAGATTTACAAATAACGAAAGAGAAGGGGTCAAGGGCTCGTTTTTTATTTGTTAGAAACAACTGAATGAGCAAAGAGACAATGAAGCCTAGGAAAGCATAGGGGAAGTTAATTGTAGTATTGTAATTGTGGAGTAAGTAGAAAGGAATTGGAAAGGAAAGTGGACGAAAAGACAAACCCGCCTTCTGCGGGAAGCGAACCCATGACCTTCGGATGACGCGTCCGATGCTCTACCGCTGAGCTACGAAGGTGGTCGTCCCCCCGCCCGTCCACTTTATTGGGTATTTATGTACATATTATTCTGGGAGTGTTAGGCAGCGCCACTCGTAGCCATGGCAGCGTGTGTGGAACACACTTTCTTGCCAGGAGGCGTCACGTAGGACGTGAACTTACGATGAGATGGCTGCTGCCCAATAAGCCCTCGCATGGTACCTAAAATGGCACCAAGTATGCCGCAACGAGGCCCAAGCTATGAAATAACGAAAGAGAAGGGGTCAAGAGAACGGTACAATTAACTTCCCCTTGTGCTTTCCTAGGCTTCATTGTCTGTTTGCTGATTAAGTTGTTTCTAACAAATAAAAAACGAGCCCTTGGCCCCTTCTCTTTCGTTATTTCATAACTTGGGCCTGTGTCATTTACTACCTCCAGTTACCGACTATAGGTAAGGGTAGTAATCAAAGTTAGTAACTTTACTACCATGGCAATCTTTTATCGGGCTTATTATGATTCGGTTTGTATTTGGTGTTTACGTTGTCATATGAAGTCGACTGTACTGCAAAAGATTGTTCGATGACGCTGATTGGCGCTGACTAATTACATCGTGTTACACCAATTAACGAGCGCTAATTACTACTTCATGTGATTAGCCCTGTGAATACGCTGCACATAGAAGTGTTTAGGTGACAGCTTAGAATAGAAACATGTTCGAGCCAGAAACGACAGCGCACACTACGACACATAGAAGGCCAAAGCTTCTACGCGACATATGCCCTAACAGCAACGTTAACGGTATGTATGGCCGTACTCACGTTTTGCCGGTGAGCAGAAGTGGATTCGTATACGTAATCAATGTTATGGATCGAGATTACTGTATTTTTCTGCTTCCGTATACGTACGCAACGACGTTGCATGGTACTCTTATTCCAACATAATCAAATCAATTATAGTTTGTCTGAATTCTGCGTACGCCTATCACAATTACAGCATAATATACTACTGCCAGTGGAGGTAGTAGCTTTTCCTAACTTGTTACGTACGCATGTAGTGAGAGAAACTACCCCTGACATTTACGACCTCTAGTGTACTTCTAAGGTAGTAAACGTAAACGACAAAAAAAAATGTAGTAATGTTGCCAAAACCCGTTACTAGCTTTTCTACTACCTTTTATTTTTTAAAGAGTGTAGCATGTCAGCGATGTTTCAACGCCGGCTGAATTCTCGGCCTTTCAATAAAGCGCGCGCTCTTTCTCTCTATATATCCATTAGAGCTGTTCGCGGCTGTACAATCATGAATGCAGCCTACTCCGTTTCGGATACAACGCGCGATTATCGCTTTGCTGGCGTAATACGAAATGCAAGTTTAGTTGCCCTGAAATGCGTCCATATTTCATTGCTGTTCGGGCAGTAAAGAGCTGCGGGAGGATGAGCAAAACACGCACAGGGTGAGGCGCCTCTTTATGGCGGTAACGGTCATGAAACTGGCCCTTATAGCAGCTTTATTGGCGTTTATATGAAAATTTTTCGGCGAAAATGTTTTGCTAAACCCGAATTATCTGAAACCTACCAGCCTCTCATCAGAGGCTGGAAGTACTTTTGAAATAAATAAATAAATAAATAAATAAATAAATAAATAAATAAAAAAGCAAAAAGATATTGCTTGGTGCACCCTTCGGTGCGTCATCGCTTCCATCATTCATTGCCGAACGGCCAGGGCGCACACAACGCAGAGAAGCACTTGCTCGTATACGAGACTCCTGCGTATTTTGATTTAGAAACAACAATGTGATTCTTTAGCTCTATTTGAGAAGACTGAAGACCTAAAATGCGTGTTATACTAAAAAATAAAAATATTCTAATATGATGTTTCAGTGCTTGAATGTGTCGGTTGCGAAGACAGGCTGTTTTACAAAGAAACGCATGGCTCGGTGCTAGAATCTCAATCGATCGACTGTCGGACTTCGGCTAGGGAACCGCAGCTAAGTGAGGAATGCACCCCAGGTGAAAATGGGTCCGCAGGCCGCTGCAAACGCGCCGGCGACAACGCACCAAGTCGACTGAAAGGTCATGCGCGCATCGTTCTTCCGAGATGACTTGGATGCTTCCTTCTGTCCATCGTCACGATGTTTGTGCGGATCAGGAGGATTTGCGTCTTCTTCCTCGTCAAGTGCTTCGGTGTCCTTAGGAGGGGAGCACAGTCCAGTGTCCTTGACACAGGCAGTGCCTTCGGGACAGGCGGAGCACACGTCCCCGGCCTGGTACACGGGAAGCGTCAGCACGTTGCCTGCGCTGGCGTAGTTGCACACGTACAGTTGCATGTAAGGCATCTCCTTGACGCCGGCAACGGTGTAGTCGACGTAGCCGCAACCCACGTAGCCCGTCGTTGCCCACACAACTTGTGTGAAGTGTCCCGTCGGCTCTCCTCCAGGAGGATGGAAGCTTTTCACGGCTTCCGGCGGATAGTGGTAATACTCGTCGAACCACGCCTTGATCTGGCCCGGCCAGTCGGGTCCCTTAAAGGAGGCGCTGCTCCTGCGGAAGGCCAAGTTCTGTCCTACGGATTTAAACTTTGTGGTAAACCGATCGGCGGCCTTGTCGTGGTCCAGTTTGCCCCGGGCGTTGGTACACTGGTCTGCCTTGGCCTGTGCCACGGATGCGACCTCATCGTCCCATAGCAGCTCCCGCATGTTTGTGGCCGTCGAGAAGCTTGCGAGCTTACCCATGGCTACCATGCTTCTGTACTGATTGTGCGTTTTGAGGATGAGATGTTTCTCGGCTTTGCTGACGTTCTTGGTCCTAATGGTGCACTCCTTATTGGGCGGCAAGCAGGCGGTGTGTGTTGGTCGTTGCTGTTTGTACTCCTCCAGGCACTTCTCGACGCTGCATCCGAAAATCGACGATAACCACAGAGTTGTGAAAACAATCCTGCGCGCCTTCATATTCTTGGTGCTTCTTCTTCTTCTTCTCTTTTTTAGAATGGCACATAGGTGATGCAGGGGATTGGCCAAGAGAGATTTTGCGTGAATGCCAACTCCGGCGATTTTCTGACCATGTCAAGGTACCGGCGATACTATATTCCCCAGACGCTTCTCTCGCGCACCTGACAGCAGAAATGCCCAGAAAGTTCGAAAATAATTTTAACTGAGCAAAAAAGCGTTAAACCGAATCCGAAATAATCCGAGCAGTGACGTCACAAGAGTGAATCCACCTATGGCAAGGTGCGACAGCGCTTGAGCCCTTTGCCCGGTAGAAAGGTCGCGAAGGTTGGCTAGCGCACGCAAACCCATGTGGAAACCTCAAAGGCCATGGTATAGTGCCCCTGTGCTTTTGTCGCTATGCCTATGATGACGTGAACAAAAAACGTGGCCGACATTTGTACGAAGCCAGGTGGACGGTTTCAGTTGATAAGAAAAAAATTGCTTTGTAAGCAATTCGCGCATCCCTGGATTCTGTAATCGTGTACGAATGACGGGAGCGTACCAAACTACGTACTCAGCGAATTTTATTGAGATTCATTGACCCAAAAAAATCGGCGGAGTTGGCTTTTAAGAATGACCTTTCTATAGGCGGTTCGACTAAACAGAAGGATACATCTGACAAAAAATTTGCATGGTACTCCTTTAGTTCCTACAAGGAATTTCTAATTTCTGCTAGTTTCTACTAGAATTTCTAGTAGGAATTTTAGACAACCCTGTGGCTGTTCTTGATAGTAGATACCCCAAACGTATGAATAGTCGTTTCGGTAGACTCCAAGCCTAGTTTATAAATAATTGGTTGGAGAAACCTTTCCCGCTGAATTCTGCAGCGGGGGAAAGATAGAAAAAGTGATCAATCTTTTTCTACTCATTACAGAAGAGATACATTTACCTGGAGAGCTTTGCTTCTTCTAAATCTATGTTACGTGCCCACTCCAACGAATAAGGAGGGATGCATGCGGAACTTCTGCAGTGGTGCTCCTTAGGAGTTCAGCTTGCAAGTTCCTTTAAAGCACCATTGTCACAACACTGAATGGCCTGTCACATTTTTGCTGACTTGTCGATAACACGTCTTGCGCCAGAGAGCCTACATCGTTCTGTACGGTTCTTGGGGCGTATCTTGCACGGAAAGGGGTTTGAGCCTAAATACAGTATTAAATGCGCGAAAAGAGGAAAGTGGCATTACGGATAGTGAGACACGTAATGATCGAACGCATACTACCAACTGGTTTGCCAAGACCAGAGCTCTGCAAAATATAGAATTCCCGGAAAAGAACAATTGAGCAGGCGTGTACAGACACATCGTGTGCTAAAGCACTTTGTTATATAACAAGGCATTTCTGTACTGTAGAGTGATACAGAAGTGTAACTTATGCAGGCTGTACCTGTACTGTTGGTAAAAAATGCTTCCAAAGGCTTTGTTGCGCATGCGATCTTCTCTTTTGCCTAGAATCTTAACAAGGTGGAATGGCGCCTCACAGTTGGAAGTATATTGCAGTGAGCAGGCAAATTATTTTTCTTCCTTTTGGCAAGCCGCTGATGTTCCCGTGCGCGAACACACCATTGGCTGCGGCAGAAAGCATGAAAACCCTTTTGTGCAATGCGCTGTGGAGGTGGTTTAAGACATTCAGCTAACCTGGTGTAAATCTTACGTAGGACAGGCTAACCGTTGCATTAATGACCGCACAGCCTGCGTAAGTGAGACCGCTGTGTCGCTCTAATGCGCAGAAGTGTCTTTTTTTTTTTTTAATCGATGAACAAGGTGTCTTAGCACAGGCTATGTTTGCATACACCGGCGCAGTTGTTTCTCCCTTGTGTATATTTGGCCCTAACAAATCAGTTGGTAGTGTGCGCTCGACCTTTACGTGTCTCTCTCCTTTTTCGGTGCCCCTTTCCTGTTTCAGCGCATTTATTTTTCCAGACCAGATTGCACTAACTGACCTGCCATGACACCCTAATGAGGCACTTAGAAAACACATATGCCAGATATAGGTATGCGTGAATGAGTATGGGAAAAATGCTTGTTATGTCTGTACCTTTCATGCGTCGCTGTTTCGCCCACGTGAAGGCAGTATTAATGCGGAGAATCAGTTTGGCAAAATCTATCATGCTTATACCACTTTAAGGGGTTCCGTAGACGCCAATTTTCCACACTCGTCGCTGATGGGCTTTGAGTTAACGGGTTCTTCGAGGTGAAGGTTTCTAGCCTTTGGCTGTCTCAGTTGCCAGGGCGACCGCTACGGGCAGGATTAGTTAGAATTGGATGGGTTGAATTAAATTGAATTCAAAAAGGTTACGGCGATGACTAGGCAAAAAAGTTGCATTGGACAGCTTGAGGGGAACCCGGCCACCTCGTACACTGGGCAGTTTCACAGCGGTCAAACAGAAACAGAAGCTTGAGGGGGAACCCGGCCACCTCGTACACTGGGCAGTTTCACAGCGGTCAAACAGAAACAGAAACAGCGGTCACACGGTATAAATTATGTAGAAACCAATTAAATTCGCCCTAATTCGATACTGGGACCAGGGCGAATTTCTCGTCAAACCTGAAGCACTCATTTCTGAGGAAGACGTGTATTTCGTTGCAGCACTGCGTCACAAAGAGGTGGATTCCAGTTTTTTTCTTTTATAATCGTCACACTAAAGGAAATCCTGAGAGAACGCTGACACGGGAAGAAGGTGCTCAAAAAGGGCAGCATCGACGTAATCGACTAAAGGTGGAAAAGATGGTGATAATTATATGTCATTTGCGCTTAACTCGAGAGAAGCGCAGCTGAAAGCACGAAGAGAAATGAGGCGAGGTGTAAGTCCGCGGGAAAATGCCCTGCCCTGCCACACCCGCTGCCTGCGATAGAGGCACTCCACCTCCCCGCTTGGCAACTACATCTGAAACTACTGCAGCTGATGAGATACCAGTGGTCGATCAACAGATCATTTTCATGCTGCGATCCCTAGCTGCCGTCATAATGGGAATAGTGAGGAGACTGGCAAGTACAACCGTAGGCATGTAAATGGGGTCTGTAAATACGAAACGCGCTGAGCCCAACAGTTGCTGCCCTCACGTATAGCAAAAATTGCTGGGCTTTCAATTACTAGAACTGCGACGTGATTATGGGGCACGGCGCGGAGGAGGGCTCGAGAAACTTGGACCTAGTGGCTTTCTTTAGCGTACATTGACAGCGCACAGTAAGCGGGCCTCTACCATTTTCGCATTCATCTAAAATGCTAAAGGTGAAAACAGGGGGACACCAACCAAATTATAATCATTTAAAAGTAAAATGTACTTCTAAACATGAAGAAACCCGACGTTTCGGGTCCCACTCGGACCCTTCTTCAGGGGTGACTGGAGGGCACCAGACAGCAGCAGTGCACTGCTGCTTCATGTTTAGAAGTAAATTTTACTTTTAAATGATTATAATTTGGTTGGTGTCCCCCTGTTTTCACCTTTAATTTCGTCCCAACCAGACAGATCTCTGTCAAATGTTCACCTTTAAATCTAAAATGCTATGCGTAGTCGGGTACCATAGCCAGTAGACCACCGGACCGTACTAGGAAGAACATGGCGGTCAACGCAGGCTGCGTGCAGGTTCGGCCGGGAAGACGAGGTGATTGTCGCTATACTCATAAAATAGAGATAAAATCTAGGGTATTTACGTCGACCCAGTACGAAGGCTACTGCTACATCCCTTACAAAGATGCAATAGATAGCGATATCAGGAATGGGCACATCTGGCTATATATGGCAAGTGTCCGTACGTGGTCGCATTTGCCCCAATTCGAGGAATACCAATTCGA
This sequence comes from Hyalomma asiaticum, assembly GCA_013339685.2. Lineage (NCBI taxonomy): Eukaryota > Metazoa > Arthropoda > Arachnida > Ixodida > Ixodidae > Hyalomma > Hyalomma asiaticum. The sequence continues at coordinate 89,988,839 of CM023484.1, forward strand.
GGAATGTCATGCATGACTCCGATGCGTATTGGGCAAATACGGCCACGTACGGACACGTGCCATATATCGCCATATATGCATATCTGGCTATATATGGCACGTGTCCGTATGTGACCGTATTTGCCCAATACGCATCAGTCTTGCATGACATTCCTTGAGATGCTCTACCTCCTCCTCCTCACGACCCTTTCCTACCCTATCCCCCTTCTCTCACTTCCCTTTCGCATTCCCTGCTAATACTGTACAGGGTATGATCCACTCCCAGTCCTACCTGTGGCTTGCAAATCAACGATACCTTCCATGTATATTTATACACAGAATGCTGCTAGACGATTCACTTTGCCGAGTTGTCGTAGTTTTGAAGGCGAGCTGTAAGCATTGTCTACTGGCTGACGGCCAAGTGAGGCATGGGAGCTTCCGGCTGGCGATCCGGAAACCACTCTAACTCGCACGCGGCGTCGCACAGAGTCCACAAGCTATTAATGGAGCCAGATAAGCGCAACATTAAAACGTCACATCGATGTTAGAGCAGCATCCGCTGATCTTCAGTAGTGACACCACCAAGTTGTGACAACATGCTACGTTGTAGCCGCCTTGTCAACCGACTTTTGACGTCCGTTATGGCCACTCCTGGATGGCGGACGCCGAAATTTACGACTCATGAGCCAATTAATAATTTCGCATGCATAATCAAAGTGCGATCGCTGTGGTGCTCCCAGGAGGTGTCATGGTTAGGTTTATTATTTCAACGCTCAACGAACTGATTAGCCGGCCACCACAATTGCTTTGCGATTCCTCTCGGAACTGTAATTGAACGGCCAGGTATAAAGTAAAGCATGCGCTAATTGAGGGGGAAAGAGATAACAAATCATTTATACTTAGTTCACCGAACCGTGCAGAAGGAGTTGCGGTTAAGCAACTAAGTGAGGATATCTCAGCACTTTGCGCATTGCTCAAAAGGGAACGGTGCATTGCATTTATCATTTCAGCGAATTAAATTGATATAGCACCAGTTCGTGCAAAACAATTTGCTCATACTATCACAAGAGCAGAAAACGAACATCGATAGAAGGCATGAGCTCTCTACATTGCGATCCAGCTGCAAAAGAGACGCTCAGGAATCCGTAAACATGTCGTAGACCGCAGAAATCACACAAGCCACGGCCACAGGAATCAGCAGCTGCATTTTTCCAGGTTCAACGCTTCTTTGAGTTGACGTAGGGCGTTCGTCCACCTCATCGCTGCGCGCCTCCGGTAGTTCAGGCTGCCTGAGAGCGCCACCGTTCGCTTGAGAAGGCGAGCACAGTCCTGTCGATTTGACGCAGGCGGTGCCTTCGGGACATGCAGAGCACATGTCACCGGCCTTGTACACGGGAAGCATGAAGACGTTGCCAGCGTCGGCGTAGTTGCACACGTAGAGCTCCATGTACGGCAACCTTGAGAACCCTTCGACGCTGTAACTGGCGTAGCCACAGCCCACGTAACGCGTCGTCGCCCACACAACCTGCGTAAAGTGTCCAGTAGGGTCTTTGGGCCGAGACGAGAAATTAGCCACGCGGTTCGGTGGGTAGTGTGGGTACTCGTTGAACCAGGCCTCGATAACACGGCGCCAAGCGGGGTCCTTTAATGGGACACTACTTGCTCGGAAGGCCGAATTTTGTCCCGTGAAGTTGAACTTAGTGGTGAAACGGACTTCGGGTTCATCGGGCATGATCTTTCCGCTGTCAGCAGTGCACTGGTCGGCCTTCGCCTGTGCCACGGAAGCCAGCTCTTCGTCCCAGAATAGCTGCAGCATATTCCTGGCCTCGGGAAGGTACCTGATTTTGCCCATGGCTACCATGCTCCTGTAGGCGTTGTGCGTTTCAAGGATGAGTTCCCGCTCAGCCGCGCTTACTTGTCTGGCCTCGATGGCGCAGTCCTTGTTCGGCGGCAAACAGGCAGTGTGCGTCGGCCGCGACCTTTTGTACTCGTCCCGACACTGCTGGAGGCTTTGTTCTGTAATCGCAGAAAGCCAGAGAGTCATTAGAACGAACCTCCACGCTTTCATACCCGCTTCTTCATTAGCGTGTGTCGAATAGATGATGATGATAAAGGCTGCGCCATTGTGGAGCGGGCCCACTAGTAGGCACTAGTTTGGTGTCTTGGAGGTGCTAGCAAAGTGGCTGAGTGGGACATATTTAGAACAACAAGAAGTGAAACTAGCAATGATATGGGTGAATTCGGATAACAGGAAGCTGGTGCCTCTGGTTACTATATTTAATTGTGACGAAGCCTAATCCAGGCTGAAGTTTCTGGTCCAGAAAACGATTCTAAAGATACCATTGAAAAAATATAATAATTTACAAATTACGGCCGCCGCCAATATATCTCGATAAGTTTCGTGATTTCTGAAGTTTGAGCAGACTTTGCGAAAACTAGAACATTGCTGGTCAAAGTAGTTGTCAAGTGTGAAGCTCATTTTGGCTCTTGAGACCGTCTTTCCTTGAGCGGCTGCGGTTTGGTTGGTGCGCATCGTTGCATTTCGCGGCGGCTGCGGCGCCGGTCGTGAAAGGAAAAGAACTGATGGCTCCCATGTTTTTTTTTCTTCCACCTCTCTCCTGTGATGCTGATCCGCGCTGAGTAATGGGCAGTCTCTCTCACCAACCCAATACCGACGCCGGTCGCGAGATGAAAAAAAAAAAATGAGTGAAGCTTGCACAAACCCGGCCCAGCCAAGTGCCCATCAGCTTCGCTATAGCCTTGCCACTAGCGAAGCTGATAGGCACTTGACTGGTCCGGGTTTATCTCCGGCACACCTGCATTTCGTCGTGGTCTGAGGCTTCGGGAAACGACTTGCAAAGCAGTGGGAGGACCAGCGAACGCTTCTCAGTGTTTCGCACCGAGCTCAGTGAAAAAGCGTTCACGTCAAACCACAGACGATGCCAGGCGTGGCACACGTGGCCTCGGCTTGACGCCGTCCCACCCGTTTGCTATACGACGTAGCTTTGCGAGGTGATGATGATGATTATTATTATGATGATGATCCTTCACATTTGGCATCTACCAACTTGGGGGGATTAGTCACGACTCAGGCGGATTTGAGTTTAATTCACTAAGTTTATTTTACTACCTGAAAGATTGATTCGTCCTTTGGTGTGAATTTGAATACTACGAACGTAACTGCGGGACGCTGTGCACTGTATCGATGCACACACACTGTGTTTGTCTTCTTTTTTAGATGCGAAGCATCTTCTAGCGGTGGCATGTCCCGCGGCGTCGGCGTCCGCACTCACACTGCGCATGCGCAACTCTCCTCCTTCTCTCTCTCCAACGCTCTCTCTACTTCTCTCCTACCACCTGCTTGCGCTTCTCCTGCGTTCTCGCTTCTGTGCCGCGGCGTCGGCGTCCACGCCCGTACTGCGCATGCGCATCCTCCTCCCACTCCTCTCCTTGTCTCCTTTCCTCTCCACTCGGCATTCCTCCTCTCCGAACGGCGCGCGCTGACTATGGAAACGCTCTTTCTTCGATGAACGCTTTGCCAGCTCGCAAGGAACGAGAACGCGCCCTATCCCGCAAGAGACAACGCTGAGGCAGGTAGCGTCTGCTAGCGCCAAACCGATGCAAACGCGACACCTAGCCAAACCGATGCAAACGCGGTGTGCACCCCCCGTGCTGCTTCGCATCGCCTCATGGTCCCGTTTAGCGGGAGATGGTGTAATGTTTTTTTTTCTTCATGGTCCTGTCACTATCAGTATAGCCGGAATGTAGCGGCGGGCTGAGGGCAAGGGTGTGGTAGTGGCTCCAGCGCAAGCGCAGAAGTGCTTTTCCGTTCACCGCTACGCCAGGCCTTTACTTTATATATTATTTTCTCATTTCTTTCTTCTTTCGTTCGTTGTTGCTTTGTTATCTCTCACTGCGCAGTGCCCTTCGCTTAATCACTGTCATGCAGCAGTGTCGCTAAAGACAAGAGCGGGCCCTCTTTTTCCTTCACCTTGACAGCTCCGCTATTAGCTGCCAATGCCACTGAGTAGGAATTGAGGTTGACCCTAAGCAAGAGAGCCGTTAATACCCAGATGCGATAGTGACCGGCCGCACGGGGTAGCGGAAGAAAACACCGGGAACTCGCGTTCACGCGTCCGTCGCTGCATGATAATGAGGAAGTGAACTCTTCTTGTATATAAAAAGCCTTCGCTCCTTGCAATGTACGAGTGCGCATGTTGCTTCTGAGAGTCTCAGGTAACAATAAAGTAAACGCGTCTTGCTGATTCAGTAGATTCGATTCGGGTTATAGGCGCATGCACATGCTGCCTTTGAGAGCATCGGATAATGGCAATCCAAATGCGTCTTGCTGATACAGTGGATTCGAATGGCGCTACGTGCGTACGCGCTAAGTACCACTTAATAACAAAATCGCGTCTTGCTAATACAGTGCACTCAGTTGGCACTACTCATGTATTATGCTCATGCTGCCTTTGAGATCATCAGGTACTGAGAAAGCATAAGTGCACTTGCTGATACCGTGCATAAAATGCCATCTATTCTGTTTCGTTGCTAGCCAATGCTACGAGGCCATCGATCGCCGAATTCTTCCGAGGCGAGACGAAATATCATTGTTCGGACACGCACCTGCGAGCCCACTCCTCCCAACAGGGGCATCACTCCGTCCTCCTCTCCATTCCAATGCTTCTCCTTTCACTGCACACTTCGCGATTGGCAGATGCCATGGTGCGGAAGGATACGTTTAACACGTGTTTGCCCTCCTGATTGGCAGAAGGGGCCTGTAGCTTCCACAGTGCCGCACGGAATTCCTGAAACAGACTATACGTACATATCCGCACGCTGCTTCTGAGACCACCAAGAAACGCTTCTTGCTGGTAGAGTGGATTGGATTTGCGCTGCGTACATATAGACGCGCTGCCCCGGAAACTTAAACGCATGACTTCCATTCTGCGAACCAAAAGAAAGCAACAACACGTGGCGGCCAAGAGACACAGTGACCATCGTGAAAAGTATAACAGGCTGACGAACATCATCATGGTCAAGTTGACAAGCGTACCCACACTTGATTGAATCGTGGGGCTTAACGTCCCAAAACCAGCTCTGATTATGAGAGACGCCGTAGTGGAGGTCTCCGGAAATTTCGACCACCTGGGGTTCTTTAACGTGCACTGACATCGCACAGCCCACGGGCCTCATCATTTCGCCTCCACCGAAATGCAGGCTCCGCAGACGGGATTCGATCCCGCATCCTTCGGAGCTGCAGCCGAGTGGCATAACCACTAGACCACCGTGGCGGAGCGACCCACAATGGAGAGCGACGCGTCTCGTGTCAGTGCTGACCAATACATCTAAATGTACCTGGTGTTCTCACCCATGCTATTTATATACGCATTGCTACATCAAAAATGTAAAATGAAAATAAGAACGTTGGTTGGGTGAGAAAAAATTGTGCCTGTTTAACAGCAAAAGCGGCCTTTATTTTAGAGTTTCAGCAATTGTTCGGGAATGTCCTGGTACATTTGTGTTTTCCTTCCAGAAGTGACTTTTTTTTTCATACGAAAGTGGATATTTCAGTGTAATAAAGAACTCATACTCCGGTTTTGTTAGAGCATGTTGGTGGACACAGATTCTGTTTTCAGTTGTTCTTGCTAGTTGCGTATAACATCTCCAGAAAAATATATGAGATATTTCTGTGGTTTTGCGCCCCAAAACCAGCTCTGATTATGAGAGACGCCGTGGTAGAGGTCTCCGGAAATTTCGACCACCTGAGGTTCTTTTACGTGCACTGACATCGCACAGCACACGGGCCCCAACATTTTGCCTACATCGAAATGCAGCTGCAGCGGCCGGAATTTGATCACGTGATCTCTGCATGGATCAGCAGCCTGGTGCCACAGGCACTAAACCACCGTGGCGGCGTTGGGAGTACATCTACCTACGCCACTGCTTGGAAATGTCTTTAGTTTTGCGTCGCAGCACTCCACTTCGCGAGGACTTTCACGCCGCGGACAGAAATCTTCCTTTGGCGTCGATTCCCTCCTAAGCGTGGGATTTGCCCCCATTTCTTCCCGATAAGGAGCAAATGGAATTCGCCGCGAAGAAAAGCCACTGAAATGATAGCGCGTATTGCCGCCATTGTCCGGTGCTGTGGATCTGTTCATTTCTGTTCAAGTTCGCTGAGCGCAGTATTACAAAGTGAGGCTTCTCGTACGACTGGTGCTGGCGGCACGCTTCTTTTTCTTTTTCTTGTCAAACACAACTTTCATACGACCTCCGGCCGATTTTCAGCACATGAGTGGCACCGCCGGTAGGCTAAGTTAATTAAGTTTGTCGCATTGTAATTTTTTACGAACTCAAAGAATGCAGGTTTTTTTCTTTCGTAGAACGGTAGAAAACTTCCTTGACCTTAAACGGAATTGAAATGAAACATTCACAAAAGTAATAAAAAAATTCTTGCTCTGGCGTTTTAAGGAATTTCTTACATTTCAGTGGAACTTTATATTTTGACGGTGCCTGACAAAAGCACAATAGTTATATCGAAAGAAGGTACATATACGAAAGTCAACTTTATAGGCATTATTTACTGCTTAATTTGTCTAGAGCAACAAATTCCTGCGTCATACTTATATTGATCCATAGCCATGTTTTTTATATTTTTCTCGAAAATTTGTTCTGTTGTCTAGTGTTATAAATGAGTCACAACACAACATTTCGCACGCCCCTTTTCAGTAATAAAAAATTGGCAGATCCGACTTGCAGTGGGAATCAAAGAAATGCGAAGCACGCATCAGGAACGTAAACTGGATCTGCATTGTTGTCTCGCTATACCGATTTGGTACATATAAAGTTAATGAAACGGCCACAAGAACACCAAGACTGCGGCATGTAAACCATGCCGCTCATGACATCCATGCCATGATTTTAACGTTATGACTTGTCATTTGTGTTCGCCATGCAGTCATGTTGAGCCATACCAATTTTTGTATACATCCCATTAACGAAACGGCCAGGAGGGCACCACGACCGTGGAATGCAAATCATGCCGCTCATGACATGCATGTCATGATTTTCATGTTATGACCTGTCATTTACGTTCGCCATGCACTCAGGTTGTGGCATACCAATTTTCGCATACATCCCATTAACGAAACGGCCAGGAGAGCCTCTACCAAGACCGCGGCATGTAAATCATGCAGCTCATGACATGCATGTCATGATTTTCATGTTACGACATATCACTTATGCTCGTCATGCAGTCAGGTTGTGGCATACAAATTTTTACATACATCCCATTAACGAAACGGCCAGGAGAGCAGCAAGACCGCTGCGTGTAAACCATGCCGGTCATGACATGCATGTCATGATTTTCATGTTACGACATATCATTTATGTTCGTCTTGCAGTCATGTTGCGCCGTACGAATTTTCATATACATCCTATGAATGAAACGGCCAGGAGAGCATCGAGACCGTGGCATGCAAATCATGCCGCTCATGACATGCATGTCATGATTTTCATGTTATGATCTGTCATTTATGTTCGTCATGCAGTTGCGTTGTGCCATACCAATTTTCGTATACATCCCATTAACGAAACGGCCAGGGGAGCACCGAGGTCGTGGCATGGAAATCATGCCGCTCATGGCATGCATATCACGATTTTCATGTTCTGACCTGCCATTTATGTTCGCCATGCAGTCGTGTTGTGGCATACCAGTTTTCGTATACATCCCATTAACGAAACCGCCATGAAGGAGAGCAGAAAGTCGTAGGTGGCTAGATAGATAGATAGATAGATAGATAGATAGATAGATAGATAGATAGATAGATAGATAGATAGATAGATAGATAGATAGATAGATAGATAGATAGATAGATAGATAGATACGCTCAAATTCGCCGAAGTTCGCAAAGAAATGCTTCGCATTTAATATTCGTTTACAGCGAGGTACAATCGTGTACCATGTCTGTCATTAGCCGCACTCAGATTTGAGAAACTGCAGGATTGGCTGAAAATTGTCTTTGCACGCTAATCTGCGTTTTTCACGCAAAGAAAATTAAACTTTCTCTCACACAGGCAACTTCAGAATAGATCACCATCCTTGGTCTAAAACCTGCGCTTAAATCATTTGTTTTTTCAGAATCGACGACGGTGACTACCACCACCTGTCAATTCCTATGTGAATTCACCTAGAAATTTAATCGTATATAATCGTAAGTCGTATATATCCCTTATGTCTATTCCTTATCGCACAAGCTCCTAATCACTGTACTAAGTGGGCACGGAACACGGCTGGGAGGAGATATTCAGAGTATTGAGGTATTCCGTAATAGAGATATTAAAATGCATGTGCTGGAAGCCTCAAATAGCGATAATGAGATACATTTGCCTTTGACGCAACGGAATATTTCGAAGACACTTTTGCAAAAATATACGCATTAATGTCGCACGGATACCACGGCGATTCAATTCCTTACGCCGTTATTTTGATGACGCCATAGACGTCAATGCTGGTGCAAGCCGTATCGACCCAAGTGTACACCTAGCTTCACTATCTCCATTCTATAAAGAGTGAGGCATTTTTCTTTATCCACCGCACAACTGTCAAAGGCATTTTAAAGGTACGCCGTCCATGACTGATTTAGCAATAGCCTTGGTGCTCCTAGTTGAAACGTGAATCTTGTTGATCCGTATCAGAGATTAAGAAAATCAACTCACGGTGCTGGTAGTCAGTTGCTTGCGCTATCCACCGCTAAAATGGCTGCACAGTGTGATAAACAAGGTCGTTAACGCTTCCGAAAAGCAAATAAATGCGTCTAACTATACCAGCTCAGACGGCCCGAGAAAGCCGCATGTAGATGTTGCAGCTAATGGATTACAGCATCACTACAGCAGCCCGCTGCACCGACGAGCTCGTTCTTTAAAGGCATGATAACTTGGCTTTCTCCGGCGGGATGTCTCCCACGCGTTTGCATTTGCGATATGATCACTAAACCAGGTCTCAGGACAGGCGCATTAATGCACTCGATCGATATCGACCCCATACGCTGCATTGGCGTACTTCATCCCACCGGCATCGTGTCGCCGCCATATCATGATTTTTGTTGTGAAAAGGGTAGCATAGATCAAACAAAGTGACAATAAGAACAATACATTTTGCTCTCTGTGCTAACGCTGTGCGGCATTCTTCACCGTGAACCACGTCTCATTAGCCAAATCAGCTGCTCGATGTCGACGCTCTCGGAGACGACGCTCTTCAAACGCTTCTATAATGTCCACTCTACGCCTGCCCCAACCATCTTGTCACCTTCTTTGGCCTACAAAAAATAGAGGAGGCACAGGCTGAGCAGACTCCGCGCGGAACACAAAGACGGCAACGACAAGGAGATTGTGGAGGACGGGATTGCTGACTCTGCGAATGCATTGCAGGAGTGCCGAAAGTCGTGCCCGCATCGCATGCAGGAGGGATTTAATTATCAAGTAGGCCGCCTAATGGCAGCAGGATTCCCTTCGAAGGTCGTTGTGGCAGTGGCCGAGTCACTATTGCAAATAGTGAAGTCTGGAGCAAGGGGGGACAGGACTTGCACACAGCGCCTGAAGGGCAGGCCACGTGCTCTCGCACAACCTGAAGAAGGTTGCCGGCAGACATGACGTCCCTCTGGTTTTTTTTTTTTTTTCAGCCCCGAACAAGTTGGCAAAACTTTGTCGACGAAATAGTGCTTGAGTTAAACATGGGTGCACCACAAAGCACGAGTCCTCCTTCACAATAAAATGCTCAGGGGGTGGGAGGAGGAGGGTAGTCAGTTATATTCCCCTTACTTGTGGAAAAGTGTACATCGGCCAACCGTCTTAGGGAGCATGCTCAGAAAGTAAGTAAACGAGATTATAAGTGTGCACATTTGGTTGCGCATGTCACTGCATACATGTGGTTGTGAGGTACGATTTAAAGAAGCTAAGATTCTCGGACGTAGCAAGAGCTGCACAGCTCGATCGGTTGGCTGTAGAAGCCTTCTTTATAAAGAAGCACCAGACTATCTGCGTAAGCGCGCCTTCGATCGCGCTCCACCCGTCCGAAGTCCTTTTCATGCAACGCGGGGTTTGATTTTGGGGATTTGTCGCTCGTGATCTTTGCCGCAACGTTTCGTGCCTTAGCGCATGCACTACATGTGTTCGATATATATCGGTGGGTGTTCCTGCAATAAATCAGTTGTTAGTTGCGCCTGTCCTTGTCTGCCTCTTCTGCGCTGTTCGTTACTGTGACGACAGATAAGGACACCTCGGAATTCTAACAGCGGAGCTGTTTACGGGCCAGCCATTCCCGCCGTCCCCGGTGTCCGCTGTCAGCTAGAAGGCGAAAAAAGCGGACAGGCTCTTGCCCATGACCCACAAGCAACACTGCTACATGATGGCCACTATGCGAAATGCAATATAGAGAGATAAAAAGAAAGAAGGAAGGAAATGAAAAGAAGAAACGAATAAATAAAAGATGTCTCGGGCAGTCCTCCTCGCTCTCAGCCTAGCGGTACGGGATAGTGATAGGGAGAGCGCTAAATGATAGTCAACTTTTAAGGTCCCAAAACCAGCTCGGATTATGCGAGAGGCCGTAGTGGAGATCCCCAGAAATTTCGACCCCCTGGGGTTCTTTAACGTGCACTGACATCGCACAGCACACGGGCCTCAACATTTCGCCTCCATCCAAATGCAGCCGCCGCGGCCGGGATTCGAACCCGCGACCCTCGGATCAGCTGCCAAGTACCGTAGCCACTAGACTACCGTGACGGGGCTTACTGCGGAGTCGCAGGCGTGGAGTTGGATATAGCTTTCCTTTCGGTTGCGATGCTTAAGAGGCACCATTTAATCGTGCTGAATATTTGTTTGTGCTGGCTAATGCTCCTTACAGCCGGGTACTATTGGCAATATATTATAAGAACGATGTGAAAAGAAATACAAGCCAGTTTCACGCCGTGAGAAAGAACGGAAGAGCGAAGCTGTGTCAAGTTACTGACCTTGTGAGCCATCAGTCACACATTATTATCTGCCAAAAAGAGCCAGGCCTGCGCGGAATCGCAGGACAGTGACAGCGTAAGGTGGAGGAGCGAAGGTGGAGGTTGCGGGATCGAATCCCGGCCACGGCTGCATTTCGATGAAGGCGAAATGTTGATGCCCGTGTACTGTGCGATATCAGTGCACGTTATGATGAACCCCTGGTGGCAGAAATTTTCGGAGCCCTGCCCTACGGCTTGTCTCATAACATCGTTTGCGGACGTTAAACCCGGGAAACCCAACTACCCTTTAGGCTTTTCAGTGCAGTCGATGTTCTTCTTAAGTACCCGTCACGCATGCAGCTAGCTGATTCGCATCAAGAAGCCGATACGCATTGTTACAAGTGCCTCCAAGTCAAACAACGTGCTATAAAGAGCTACCTCCTCATTGAGTGCTCAGCATAACATCGATTCCCGCAGCGCCTGAGATGAACTGCAATTTCTCATACCATTCATTAAAAGTTCTATGTACGATAACATGGTGGCCAACGAAAGCAGGTAAAATCATAGCCATGTACTAGACAACGAGTACTTAATTTACAACCGCAGAAACGACCTTTGCTAAACTTCTAGCGAGACGACCTTGGAGCGCTTATCACTTCAGTGCGTCTTAAATGTGCAACCTGAAGCCCAGAATTTGGCTTTCGCCGATCAGATTAGCAGTTTTACAACAGAGCCGATCTTCCAGTATACAAACAACAGGGGGCTCTTTTTATCGGCTGGGTTGGTTCGCACAACCTCTGTAGGCAGCGCCTAGCTAAAGGAAAAAGAGACAGGTTCCTTAAAGCTACGCAAAAATTTCGTGAGTCCCTTCTTTTTTCTTGTCATGAATGTTCCTCCCCGGATAAAATTCACGACTGACCAAAAACACTAGCCTTCTACTACAGAAAACAAACAAAACAAAACAAAAACAAAAAGGCCCTTTATTATCAGCTGTATGCATCACTCGATACTTCTATGTTACGCTGAATACGAAAAAGGTCGCTTGTCATCATGCAAGTGAAAAATTGCTAGACATCATCATTTTTTCCTGTCTTAAATGTACCTATGTCTTGTGCATGTACGCGGAAATTATTTATTCGCCGTTTGCCTTCAAGCTATAGCGTCATTGAGCGGGACAGCGCGAAGGTAAGCAGAGCACCCCGTGGTGCCTGAATGTAGTATGTCTTTTTTCTTGAACAAAGACGAAATCTCGTGTATGGGTTGTACCTAACTCTCACAGCTATGACAAGTGGCAACAGTACGGCGTTCAGCTGAAATAATTCCGACACCTCCATGTATAGACGTTGAACCGGTTCCGTCTCCCGAGAAAGTTTTGGCCGTGCCTAAATTTAAGCGACTCTAAACATCCAAGCTAATGATAACATTTTCTGGGATTTTATACGCAGAACTACGATATGAATATGAGACACGCCGTACTGCAGTGTTCCGGAAATTTTGACCGCCTGGAGTTCTTTAAAGGGCAACTACGACGATTTTTCAGGGTCCATGAATCTCAATGAAGTTTTCAGTATATGCTTTCCTCGGCGCTGCAATAATATATGCCAAGCCAGGCTGTTGCAAGCCACTTAGTTGACTTTTTTTTTCGGATTCCCATGTGGGCCATGTGTGTTTTTGATGTCATTACCTTCAACGCTGCGTACCCGAGCAGCTAGGTGGGCGGTCAAGAGCAAAACAGTGATAATTCAGTGCTCAAATCGCTGTTGTCAAGTTCAGAAGAGCTGGCATAACTCAATATGTCGCCGGTTAACATCGCCGCTTTCATTGTTCGGGCACCAGCTCCACATTTCTGATGGCAGGGCAGGCTGTGTCGTCATCGCATACGCTGCACGAAATATCTACCGTTTCGGTGTGGGTTTGAACGCAGTGTTCATTCTGTTATTTAAAATAATTGGTGAGTTGCTGAGCAAACTGAACCACCCAGCCTGCTACAGGACTACCAGTGCCATTGGAAAACAGCGATACCAGAATATAGTGAAAAAACCGTCGGAGTTCCCCTTTAAAGGGGCACTGACATCAAAATTTAGCTGCTGAGACAGCTTGCGGGGTCGATTTTCGTAGACATGCATATGTCGTCTACAAAATCTCAACAGCGAATGTAAATGAATATTGAAGTTCGCGTGCGCAGTCCAGAGCTACACGCCCCACCTCGGAACATCGACAATACCAAAGCTGACCCCAAGGGAACCCTCATCTTCCCCGACGTTCCACGGTAGCTGAGCTCCAAGCAGCGCAGCTAGCAATGATGACGTCATAGTAACCATTGCCCGTTGGCCGCGTTTGCGTTTAGACTCCTGGCGATACAAAAAAATCATGACAGCTCCACTAATGTGAAAGCTGGCAAGGTGCGAAACATATGGTGACGCGCGACATGCTTCGGCGCACACATGCACACGCACTGTCTGACTGCACGGCCTCCAGGATGGGCCCACACTATTTATATGGGAGTGTGGACGGCGCAGGGAGGGAACAGGCTTGACCATAAGCTGCTTCGCATCTAAAATAATTTTTTTTTTCCTTTATTGCATGGAAATAGTTCCGTAAATGGGTTTGAATTGTACTATACAGTTGCACACATATTAACAGTCTAGCATAAACAAAACACGCCTTTGCACTTTTAAGCTCATAGACTCCTCAAAAGTCAGGCAAACAGACACAAGCGTCCAGAAGCGAAAGCCAGTCCGGAACAGGATCAAAAGTCTCAACCACACTGCGTACTTGGGCAACCTCTTCTCGGAACACAGACTTTGCCCTCCCGATGGCGATGATAGCGATGACGACGACGACATTGCGCGGGACATGCGACGGGCGAAAGGTAACCAGCACGGGTCACAGATTGTGTGGATGTGCGTCACAGTTCTGTGTGCTCGCGTGGTCGAATTTGTTTACCCTATTTCGAACGCTAGGTGGCGCCGGTTGCATAGGGTGTCGTGTCGTTTTTGAGCTCTCACAAAGCAAAACTGAAGCTAGTGGGCGTAAATAATTACCTAAAATATTATTGAAAGAGGCCGTAAATAATCTGCCGCACGCTGGAGCAATTGATGCACCGTGTCATAACTAACAGGCTCCCAGCTACATATTAGAGCAAAAGAAAGAAGGAAAACGTCAGAAGGAAATTTCTGTGTCAGCACCTCCTTGATTGAGCTGATGAGGCACAGTACACAGCGTCCAATAGTCCGCCTCGATCGAATGGCAACAGTATTTGATCCTGCGACCTTCAGATGAGCAAGTAAGGGCCATAGCCAAGCCAGCAGACCACCGTTGCAGGGCTATAAGCACGCGTTTACCCATCATTAAAGGGATAATTATATACGCTTAGTTTGTAGCACGCGTTGTTCTCAACAGCAATTATTAATAAAATATTTTGCGTGCTAATTTCTTTTTCTGCTTTGCTGCATGTCGCAGAGCGTGATCAACTGCTGCCTCGTGGTCGGCGTCCACCACTGCGAGAGAACAATGGCTTCTCGTGGAAAATTCGAGAACGTGACGCTAAGGATCACAGGCCACCACGTATGTGTTAAAAGTTGCCTTTCAGAACAAAAACGTATATCAAAATCTTATGCTATATGTCTGCAAAAATTCCACAAGTACATTGCGTGAGTAATCGTTCCACCACTTGCGTCGTAGTTTACCGACTGTTTTTGTCAGACTGGAAAGGTGAAATGTAAAAGGACAAGCAGGCACTTCTCACTTAGTAGTCGACTAACACAGACTCAGAGTCGCCAGATTAGACCTCCAGATAAAGGGGTACGCCACACACATGGCATCCCAGCAGCGGGGCAAGGCGTGCAAAACCATGCAAGACAAGCTCAAGAACAAGCACATGTACAGCAACTCTCTCGGCACTCTTGTTAGGCCCTACCACAACACGCACGCACGTCAAATGTAGCGTAGGCAGACCTCTACAAGCGCAGAATAACAACTTAAAGCAAATCTTTCACCACCTCCGCCAAAAACAGCTATCTCCTACTCGGGATTATGGCACAACAAAATAAATTGGCTAACCCAGCGACCTACTTGTAAGCGCAGCTCTTGCGGAAGCAAAAGTTTGGCGTGGACTAGCCACCTCCGTACCCATCAGCACCAGGCGACAGCAAGCTGCTTCGAAATCTAGGCGACAACTCCGTCACCGCAATCACGGCAAACTGCTATTTGACAGGGACATGCTGTGTATTTCGTGAGATGCCAGGGTAATTTCCATCGCAAGGCCAAACAAATCAATCAGTACGTAGAATCACAGACATGCATCACGGAGACAACTCGGCAAGACACTCGATCAAGTTATTGTGTGCGGACTCAGTAAATACATGGAATGCAATGGTACAGCTCTTAACGATACGGGGAGAAGTCCTGTGCTCCACTTTTCTTCTCCCCGTATGATTAAGCGCTGTTTTGATGCCGGGATTGGCGCAATGGAAAATGCATGTAAGTCTGTGATGACCTTACGTGGGCCCAGGACTGAAATACGCAAGTACGGCACAACATACTCAGTGAAACTTTAAAGACAATGGGACGATTGAAACTATATGATAGCGCACACGATATGACACACACATAAAAGTGGTAGTCCGCCGCTCAGACGTTCATGTGCGTAGTGTCGCGGTTCTCACGTCTGGCTGCGTGGTGGCCTCGCGCTCACGGAAGAACGGTCCACGACAATGACTCACAGCGGCAGGAGACGCAGGGTAGACCACTGCGAACGTTCGCCTGCACCGAGACAACCTGGTGTCTCGCCCGGAACAGTGCGCGGCAGCACGCTGTTCAAGTCCAAGTACGCTCACCCAGCACTGTAGCTACCGGTAGACGCATAGCTAGGGCGTTCAGGACGGAAGTCCTGGCCAGCTCTGCCAGCCCACAAAGGAACACCAGCCTCGGTTAGGTGAACTGCTCAGATCGTTCCGGACGAGATGCGCAGACCAGGCAGCTCAGGCCAATGCAAAACGGCGGCCCGTTCTACCCGAGACACCGCTCGTCTCCTCCGTCGGTTACCACTGCAACAACACGTGCACCCGACTGCGTAATTCAAACGTTATCGGTTCCTATCACAAAGTCAAGATTCCTTATCCGCCAGAAACGGTTCTGTCAGGGATTGTGTCGCCTTCCGGCCAGGAGTCCTCAAGGCAGCAAGGAAGAAGAGTACAAGGAGCTTTGGGAGGGAAGTATGTGCAATTTTTATTTGCAACGCATTGGTAACCGTCTGGCGACTCCGCCGTTGCTTGGCGTTCTCCAGGTGGTTAAATAGCGCGCATTCCCTAGGACGTCTTCTAGGGAGGACTCGGTTCAGGTCGCTGCTCCAATCCCATGTCGAAGGTCCGAAAGGGGTGAAGGCAATGCAATTCCGATTTGCATTGCCTCCGGCTTCGAGGAGGCAACCCTCCTCGAAGCCGTACCGTGTGAAGTCGGCAGGGGTCCTTCGGGTGAAGTTATGACGTCCTTCTCGGCTGCGATAATGGGGAAGTGATTACCAGACCGGCACTCGCATCGCTCTCGCCGGCGTCGCTTCGTGCCCTGCTTTTGGTAAAATAGCGTCGTCAACGAGCTTTTGGCGGCGTAGCCTCGTTTTCGGTTTTCGGTCGTGACAGCTTCGTCCATGAGCATCTGGTGGAGCCGCGTCGTCTCCGGCCCTTCGGTCGCAACAGTTCCTACACTTTTAAATACGAAGTATTTCTTGGCGAACTTGAGCCACCTTGATCGTATCTACCTATCTATCAACATGTATAGTCGCCTATACATCTCAACGCTGTCTGACAATGTGCTATATGTGCACCCTCTCTCTCTCTCTTCCTCTTTCCTTTCACCTTTCAATCTCCCCCGTCCCCTTCCCCTCGTGCAGGGTAGCATACCGGTTGTCCTACACTGGTTAACCTCCCTGCCTTTCCCTCTCTATTTTTTCCTTCCTTCAACGCTGTCCTCGTCGCCTCCTTCAAGTCGTGCATATTAAGAACGGGATCATAAGGTGTCAATACTTGGCGAACATAATTGATTGATGTAGACACCTCTCAAATAATATAATCATCATGTATGTCACGGTTAACGGCAATACAACCCCGTGTGGCTCATACGCGTAGCGCTCAGCCCAGGTTCAGGTATGCACCGCAGCTGATTGGATCTTAACATCGCAGCTCATGTGAATCAATAGCCAACCAAAAGAAAATTTCATTTGAACACACTTTGCGCGGGTTAAAAGCCAGAAAAATACGCACCGTTTGTTGTAGCTTGCGAGTGAAACGCACGCACAACGAGCGGACAAACACAGGTAAGCTTCAACTTCCCACTCGTTAGGTATAAGTAGCAATCGAACCCGGGACAACGAGCTGCCAGGCCAGCACGCTGCCAATCGTCCACGGCTGCTCTTCCAGTGTTTCATGTATTACAAATAAACCTATCCCATCAGTAGTCGCGGTTACGTCGATTGTGCACAGCTTCTAGTCCTAACACTAGGTTCCTCGCTGATTCCTCGTTGATTGCTTTGCAGTGAATAGATTCCAACAGTGCGTGGAATCCGTCGAATTTGTATTGCAGCAGAAAGATTATTAGCCAGAGTGACGAATTACGCAGTGGCAACGGGGAATACGCCGTGAAGCATTTTTTACCAGAGTTTTATTACCGATAGGGGGGGGTGTCTTACACGCTACATGATGCAAACAGCGGCAGACAGCCATCAAGTGTGTTTGCGCGAGGTTCTGACGAGACGCAGCGCATGCGAGACGCCACGCGCATGACCCACGGTTAAGCGCAGGTTTTTGGTTGCGGCCATGAAGGCAACACCGTTTCTCAAAGCGTATTGGCTTTTACTGCGTAGTAAGCAAAGAGTCGAGCGGGGATGCGTTTCTGTATACCGCATGTAATTTTAGGCCCAAGTTACGGTAAGCTGAACACCAGTAGGCGGCGTACAACGATTTTAAGGACTCCAGAGTATCAAGGCTTCACCACCAGCTGACGCGACGTTGTGATCTCAGGGACTTTGACACTCAAAATTAAAGTACAGGTATTACACAAATCGCGACGGGGTTCTCAGTTCCATCACTATAATTCAGGGTTTTTGCAAGCGCACAAGGGCCCAGTCACACGTTCTGGCCCATTGCCAGTCCCCTTAAACGCGGCACTTAGCGATGTAAAGCTTAGCAGACACGAACGGGAGCGCACGATGTGTACATTGCGCTTGCTGGCTGACATAGCTTACGTGGTAGAGGGCCCATGAACACAATGAGGAAAAGAACTTTTATCTTAATGGGCAGTTTGGCTTGATAATGATTGTGGTTTGGCTAAGGACGGGTAAGCGTCCGTGGGGGTAGGGGAGAGGGAATGAAAGAGATAGAAAGGAGAGAAAATCCTTAGTGGAGGGCTGCGGAAATTTTGACCACCTGGGGTTCCTTAACCTGCACTGACAACGCACAGCACACGGGCCGCTCGGATTTTCGCCTCAATCGAAAATGCAACCGCCGCGCCGCGATCGAACCAGCGTTTCTTGGGTTAACAGCCGAGCAGCATAACCATTAGACCACCACGGCGGACACTTGGTCCCAATGGCTATTTACTGTATGTGCACACGGTATACTCAAGTGCAGCGTCTAATTATCAAATGGTGTCGATAACTGGTTAATACGTTTACCCTACAAATGACATCAATAACTGGTTAAGACGTTTACCCTACGCATGCGCACAAATGCCTCTTCTGCGTGCAGATGCCTCCAATGTCCACCGTGCTTACGCAACCCGACGGGTCACCCAAGTTTGCTGGAATGTCCGGTTTTATGCTCGACCTCCTTACCGAGTCCATGGGCTTCAAGTGAGACGAGATCCTTTCGTTATGTTGAAGGAATCATAGTGCACAGCGCATGCACTACGCACGCGTTAGCATGTTAATCCGCATACATGGACGTTTTATACAGCTCAAATTGTTACGCGGTCCACACAGGTACGTGATAAAGCTACCACCCGACTACAGCTGGGGCGCCCGGGACGCTCAAGGCCGATGGGCCGGACAGTTCGGCATGGTGGTTCGCAACGTGAGTCCGCGTCTTGATCACTACTGCATTTTCTTTCTTGATAAAACGTTCTCCCATGAATACCGCAGCCTGAAAGATCTCTCACGGGAGTGGGAAAATTCAGTAAGTGGCAAACATCTCAAGAAGCACTCAACATGAATACATAAATGATTAGCAATATACATTAAGAATTCCCCCACTGGTAAAGGTCTGAGGTAGAATATCTTGACGCGATGGACTGAAGGCGTCGAGTCTCATAAAATCCAGCGTGCTGTCCGGCATCTGTGGCTGAAAAAAAATAATCCAGAACCACACTGGCTGCGCAGGTACTACGCCATAGTCCTAGATACGCTAGTCAAGAAAATTCAATTTCTGAGACTAAACGTCGCCAGAAAAGTTGTAAACTACAACTTAGCTATAACCTACATACATATTATCTCGCACTGTAATTTGAATGAATGACAAAATAGAATTCTATTGCGCGGACACTCAAGTGGAACCCCCCTTCCACGTTTCGTCATTTATACAATGGAAACAGCGGCACAGATGGGGAGTGCAAGCTGTAGACATTTTCACGGTCTACAGGTTGCGCTACTACTACTACTACAAAAACTACTACTACTACTGCTGCTGCTACCGCGTTACCCTTCCTGCAGGCGAGCACAATAGGTTCGCTGACAAAATATGAGAGATAGTACAGGAAAGACAGGGAGGCTAACCAGAGACACGGGGTTAACCTCTGATCGGCTACCATGTAATTGGGAA
The DNA here is from genome assembly GCA_013339685.2 of Hyalomma asiaticum. NCBI lineage: Eukaryota > Metazoa > Arthropoda > Arachnida > Ixodida > Ixodidae > Hyalomma > Hyalomma asiaticum. The sequence goes on from CM023484.1 coordinate 90,008,613, forward strand.
GTGGAGACTAGGATTGAAAGAAGGACAGAAAAGAAGCGATTATGACGGTACGACAACGGCAATTTCACTTGCCACTGCGCAGTACAGTCTACCACTAAGTTCACCTTCTCAAACAAATCGCACGAATGACTTGCGTTGAAATCATTGAAGACCGTTTGTACACCACCTGCCAAATTGAATAGGCAACTAAGCATATGAGCTAGCGCATGGGAATAAAAGCTTTTGAATGGCGGAGCTACGAATCGAACCTTTTTTTGCAGGAATGTGACCTTCTGGTGGGCCCCGTGGCACCGACCGAAGACAGGGCATCGGCGCTTGAGCCGATGCCACAGTTCTATTACAGCTCAGCGATACACTGCGGAGGACTCATGAACCCTTACGTCACCAACGTGTTTGGATATGTAAACTCTTTCGACGTCGATGTGAGTGTTTCTGTTCCGTCTCGCCTCGAGTTCCTTATACTGTGCTTTCGATCAATGGTACACCTTGTGCGAATTGGTTAAGCGTTACGGACGAAAAGTTAACTGATTGACTGATTTGTGAAGTGTTACGTCCCAAAACCAGCTGTGATTATGAGAGACGCCGTAGTGGAGGTCTTTAGAAATTCCGGCCACCTGGGGCCGGAATGTGCGTGCACGTGCACGTTATGTACGTGCACTCACATCGCACAGTACATGCGCCTCAACATTTCGCCTCCACCGAAAGGCAGCCGCCGCGGCCGGGATTCGGGCCCGCGACCTTCGGATCAACAGCCGAGTGCCATAACCTCTAGACCACCGTGGCGGGGCAAGCCACAAGTTAAGCTTACTGTCCTCGCGCAGGTAGTCAGCGTTAACGATGTAGGGCACACGCATAGAAGCCGTAAGGTATTGACCCACTAAAACTGAGGTAGCTAAGCAGAGAGTATTATAGCGAAGGTGTTAGCGCCTAGTTGGTGGGGATTTTTCGTGGAAATATGTTCCACCCAAGCATACCCTTCCAGCTGCCCTGCGGCAGCAAGTGGCATATCGGCTTCACTCTTGATTCTGTGCTTCCTAACTACGGCGAAAGGGACAATCGTCAAGCATAAGAAACGCGGCACTTGCGTCCTGTTTCCGCGAAGGGTGTGCAAAACAGGCAGGTGCCATCCCTCCCCCCTCTCCGTCTTCAAGAACATTGGCACTCGCTCCTGGAGGCGGCCTCCCATATCCGAAGGCCGCCTCCTCCACTAATGCTGGGCCACTAGTGAATAAGGCGCGAGTGAAATTTGCGAAGAAAACGTGCATCAATACCAAGAAAGGAACTAGCAGAGAAAAGCCGTAATGCTACCACTGAAAAACCGCGGTTACTTTATTGGATTTCCTGATCTGAATTACGTCATTTCAAATGGCTCGTGGAAGCACTCTGAAGACTGGCAGTAAACCTCCAATTTGCAACTCGCTGAGGCGTTTCAAAATGAGCATGCTTATTTCGTTACGAGTGAACCATGTGCACCATACCTGGCGTTCCTGCAGAAAGTGCCCGTGCCTGAGAGTATGTGCAGCCGTAGAGAATGAAAACTTCGTACCGCGGTCTGAGCCTTGAGAGTGCGAAAGCTCATAAAAGGATGTTTAAAACCTAAAAATTAAGCGACAGCCTTTTTATGTACTCGTGCACTTCCCAGAGCTGTTCCGTTGTGCCAGATCTGTGATACTTCTGCTTGGCTTGAGTTTTGGTTGATTGATCAAAGCTTCAAAAGAGCGCATATTCAGCCTTCGGAACTAGAGGTTTATACCGCACACGGAATACGGAATACTATTACGTTTCGGTCCTCTCTGATTGGTCATTACTGCCTGTCAAGGCAGGGGTGATCAGCCAGGGATTCGAGATTGCTCAGGTGTCGGTCAATTCTGCTTTGACAAGCAGAACAACCCAATCTTGGAGGACCAAACGGAATAGTATTCCGTATTATGTGGTACGGCATATGCCACCTCGTGTCACGAGTGTTTCTGCGGTGCTTACAGGTCTGGATCGGGCTCTTCGCGGCTATGCTCTTCGTCAGCGTTCTGGTGGCACTGATCGACGCGAACTTCCAGTGCTCTCGCCTGATCGTCAGCTACTATTTCGCATTCCTCAGCCTCTTCAGCATCTTTCTCATGGAAGGTACGCTGCTATTCTCCCATGCTGCGCGCGTTAAAAAAAACACAACAGTAATAAAAGTTTTAGCTTGCAACCTGTAAGGGTCATTATGGCAAGCTGGGGAATAATCGTGCAACTGTCCAACTAGTGAACTTTGCATTTCGGTATTGGCTAGATCTCGAGAGTGCGCTCTGACGAAAGGATTCGGTAGCTCCTAACTTGTACAATCACGTTGTTTTGACGTCACTGAGCTCCGGACAACTCTCCTCAGAAACGCGAGGAACGCAATACGTGCTTCAACGCGCCGAGTGCAGGCTCCCGAGATTCGCTACTCGTCATTCAAATGTGTGAGGCCTGCCATTAATATGACTCCTTGATGATGTCAGGAAGGAGGAGACATCGAAAAAGTGGACAGTAACAGAACTGCTTTACAGTCCGCCGCTGTGTCACATTACGAAGACACTCAGTGAAGCATTAAAAAAAGATTACCTGGAGTGATAGATCTAAGGTAATGATCAACGCAAAGCGTAGCACAGCGTAACAGACCTAATGGAGCGTATCAACATTTGTGCGAGTCTCAACACACTGATATGCATACGGCTGCGTGATGGGCTACAGAATTTGTGCCAAACAATTGTTCAATGCAAGGAATTAAACTAACATTTCATTCTTTTCCTTCGTGAACAAAATACTCCCATGGTCACCTATGATATATAGTGATAGTGCTAGTGTGTCCTCCAAGCAAAAGAAAAAAAATTTTAAAAATGTGGAGGCGCCCGCACAACCTGAAGGTATAGCGGGCTTAAAGCCAATGAGAAAAATAAATGAGGAGAAAGATCCCAAAGAAGAGTATTAAAAAAAAAAACCAATTGTTTAAAAAACACATTGCATAAAAAAAGGATTGGGAGGATATGAATTAAACGGAGTGCCTGCATAAGGCTACCAAGTGAAGTTTGTGCGAACAAGTGTCAGATCTGATGTTTCAGCGGGAATGTTCCCTAGCGCTGTGGTGTGTCAGGTGTGCCTTCTGTTGTCCGTGTTTGTCGTGCGCTACCATCAGACTCAAGATGCTGTACCAACAAGCCGACATTGCCACCCTTATCATCTTCGCTAGGGTTTAAGGGGTTTGGTGGTTACACGCGAATCTGCTGTTTTTGAGGGTATATCGAGGGACTGGCAACAAGCGAGAATCTTGATCTGACCCGCCGAAGAGGCCCGTGTTTGCAAGTGGTGCGTTGTTCACGTGGGTCTCCGCAGCAGACGTGGATCTTGTTAAAGACGCGCGTCTTGCAGCTGCCTTCCGGCGAAGGTGCAGGTGCTTATACATGTAGTTCCGCCGGAGAGGGCGCGGTGCTCTCGCCGGCTACCAGACTACATCACGTCAGTCGGCGACGGTGTTTCTACCACATGTTACTATTGCGTAGCAGCGCCTTGATTGCGTGGTTCGTTTCAAGTGCCTCGCTTATCGTCGCAACGCCGGGAATACCTCCGCCACGTAGCGCTCACGCGAATGCGTCTGCGAGTGCCGGAAGGAACGCGGTCGTTTGACCCCACTGTGCTGGATGAAGTTTCACGACGGCGCAAACTGCGTAACCTTCACGCCGCTTATCGTGGTCGCGCGGTGTGAAACGTGTGCCCCAAGAAATCAAAACAACGCGACTTAGCTCGCAGCTCTGCTTGACCATTGTTCGTGCTGCTGGTCCACCGCACGGTACGTTAAATCACGCCATCACGCCACCGCGTCTCATCAGAACACTTGCCGAAGAGCTCAAGCAGAATGCTACTCGCGCTGACGCAAGGTGCGCTTTACATCTCATGTCGTAATTGAAACACTGTCATTCGAAGCACATTCGAGCCCGCACCCGCAGCAACTGCTTCGCAAATGTGCTCGGGCTGTGCGTCCATAGTTGCGTGCAGGGTTATCCACTGTGGCCCGCATCGCGCTCATACGAGGTCGAGAACGAGATGAGGCCGCTGCTCGTGTTCTACCTTAATGTAGGCTATCTTTACCCGTGCCGTAAGATGAACGTTTTCTCCTTGTTCAATTTTCACAACGCGATACAAACGCAATGGTGGCCATGCAGCAGCAGCATGGAACCTAAATAACCTTTGACGGCCTGCTCAAGGGCGCTGTTTGTCATCAGTACGACGCTTCTGTGAGCGGCATGTCGTGGTCATTCATTCCCTTCGTGAGGGTCTGGCCACGCCTAAGCACACCTACATGATTACTTAATAAGTCCACGTTCACTACAATTCAGATTGCCCCTAAGGCTGCTAGTCTCACATTGCATATTATATCACGCATTGCTATCGCATTCATTGATTTGCCACTCTGGCGAAACTGCGACTTTCTTTCTACATTTCAATCGCAAGCGAGGACAAACGGTGTTCATTTCTGGTTTTAAGAGGCGAGCTCTTTAAGCCGACCGTTCGGTGGAAACCGCGGACAGAAAACTGTGGGCCGGTCCAGGAGGCCATGCACTTTGCGAGGCGCAGAAGACTTGTGAGATCTGCTTGATGTTGCGGGCTCTATCCCCGCACCCGCGGCGTCTCATATGTCCATTAAGTTGGCCCTTCATTGACATAGGCTTTGCAAAATGCTAAGACCTGTGGCGCATACACGGATACCGTGGGCCGAGCACTACGGGTATTAGCTATGCACTATTGCTGTGGCGTTAAGCATGACGCACATGACGGTTACATCATGCTGATAGATAGATAGATAGATAGATAGATAGATAGATAGATAGATAGATAGATAGATAGATAGATAGATAGATAGATAGATAGATAGATAGATAGATAGATAGATAGATTCGAGGTGACAAGTTCGCCAAGAAACGCTTGGCATTTAAAGAAAGGTGCGACCTGCCGAAATAATGTCCTTGACCACCGGCATTGTCAGACGCGACCGCGGTGGCACTGCACATCGGGGGAGATCTCGCGCGAACGCGACGGCGAATGCTGGCAAACGATCACATTGAGATGGCGCAGATAGCCATACAACGGGTGAGGAAGGTGCGGGAAGTGCGGTTTTGTTTTGTTTTGTTCGCTGTATCTCTACGCCACGGGATAAGATTTTCAAGGCTATATGACACGCGTTGACGCGTTCGTTCACATTGCTCGAGATAGTACGAGCTTGGCAGCACGTAAAGACAGGTTATGACGAGCACTACCGCCTATCAGTGAGATAATGTGGGGAATATTTTTGCGGTATATGTACGGCATTGTACCGCGGCCGTGCACAGTACGGCAATAATATCCAAAATTTCAATAAAATCAATCCGCAGAAAACGACACAGAACCATGAAAATTCTTTGGCACAATTACTGGCAATTAGTTGGTCAAGAAACCTCTGTGTACTATTGGCTCCCCAGTGCATTCACAACTCCAAACAGATTTTCACCAAACAACCATATAACACAACTACTAACCGGCCGCGGACACTATATTACCTATTCTGCTTCAACGTAACCACCACCAACTTCTGTAAATGTGGCTCAATATGCGCAAACGTGTACCACTATTTTAACTCATCTCCCCTGACCTCCCCAATAGTGAGTGAGTAGCAACTTTATTCGTAGAAGGGGCGAGGGGTGATGGAGGCTAAGCCACATAGTCTGCAAGGCTGTGCCTTTCAATGACCTCTTCAGCACGTTCCAGGACCCGTGTCTGGATGTCTCTGTCGGTGCTGGAGAGAAGGGCCTCCCATTGTTTCTCGGTCGGTGGTGAGCGAAAGAGGTCGGCGGGCGGGGGATCGTCCGGGCAGCCCCACAGGATGTGGTTCAACGAGGCTATGCCGCCGCAGAGGCAGCAGCGCGGATCGATGACACCTGGGTGTATGTACGAAAAAACGAGGGGGCACGGAAACGTCCGGGTCTGTAGGCGCCGCCAGGCGATCTCGGACCTCTTGGGAAGACTGCCGTGAGGCGGAGGATAGGCGTATCGCTCGAGACGGTAGTGCTGGGTGATGTCGTGGTAGGTGACCTGCTGCACGACGAGCAGTGCAGCTTTGAACTGATCTGGGTCCCCGCCCACTCGGGTCACCCCGGCAATGAGACAGCTCACCAACACGCTCAAGGATTCGTCGACCGAGCGGTGGGCCCCTCAGAGTCGGACACCCCTGTGCCGGAGCACCTCCCCAATAATCACGCCATTCAAAACCAACGACATACTACCCTTGCGCTGTCCTTCCATTATACAAGAACTTTCAAGACACGCCACCCTTGCCAAACTTGCTACACACATCACAACACTTACAACCACCATAAATGACTCGCATGCCGCTCCAGATGCATTCTAGTCACAACAAACACATCAATACCACTTCGAAATTTCACAAACAAACCCATTCCTTCTAACAACAAGCATGATGCATGACATCCGCGTGGCATAAGCCAACCATGGCATGGTTCTTTCATACGTGCATGTCTATAAAATGACAATAGGGTACTTTTAATCACGTAAACTACAGCCTAACAATCACCACACTTCCAAAAACTACTATTGGGATCCTGGGGTGGTCGCAGGAGTCGGGCCGTCGGTCCTAGGTTCCACGCTACTAGGTCGACGTTTGACCCATCCCGACTCCAAGGGAAGGTTGCCGGAGTGCGAAGTTGACACGGAGACGATGACGAGTCAGAAGAGGAAGCTAGAGAGATGGTTTATTTTACATGATGATGAGGAGCTCTGCGCTTGTCTGCGCTCGTATTATATACATCACTATGTACAAAAGAGTCCAATGACAACGTCGTCTCCGCCCTCGAAGAGAGGAGGTCACGCCCCGCCTTCGCTGCTGCTCGGTGGCAAGGTATGACGTGACCCGGGTGGCAGCCGATGCTGAAATCCGGAGAAGGTACGGTTCGGCGAAGAGGCTTGCTGAAGAACAACAGCAGCACAAATAAAAGCGCTCTTCCCGGCCCCGTCCTTTTGACGAATGCTGCAGTTTCTCACACTGGGGAAGCCATAGGCCACCCGCTGGCAGCAGTGCTCACAGTCGGCCGGTGCGCTGATGCACCCCTCTCGCTGCGTCGGTGCGGCCGCGAAGTTCTTGCCACAAAGGCGACACAAACGCGCACACACGCACCGCACGACACACCGACGGTCCAGGCGGATTCCGGGAGCTTCCCGTGGGCTGGTGAACAAGGCCGCCGCTGCCGCGTCAAACAATGCACTCGTCTCCTCGAGACGGCAGCCCAGGGATGTAGATCCGTGAGAACGCAAGCATACGCGCTCCCCACGGTCATTTTCCCCGAAAGGTAGATCCAACGGCCACCACCAGCAGCCTCCCTCCACCACATCCATGGGGGGCCCACGCCGATCTTAACAGTCCCTCCGGCGCCAGGAAACTCTCGAATGGCCAGGAACGCAATTGCTGTCCATGAGAGAGATCTCGGGCTTGCTTAAATCTGTGGATACGTGGCTCGAACATCCCAAAGGACGAACCGCAGCCAGAACAATCCAGGCGCCACAACACTGCACCATGCGCAGGCATTCAGAATCTGCTTGAGATCCACCAGGCTTATAAAAACCTCATTAAAACACCCCCCCAAAAAATTTCGGACTCCTTTTTAGCAAGTGACCATCTTCCCTCGCAAAGTTTTGCTCAAGACAAACCGGGGGCAGCTATGGAAGAGTTCCCACTCCAGAACTACCCAAGAATTGGTTCTACAAAATTTGTCAGGCAAATGTTTAACAATGATGGCACCCACTTAAAATTCAAACTCGCCTATTGAGTCCGCCAGCACCTCCACTGACGTTTCATTTCCCATACCGAACGGTAAAGCATTCTTGGAGGATCGGAATCCGTCGGAGCAAGCTTCCATTCTTTTGAGGCCTTTCGCCTAACCCGATAAGCGGACAGCGATCAATCTCGAGAGCAAGATTCACTTCGTGCACGCAACTGGCAATTCTCTGTGCCACCCATACCAAGCATACACGTTACTTTTCAAACGCACTACAGATATCCTCTCTCACTGTCAGCTAATTTACCACATTCAGAAGAAATGGAATGTTCTCCCTGCTCTCCTATTTTTAACTTGAAAATAACGCCCGATCCTCTGTCACTCACCTCGTCTTGAAGTACAACGTAACATTCTTAACCTTCAAACTCCCACTTAGGATAAGAACTTCAATACAAAGAAAACTAACTTCAAAACTAGGTTCACAAATACTCACTCACGCTGATAAGCCTAACTAGTCCGTGGTGCCCGAAGCCCACTCTCCAAAATTACACATTAAGTGTTCAACGAACAACTTACTAAAGAAACAACCTTAAATGCACTGCTGGCATTTCACGCAACTCGACAACCGACACCACCTACAGTGCCATGAACATTTCCTCAAAGTAATGTACTCCTTCACAACTGCAACGAGCTCTACGCAAATGAAAATCGCTCCAAGTGCAGCCTACTAACATCGCCTAGTTTACCGCTTACTGATTCAATAACGCTATTCCTGTCTTCAGCGCTTCAACATGACACGGTTCTCACAGTACCTCAAAGTGACCGTACACTTAACTGACGCGTTGTCCCTTCGACCATCTTCACGTAATGGCGCGTACTAACCGCTACAGCAGCCAACGCTTTCTCCAAAATAACCTTCAATGCCGTAAACATGAAAGCAACAAGAAAAAATATGGCACTGCTCAAGCGCTGTAAACAAAGTATCAAAAGTACACGACAAGACTGCATCCCTGAAGCCAAACTTCCCACAAAATTTGATTTGCTTTACTCTTGAACGAGCTCTGAAATTCGCCTTTATTTATGCAGAGTGTAATACACAGTACACCATTTCCTGTCAAGCATGCAAGCTACTAAATTCACAAATGTTGGTTTCGCGCTATGAAGCTTTCCTCGGAAATTAAGCTCAATAAGTGCGTTTACTACAGCCTGATCTGAATTCAGTACTACTATACTGCTCATTTTTCTTAAAACTGTCAAGTCGTTTCTTAATAAGAACTACACTCTTGCATGCGCTTGTGAAATGACGACAACGGACCGCTCCCCGTTCCCCGTACACGAATTCCTTTGATTCGAACCCTATGGGGTCTCGGTCCCGACGGCTTTCTCGCTCGCCATAGACGACACAAAGCGCAAGCTGTTCCCTGTGTTCTGCTGTCATGCTTGATTCGGCTTCGCGGCCGCTTTCCTTCAGTCATCTGACGGGCTAACCTGAAGCATAGATGGAAGGTCGGTCTATCTCGCTTTCTGAGCACTGTCGCGGGACGCTCAACTGCAGTCTTACCAATTAGACACGGCTGGCGTTGCAAACAAAATCTAGCCAGTGCTTTTGGCCGCGCAGGGTTCCTGTTACTGACCAAACCACTTCGACCCGCTATTCTCTTCCAGAACATCACCTTTCCCCTTCGTCGGAGGGGCTGCATCCGTTTACTGAGAACGTGCCTCTTTCTAGTTCGCCTTACCGAACGGGACAAAGAGCATTTCCCCCTGCCGCGAGTTGGGCTTGACCTTTGTCTCGCGCGCTCCCTCGCTGGTTCCTTCAAGCGCTTCCGCGGTGCTGCTCGAGCACGTTTTTTTCTTTTTCGGCGGTGTTTACGCACACCCGCCGCGCTTGAACTTTCCACTGAACTTAGCTTCGGGTATGCAAACTCTTCGGATGCGCCTACGATTGTCTCCTCCTTTTCCACAAAAGACTCGCTCGCTTCACAAGTTGTGGAAAGGTTATCTCCTTGTTCAAGGGCATCTGTAGCGCTTCTCAAAACCTCCTCCTCACTGCGCGTGCACTCGGCCATTTCTCCTAAATTAGCTTCATGCAGTTCTTTGTACTGCCTCTCACTGCTACAAACTGCGTCGCATGCATTGCCCTCCAAGGTCTGAGCATTCGTGGAAGCCTCTACACTTTCTTTACTCATTTCATCGACACTTCCTTCACCCCACTGAGGCTCCACTCTACCACAGCTTCTGGCCACTTGGCCCCGTTCCTCGCAGTTGTAAAAATCAGCTGTCTCCTGCGGTTGAAATTCTCCCACAAATATATCGGCATCAGAGTATTTCGCCACCTCCAGCACAATACCCTCATTTTTGTCACTTAGTGACGCCTCGCTCTTACCGACTTTTTCGATTTCTTCCGCAGCTGAATCGCAACCCTTTGAAGTTGCCTCACTACGATCAGAGCACTCCGTTTTACAGCTTCCGGGCACGTGGCCCCGCTTTTCGCGGTTGTAACGAACTCCCTCATGTGTATGAAATGAGCCCACGCTGCTATCGGTCGCCTCAAAATCTAGTGCCATCTCAACGACACTCTCCTCTTTACCGATAACTTTCATTTCCTGCACAGTTCGCTCACAACTCTTTGAAGCTGTCTCGCTCTCATCATAGTCTTTCTCTCTCTTACAGCTACTGGCTACTTGGCCGCGCTGTTTACAGTTGTAATCAACTGTTTCCTGTGCTTGAAACGCGCGCGAAAAGTTAGCGGACGCCTCACAATCTTCCGCCATCTCAAGCACCTCTTTCTTTGTCTCATTCTTAACGGAGACACCAAAACGCCTGTACAAGGATTCCCGCACTTTACTTTCCTTACGCTTTACGCCTGCTCTTTCAGGAGTTCCGCTAATTCCTCCTTGAAGCGTTAACCAATCCCTCTCAATTTTGAGCTCCAACAATTTCCTCTCCCTTTCTTTCTTCTCTTTTTCATACAGTTTCTTTGCTTCCTCCCTCTCTTTCTCGTATGCTCTTTTGGCTTCCTCCTCTTTCAGATTTTCCTGAACAAGACCCCAAGCGAATTCAATGTCTTCCTCACTGCTACCACTTTCGTCTATTAATTTCAGTAGCTCACATTTTGTCATCGACTCTTCCCACTCGAGTGCCAACTCGTCGCACAACTGCAACAACTCTGCCTCTCGCAACCTACTTAGGTCCATGGCCACTGCTTAAAACGAAGGTTTTCTTGCGAACAGATGCTTAAAACCTCGCACTATGCATCTGAACGCACACCCACACGCCCAGGAATTCAAATTGTTAACCCAGAATTTGAAGCCTGGTAAACCTCAAAGCAAAAACCAAACGCTCACCCGCAAATGCAGTGCCATGTCACCAGGTTCATCCCAGCCGCTGTCATCCAAATATTGGGGTCCTGGGGTGGTCGCAGGAGTCGGGCCGTCGGTCCTAGGATCCACGCTACTAGGACGACGTTTGACCCATCCCGACTCCAAGGGAAGGATGCCGGAGTGCGAAGTTGACACGGAGACGATGACGAGTCAGAAGAGGAAGCTAGAGATGATTTATTTTACATGATGATGAGGAGCTCTGCGCTTGTCTGCGCTCGTATTATATACATCACTATGTACAAAAGAGTCCAATGACAACGTCGTCTCCGCCCTCGAAGAGAGGAGGTCACGCCCCGCCTTCGCTGCTGCTCGGTGGCAAGGTATGACGTGACCCGGGTGGCAGCCGATGCTGAAATCCGGAGAAGGTACGGTTCGGCGAAGAGGCTTGCTGAAGAACAACAGCAGCACAAATAAAAGCGCTCTTCCCGGCCCCGTCCTTTTGACGAATGCTGCAGTTTCTCACACTGGGGAAGCCATAGGCCACCCGCTGGCAGCAGTGCTCACAGTCGGCCGGTGCGCTGATGCACCCCTCTCGCTGCGTCGGTGCGGCCGCGAAGTTCTTGCCACAAAGGCGACACAAACGCGCACACACGCACCGCACGACACACCGACGGTCCAGGCGGATTCCGGGAGCTTCCCGCGGGCTGGTGAACAAGGCCGCCGCTGCCGCGTCAAACAATGCACTCGTCTCCTCGAGACGGCAGCCCAGGGATGTAGATCCGTGAGAACGCAAGCATACGCGCTCCCCACGGTCATTTTCCCCGAAAGGTAGATCCAACGGCCACCACCAGCAGCCTCCCTCCACCACATCCATGGGGGGCCCACGCCGATCTTAACACTACCCTTCAAAGAGCTCACACTCTCTCGCCTCCGTCACGATATAATTCGAAGCTCTCAACTCGATCGGAGAAGCACATATGCGCTGCTCCTATTGAAGGAGGCACAAACGAGTCTCCGTGGCAGCTCCAACTTGGACATATAAAAAATTATAGTTTCACCGAAAGGGCGTAGCAGTGAATGCGATAGCAAGAAATTCTAATGTTATACGAAGTGAGGTTGGTAGCTAACTCTTTTGGATAAGATCTCAAGCAACTCTACACGGTAAAGAGAAAACAACTGTTCGAGGGACACTTTTCGCAGTCTCTTAGCGTTGTGAGCGCAGTAAATACAAGGGTTTACGAGCCACCCGCTGATGGCTGCCGAGATAGCGCGCGCGCCACCGATGGCGACCACGCTAAGTCCACAGTTGCTGCTCGAGCGACACCACCCACCCCGTCGCGAGGGGGAAGGGGGTGTCTTTAACGAGCATAGAAATGTTCGTTAAAGACGGGCGGGGCGTTTTCCCTCCGCTTCGACGCAGATCTCCCGAACGGTGATGTTATCGCATGCGCGCCCCGAGCGGCGGAGATGGGCCGGGGTTCGTTTGATCTGTTTCAGCCGTGTTGGCCGCCCTCACTCGCGTGTGTTTGTTTACCCGTGGGCATAACGTGCGATGCGTGGGGGGGGGGGGGGGGTGTTGTCATTTTGTACTTTATACGGGACATGACGGCGACGCGAAAACCCGTCGGGACTGTCGACATAATTGCTATCTCAATAAAAGGTTACTTCACGCGGCAACGTCGATACCCTGACGGCCTGCCTGTTGAACGCTGTCAACAGAATAGTGCAAGCACACCCGGATGGAGGACGCATTCATCATGCTATCGGCTGGTGGCAAGCGAAAGGCTGTCATTTAGCGCCTTAAAAGGAGAAGCACCCTTTCCTTTATTCTTGCTGCAGCAGGGCCATCCGCGTACCGCGCCATCTCGATAATGAGACTGTTTGACACATCACGTGTTCCAGCTCATATTGCTCACGACAGTACATGCTTGCGTAATATTATGCGCCATGAAGAGTGATAATCGTAGCACTAGTTTAGGAAGCCTACCGACTAGTAGCGCTTCTGAAGTCGCTACATGAAAGTGCAGTTGTGACCATCATTTGCAATACCGTGCACGCTTTCGCGCAGCTTCGCCTCGGGTGACAGTCGGCTCCGCCCGGCGCTGGCTGTACGGAACCTGGTGGCTGGCCGTGTTCGTGATGGCTGCTGGTTTCACGGGGCACATGAAGGCCAGCCTAACTATGAAGGATCCAAGCGCACGCTACGAAACCTTGCAGGACATCATGCAGAGCAAGGATTTGATACCGGTCATCATAACGGGCACCACTTTCGAGGAGCGCTTCAGTGTACGACTCTTGTTGTTTGAAGCACTCAAGGCAGTTATGCAGAGCACGCAATTTCCACTAGTGATTTTTGCTGTCACCTTTGGTAATCTCTTAATGTGACGTTGATAGTGGAAACATTCAGTCATAACGTGGCCATTACTTCATGAGCACGAAGACTCTGCTGTAACTACGTTTCGCAGATCTCCTGCTCTGCTTCCACAGAACCTTCAAAATAATGTTTCGGTGACAACTTATAAGCACCGCAAGTGATCACGCTCGTCAACACATACAAAGTTTTGCCTACCAGAATATTTGTTTTGGAATTTAAGATTTAGCACGTCATAAACGAATGCACTGACGAAAGACGACAAGCTAGAATAGCATAAATAACGAGGATCAGTGCCAAACGCCCACCATGCAAGCTTACCATTTCCGCGGTTGCAGTAGGCTGAACAGCAGACCGTTTTTACGGGCGAAGTGTCCATCAGACGTTCCGCAAGACAGGATCTTGTAACCTACATCAGCAGCAAGCATCCGAAAAGTTTTCTTGTAACATAATTCTGACTTGGGCATATGCACTTCTTGTGGAAATTCTTGTTCAAGGAATTGAATACGATTTTTTAAGCTCTGTCGACAGTTCTCGCCTTTGCGGAGAGCTACAACTAACGCATTTCCTTTGCTTCTTTTAACTATATTTAGTGAATGCTCAAAGCAAAATTTAGGTCATTTGTTGTACCCATTGTGTAACCGTAGCCAGCCTACTCACTTGTTAGCAGACTGAGGCTACCCCGCTTAGCGTGTTTAGCGTGAGTAAGTATGGCTGAGCGCAATTCTGGTAAGATACAATTACCCGGCTCAGTCGAATCTTGCTTAGTCATAATACGAGTGAGTCCGGCTTTATTTATTTGATTGGCAATGCAGTTCTAAGCAATTCTAAAAGGTAAACAACGCCGAACACAGTAAAAGAAAACACCTATAACAAAACAAGACGCTCCGACGTACCCGTGCATGGCACATTTGTTCACAATGACGACGAAAAGTTATGACAGGTGATGTTTGTTTGAATAGGTGGCATAAACATCGCGTAAGCAAGTGAGGAAATTTTCCATCGCTGCGGTTGACAGCGAACCCCCAAACGCAACGATGGAAAATTTGCCCATGCGTTTGCACAATGCTTACGTCACTTCTTGAAACATAAACAACAGGTCATAACAGTTCATTTGACGTCTTGAGCCGAACCGTCTTGTTTTTAATGGTTCATATTGTAGTCGATGTTTTTGACCCTTTATAGTGCCTCCTCCCGAACATACGAGATTCCGCTAGACACTGGACTTGAACAGTTTAAAACAGATCCAGCACCGATGAAACGAGTGCGCACAAACACTTACATGCTGCCTTCCACCTGATATTTTATTCACAGGAACAAGACAACACCGAGAGAGCCAGCCAAGACTCTGCTGGCTGTTGAATCATACAGTAAATAAATAGGGCATCTAGGAATCAAATGAAGGATGTGCCATGAGCTGTGCCACGCTGGCGATGCCAGCCAACCATGAGTACTTCTTGGTGGGTTAGTTGGTTTATCTTGAAACATGCAGTAAGAAGCGTAATAAAGACGACCATATACGAAGGTGTTCGTGTGGTCGCCTCTTTGCGCTGGTTGTCACATATTTCGATACCAGCAAAGGCTTCCTCTGACCCACTCACTCTATTGCCTTGTTCTTACGACTAAATGCTGAGATGAAGCTCCTCGTTTGTTCGTGTTCAGTCACCGCTCACTGTCCTTTTTAACGCGATAGCGTTAAAGAGATCGTTTCGTAGAAATTTCGGTGTCGGCGTTGGCGTCCTTGGTTGTGAGTGAGAAATCAGCGTTATGCGCGAACGAAAATTCGAGGTAGATGCAAATAAAGAAATGAGAAGAAACCGATGGCGATCGGGGAATCGAACCTTCGACCGCTTGCTCCTGAGCGCGATTCGCCACGCGCTCGGCCACCTCGCATATGTCCCCCTGCCTTCTTCATCTTGAGGTTGGTGCAGCGCTACATGAAACACGGATAAAGAAGAAGACGCACAGGACAGGTGCGTCTTCTTCTTTGTTCGTGTTTCGTGTAGCGATGTACTCGCCTCAAGGTGAACCATTACCAGCTAGCTCAAATCTCAATTCTAATGGTGTCTTCATCGGAGAGTTTTGATGGCGCATCTATGTCAAATGGCGCAAAACGGCTAGGGGGGTCCACGCAGCAATGCAAGTAACTCGCACTTTCTACAAAGTGGTGTCATGACAATTACGTAGCTAGGCGACTGAATCATGGCAAGCGGAAGAGCGCGAGATGAGAATGATTTTTTGTACTTCATTTTGTTCCTGATTCTGATTGTACATGCTAATTACGTCCTGATTCTAGAATGATTGATATGTTTTTATGCATTTGTTTTCCACTCCTGTAATAGACCTGTGTAGGGCTGACAGTATCTGTAAATAAATAAATAAATAAATAAATAAATAAATAAATAAATAAATAAATAAATTAGGCCAGTCATCGCTATCGCGTTCGCTTCTTAAGGCGAAGCTTAAAGACCACCAAATTTTTTTTTCGCTTTGTGGTTGCGATGCCTTCCTGTCGCACGGCACCGCTTACTAAGCTTCTCAGCAATATTTTTTGGGGTCGTCTGTATGCAAGAAAGGTTTAAGTAAAAGCAAAATGTTCAAGTGAGCATGTATAACTTCCTTTCATGTAGAGTGTCTCTGGCTTGCACTGCGCAGAACTCACTGGACATCTACCAGCGCCAGGTGTATGCGAAAGCGCGCCGCATCGGCAGCATCATTCCCGCCAAAGAAGTGTTCTCGAGAAAAACTTTCGACGATGTGCTTCTTTCAAAGAAGGTACGTGCCTCTCCAAAGGCTTCCGCATTATGACATGACTATTTCACTCACTATTTTCTTTGCTGAACTATAATTACCCTAGAAGGTTGTTAACCTTTCAATAACAGCGTTTCGATATTTGATGCCGAAGGAGCTTACTTTGAAGGCAGAAGAGTTGATCGGTGCTCCAAGAGTTGATCGGTGACCGGTGCTCCGTTGGAAGGTAGAAAATATCGGTGCGCGCACGACCATTGGACACGTCGAACTCATCTCTTGCTTCGAAGTCGACTAAGAGGACCGTAACAGTGCGGTTGATCATGGTTATGGTTCGGTTAAGGGGAAGGGCGATGTTTTCTGTAGCTCATGTAAGAATCACGTAGCGTGGAGGTGGGAGTAAACGAATTAAAGGATGGAAAGCAGGTCGTTGTGGAGAGCTGCGGGAAATTTCGGCCTCTTGAGGTTCATTAACTCTCACTGGCATTAGGTTCGCCTTTCCTTTGCCGTAATGCAGACTGCGCATTGCGTCAGAGTCACCCAGGAAATAGGGACCTAGTTATTCTCCTTAATTATTCCTCTGGAGCAGGCAGAGAACAGCGCCGGCCGGTTTGTATAGTCGACCGCTCCATGCACTGCTCCATGCACGGTGACAGAGCAGCTAATGTGTCACTGCAAGGTGGCCAGCTCTGCTTATACGCTCCCTATAACGCTTTACAGCGGAGCTGTTGAAGCTTTATTTCCAGGCATAGGGCGTCCACGAAACTGGCGAAGCTGGTGACGACAAAGAGAGAAAGACAAAATTATTGTGAAATGAGGAGAGGAGGTCAAGTAGATAAAGAGAGACAGAGTGAGAGATAAATAGGCATAAAACAAAAAAAATTCTTCGCGAGGCGAGATTCGAAACCGGGTACCCATTCTCTGAAGGAGAGCTGACGTCGTACCACTAGCCCACACAGCCGTGCTTGCACTTTTTTTTTTTCATACATGGTATACATGGTGCACAACGTGCACCTGGGAACCATGTGACATCTTTGTACCGACGATTATAGCACAACTTACTGTGGCCGAGAGAAGGAGAAAATTATAGCGATATAGAGAGGAAAGAGAGGAAGAAAAAACAACATAAACGTTCTTGTCGAGGCGGCATTTCAACGCGAATGCTCACTGTCCGAAGGTGAGCCCGTCGTACCCAGTACGCTATACACCCAGGCTTACTCAGCTTCGCTGTTGCATCAGGTTTTACACGCGTGGAGCAGACTTAATTTTCTTTTAACAGCAGATCTGTTTAGCTGCCGAGCCTTCGCCGTATGTCCGGTGTACATCAACTGCTATCACGCATTGGTTCCCTGAATCCCTGCTAGGGACGCTGCTATCTCTCAAGAAGAGGTGGTTGACCGGTTCAGGCCATGGATTCCGCCGGGCGGAGGCAGCGCCGCGGCGCCAGTTCTCCGTTCCGCGCTCTGGAATGGGCAGCGCCAGGAGACCAGTTTTGAGTTACTGACCGGAAGCTACAAAACAGGCGCAAACGCAGTGAATACTTAAACAGTGAGAGTCCTTACATAGATACGAAAATCAAGCGACAGCGTACGCAAGCCTAACCTGCCTTTCCAAAGAGTGTAGGTTACGCGAGGCAAGAGTCAATGATGGCAAATGAACCCAGATTTTGAGGAGAAAAAATGGCAGATCCCACGTGCAGTGGGAATCAAGGAAATGCGAAGCACGCATCAGGAACGTAAAATGGATCTGCATTGTTGTCTCGCTATGCCGATTTTGGTACATACGAAGTTAACGAAACGGCCGCAAGAGCACCAAGCCTGTGGCATGTAAACCATGCCGCTCATGACATGTAGTCATGTTGCGGCGTACCAGTTTTCGTATACATCTCATTAACGAAACGGAAAGCACAAAGTCGTAGGCGGCTAGATAGATAGATAGATAGATAGATAGATAGATAGATAGATAGATAGATAGATAGATAGATAGATAGATAGATAGATAGATAGATAGATAGATAGATAGATAGATAGATAGACTCAAAGTCGCCGAAGTTCGCTAAGAATTGCTTCGCATTTAAAACAGTGCAATCTAAAAGCCAGCATCTAAAGTTAACCCCGACGTTCACAGCGAAACGCAGACCATCGTCATTTCATAGCATGAATCCGCATTATACTGAAGGAAACCATCGTTAAACACGCAATCACACTAAAACGCAGAAAATTGCGCCCTTAAATGGAAAACAATCCCAATAAAATGCTAAATGTTTTTTTCATTCTGTAAAACAAAAAAAATACAGAAAAGCACAGCGGGACACAATTCACTGTCTCAATAGCTTTCGCAGTACGTGGAAGTAGGTTTAGTTTTCTTCCTACCTGCTTCAAGATATAACTAGCGCCACACAGAGCGGGTTCACTGTTCTCATATGCACATGTCGTCTAAAGAGCGTCTCGTATTAATTAACATGATAAAATTAAATGACTGGTTTCTCAGCTAATCCAGCGCCATTGTGCGACGTAGGCACCGGCGTCCGTGATGGAAAAAAATTCATGACAGCTCCACTAACGTGTAACCTGAGAAGGTGCGAAGCATGCGGTGATGCGCCGGTGTTTGCCACAAGGAAACGTCAGTCGCTGCTAATGGACGTGCTTTACCGCGGCCACCACGACGACGTTACACGCCTACAGCCCGGGTGCATTAGCAGAAACTCGTTAGAATCGCTTCTGACACGACAACCCTGCACATACAGAGTCTGGGTGCACAGCCGATCGGCTCACAAATGCACACACACACTATCTGACTGCACTGCCCCCAAGATGGACCCAACGTGACGACAGCAGAGATACGCCACAGGCCAGCTCTTAAAAGGGAATTCCGGCGGTTTTTCCACCATGTTCTGATATCTATGTTTTTCAGTGGTACAGATAGTCCTGTAGCAGCCAGGGTGGCCCAATTCGCTCAGAAAATCACCAATAATTTGAAATAACCGAAACTGTTAGACGCTTTCTGCAGCGTATCTGATGACGTCAGAGCCTCTCCTCCATCAGAAATATGAAGCTGATGAAGCCGGCGCCAAAAACATGGAAGTGGCGATGTTATCCGAAGATGTATTGAACTCTTCTGAACTCGATAACGTCGATTTCAGCTCTGAAGTATCGCCGTTTCGCTTTATACGGCTCGCCTGCTCGGGTAGGAAACGATGCAGGTAATTGCGTTAAAAACACTGGGTTGCTGGCGTGGAAATTCGCTAAAAAATTTGAATATTCAGTTTCAGGAAAACTAAATGACTTGCAACCGCCTAGCTTATTGCAGTACCGAGGAGAACGTTTACTGAAAATTTCGTTGAGGTTAGTGGACACTGAAAAATCGCCGGAGTTGCCCTTTAAAGTGCTCAGCACTTAAAATCATCTCGAACCACCCCGAACCCAGACAGTCCCATAAATGCGCAAATGCGTTAGTAAAAAATGAATTTGTCAGATGAAAATCGGTCAGAAAACTTGAAAATTGCGACTTAACAGCCTACACGCATGATAGCTCGTTTAGTAATTTGATTGTACAGCAAAATATAATTCGGCTTCGATTGAAATGCAAAACCATTTTCTAGCATTCCTACCTCACGAAGAGCGACGCGCCCGGGCATCGCCACCCATATTGAGGCGTTGGCCCGGGTAGGTTGCTTGCGGGATCGTCGCCCAGATGGCGCTAGCCTCCTCGGCTGCGCCGCACGGAAAAGCACAATTATACAGGAGGCGCGAGTTGAGTGTCCTCTGTGCGTTTTAACGCCACTGCACTGACATGCGGATGGAGATTGATAACGCTAACGGGTTTCGCTCTTAGAGCGGGAGCTTAGACATCCTCCAATTTTTTGTACGTGCAAAGCGTACCGCTTGCTTCACTGGTGCACCCGCGCAATTATGGAAATGTTTGATACTTACAGGTGGTGTTTCTGGACTACACATTGTTCTACCACGCCTTGATGAGACTCTACGAGAAGCCTCCGGAAGGGGAATTCTACGTCGGCCAGGAGATAACCATGAACCTGACTATGGGCATGTGGGTCAACAGGGGCCTTTCCTTCAGCCTACGCAGGGCTATCCACCAGCGGTGAATACATCAGGAATCCTACTCCTTCCTGATAAGTCTTCGTCGTGCACATGACCCTTATGCCAAGCAGTCCGTAAAAGGTTCCTGCCACGGCTGATATATCTAGGGACGAGCGCGCGCCTGTGGTCAACATGGTTTTATCATCATGGCTTAAATTTGGTTCCTTTATCAGGTACATTAGGTAGCGCCTAGCTATTTAGCAAGCAACTTCGATGCAAGAGCATCGCTAATTTTGTTGACTCGGGCACTTCTTAACATTTATCGGTTGTCTGTACAGTGATACATAATACCTTACACGCACATGTCAACGTGTAGTTCGTAAGACAAATGGAAAACTTCAATAACACGTCGGTGGATGTGGAGGCGATAAAGTGTCTTAGGGGGGACCATCCCTAAATCCCTTTGCTTCCATTTATCCAGGCATTGCATCAGGAGAAAACGAATAGTTTTGACGCGAGAGTGTTAAGGAGTTCGTGTTGTAGATAGTCCGCCGTAGGCGTCGGTGTCGGCTTCGACGGAGGCAATAAACATCCTGAAGCTACGAATGTTTCCCGAAACATTTCACCACGCAAGCCCCCCGCTATGGAGCAGATGCTTTGGTGGGAAAAACTGAACTTCTCTAAGTGAAACCCATCAGAAAAAATTTAAAACCTGCACACATGATAGCCCGGACTGCTATCATGGCATAGCCTTGACTGACTGATTTCCGAAACCACCATACGATAACGAGAGTATATAAGGGGAAGTGAGGGTGAGTGAGAGGGAAATGGTTGACGCATAGCATACGCACGTACAGTATAGTATTAGGAAGCAAAGGTGACAAGGAGGGGAGAAAGGAAAGCATAACTTACTCCGTATAGCAAGCAAGGGGAAGGGAATTTTGGGTGAGGAGGAGGGTATCGCCACCAGCTCCGCTACTTCTTCACTCTGCGCACCTCTAGCGTGTAGATGCTCCCCCCCCCCCCCCGCCCCCTTTTTCTTTTGTTATGGACAGTTGTCAAGTTCTTTTTTATTATTGCTTCTACATATGCTTTATTTTTCTGCAAACAATCTTCTGTCGGTTCGTACAAAATGTTCTATCTTATTCTTGTTTATCATTGTGGCTATGTGTATATTATTCCGGTGTGTTAGTCACCGTTCTTTATTACCCGCTTCGAAGCTGTCCCGTGTGCGGGTTGGCCACGTCTCACCTCAGGCTGCGACTTGCAGCTTTTGTTACTTAGCCGTCCACGCAGCCATGTGTACTAATATTGTGCACGCCGCACAAATCCGAGAAGAAAACACACAAGAACAGCAAAAAGCGCGAACGATTCCTCATGATGAATCTAGAGGGCCAGCAAATACAATTTAGAAGGGGTTCACTGAGCAAGCGTGCCATATTTTAACCGTGTTCCGAGATCAGCGCGTAATTGTGCCGAGGATCGGGATCACAGGCCTTCATGAATTACAAAACGTGGAGGGCCAGATATATAGGTATGACATGGTGTAAAGGACAGCAACGCTTCACAGTAAACGTACTTCTGCCTCGGATACCTACGATAACTTTCTGCACCTGCCGTGGTAGCTTAGAGGCTAGGCGTTGGTTTGCGAAGCTCGAGGTCGTGGGGTCGAATCCCAGCCGCATTTACATCGAGGCGGACAGAAAAGCGCCCGTGTACTTACCTTTACAAAAGTGCCATATATGGCGATATCAGGAATTGGGCATATGCGGCTATATATGGCACGTTTCTGTATGCGGCCGCATTTGCCCCAGTTGCGATATAAGCATATGTAGCAATAAAAGACCAACTCGAAGAATGCCATGTAAGATTGGGCAAATAGGGCCAAATTCGGACACGCGACATATACAGCCAGATATGCATATATGGCCATATATATGCACACCTGTCTATATATGGCACCTATCCCTACCTGGCCGTATTTGCCCAATACGTATCAGAATCTTACATGGCACTCCTCGAGTTGGTCTTTCATTGCCACATATGTTTCTATCACGATTTACGTGGTAGAAACACGTAAATGCTACGCTTCTGTCCATCGTCATTTCTGGTACTACATTGACTCTTGATACTCCAAGGCTCAGGGCTCGGACCTTTACTCTTTTATACATCCACGGCCTCCCACACTTATGAGACACTTCAACTGACCTACGCTGACGAAAGATGTATTCTAGCAATCAACATAACATTCAATAGTAACATTCAGTAATCGATATAATCTCGATGGCAAATTTCCAATTAAAGCACGTTTTCAAACGTTTAGCTTCACTGGCTTTACTCAACAATAAAACAATAACAAAGCATAGACGTTTCGCCACCTATGCGGGTGGCATCGTCAGTACACAAATGGAAGGTGAAAGTGTGCGTCCTCTGTGGTCCGGTGCTGTTCTTGTGAGCCATTTGTGTACTCACGATGCCACCCGCATAGGTGGCGAAACGTCTATGCTTTGTTATTGTTTTATTGTTGAGTAAAGCCAGTGAAGCTAAACGTTTGAATATGAATTCCCCTGGCTTCTGGAACATTTTTTCACGTAAAGCACGTTGTTCAGAGGCTGTATAATATTAGATCCTATACAATACGAAAGAAAAAAGACTAAATGAGCGCCCTTCCACATCAGGTTTAAACATGTAAAAGTGAACGGGATAAAATAAATTTAGCGGATTTGAAAAAAAAAAGTATTTTCTATTAAATACCTCGAAGTCACTATATGTAACCACTGTACCGGAATATTCAAATTCATAGCGCGGTCTAAATTAGCTTCAGTATGTCACGAACTTGGTCAAGGGAACGTTTCATTAAGTGCAGCCTGTGTCAGAACTTGCTCTTTACATCTGTCAGACAGGCAGCTGTCTTATCTTAGAAAGTGTTGTGCGCATGTGTAGTGAGCGCAGTATAAAACACGTGTGGTGTTCAACAAACTTTTGCTTGTAGAGCGCTCGCATGCCGTCTCTTGTGTTTCTTGTGTCCGCATTTATTGCGCTACAAAACGTTCCCTATGTGCAAACACCAAGCCCAAGTCACCAAAGTTCTGTACTTGGTCAGGTACGCCAACACTTTCACATGCACTACTGCGTTATGATCACATTGCTACGCTTCTGTCCATCGTCATTTCTGGTACTACATTGACTCTTCAGGAGGAACACGCCGAACTTTTCTGGACCCGATTAGACTACTTCAAAAACGTGCTGCGAGAGCCG
The DNA here is from genome assembly GCA_013339685.2 of Hyalomma asiaticum. Classification (NCBI taxonomy): domain Eukaryota; kingdom Metazoa; phylum Arthropoda; class Arachnida; order Ixodida; family Ixodidae; genus Hyalomma; species Hyalomma asiaticum. The sequence goes on from CM023484.1 coordinate 90,032,134, forward strand.
TAATTACTTCCAAGCATAATGAACCTATGAGCCGTTGTTTCCTAGACACAGATTTCAACTCATAACCTATCATGGGAATTCATAATGCCGACACAAATTTGCCCATTCGTCAGTTACAACCGTTCTTTCATGTCTAGTTTCTTGCGCCTTTTCGTATTACTAGAAAACTAACCACTGGTAAGTGTTATATTGTTCCAGCGAACGATACCTAGAGTAAACGCCTTTTACAGTCTATTGGTAATGAATTTGGAATAGTGTTCCTTTTGCATTAAAAACTTCATCCCTTCGCTATATCGAAGAATTGAGTGGTCACTGGGCGCTGATCACTGAGTACACTGCTGATCGCAATTAAGTCAGATAGGAATTGCATTTCAGTATTGTGGTTGAGTCCCTTCCGAAGCTTATGTAAGCGAGGCAATCGAGACCAAAAAATTTGGTTCTAATTAGACCCGATCTCGATGGAAAGTGACTGTGTGACATCATTATAACCTGGCGCGTCGTTTCCATCTTGCTTGCGTTTTCAGATAATGAGCTCATTCATTATGAGCCTGTCTGTTCTCACTGTGTGCATGTATCGATATCATTGTGTGTGCTAGGTTAATCGCCGTTCTACCATTTGTCCATAGAAGTTAGTTCTTGCATGAATTTGTGCAGTTTTTCCTAGTCATTGTGCCTTTGTAATGTAAAAAAAAAGACTATTTTGACCAACCGTAGCCTATGCATGCGCATCCATGCAGTGTTTGCACTCTTTTCGTAAAAATTAAAGAAAAAATGAAATTAGATTGAAAGCTGTTTCACGCACAGCATATGATTTCCACGATGCAAAATCAGCTAGTAGTCCGGTACTATTCCATTATTTTTCAGCCGATGGATGGCGTCGTTCGAAATTGGTGTATAAGTTGTAAAGGCAAACCCTCATTTACTACATTGATACTTCTGCGTGGCACCACGTATGCTGACTACATATTTTCCTCCTTTTCTTCTTTTTTTTTTTTTGAGCAGATAAGGATACCGTTTCCCTGTCCCTCTTAACACGCGTACCCTTTCAGCACCCGGTGGATCATCGAGTCGGGTATTCCCGAATGGCATCGTCTCAGCATCATCCAGCGGGCCCAACAGAAGAGCGAGACCGGACCACAGAGGACGCACACTTTCACCTTCCACACTATCCGCGTGGAGGACGTGAGCGGCCTCTTCTACCTTCTGGTCGCCTGCTTCTCCATCTGCTTGCCGGCGGCCCTGATTGAGCGCGTGGCTTTTGCCATCAGCAAGAGCCGCTGCTGTCGCCGCCAAATGCGTTCCCCTTGAAAACCTCGCAAGCTGAGAAGAACAGGGCCGCTCGCGGCAACGCACTGAGTTCTGGCACTGCCCCCCATAGTTGACATAGCTAACAGGATAACGCGCAAAACGTTGCAAAGTAGCGTCTGCAGCTGCCTTTAGTTTTAGCTCTCAGAGTAGCCATCTGCATCAGTTGATAGGCGGCGTTATATTCTACACTCTCCTTACCTTGTGTCGGTGTCTTGCACGAATTTTTTTTTTGCGTTATGAACCATTGTAAGTTCTACCTAGTTAATAAACCAATTATAGTAGCTCTTTTTATCATCCACCTGGTTCATCACCTGATAAGCTTTCCGTACTTGCTGGTTACATGAACATGCACATTTTCTTGTAAATAGTTTAATCATAATGAGTGACTTTAACACGCCTGGCATTCACCGGCCTTGCCTTTCATGTAGTGGTCCCCCAGGCAACGAAATAGTTAGCGTTTCTTTATGTTTTGGAATTACGGAACTGGTTGATTGTGCTACAAGACTGAACGCATTCGTAGACCTGGTGCTCATTACTGCAGGTCTAGTTTATAAGCTGTCCGAGAGTAAAATATTCGAAGGGATATGTGATCACAACGTAGTGCGTATATTTCTCAATTGCTCAGTCAGCAAGTCACATGTTGAAATTCAAACTTTCTTGTACTTCAATCGCTCTGGCGATTAATGCACTCTTGAGACTTTGTCTGAAGAATGTGAAACATTTGTTACACTTAGTAAAAACTGCGACATCAATACACTAGTTCGTAAGTTTAAGGAATATGGCAAATAAATTCGGCGGAAATCCGCAAGGTGGAGTAACGTTCATGAAAGGGAAAATTAGCATTGACCAGTTTGTAGCACAAGGCTACAATGAAATCCATGCAAACTTCTCATAAATGATAGCTTCCTAGTAACGGGAAAATTCGTCCTGGTCCGGGGTTCGAACCCGGGACCAACGCCTGTCCGGGGCGCTCGCTCTGCCAAGTGAGCTAACCAGAAGGCTAGCGATTGACAGCGCGAAGGCGAATCCATCGACAACTCGAAGCACATGGACATGAATATGGCAAATATGGCATGAATATGGCCAAGGTTGAGCGTTGGGCTAGATAGTTCATCCACTTCGGAGGATGTTCAGAGTTCATCAACCTAGGAGGATCAATTTAGGAGGATTAACCTTCGGACTTCATGAACTTAGGAAGATGAATATGGCAAACTCATTTGTCATATTCATGCCCATGTGCTTCGAGTTGTCGACGGATTAGCCCTCGCGCTGTCAATCACTAGCCTCCTGGTTAGCTCAATTGGCAGAGCGAGGGCCCCAAGCAGGCGGTGGTCCCGGGTTCGAACCCCGGACCAGGACGAATTTTTCGGCAACTAGGAAGCTTTCAGTTCTGAGAAATCCGTATCGATTTCCTTGTACCCTTGCGCTACAAACAGGTCGAAGCTAATTTTCCCTTTCTGTACATTTATGTACATTTACATATCGTACATTTATGCATTTATCGCTTTGTTCCTCTAAAAAGGAAAAAGAAATCGTGCCATTGCTTGGATGACCAGAGAGATTTTACAGTTATCACGCCGTGTTCCGCGCCTCAGGCGTCCGAAATACAGCAACGATTCCATTGCCTCTTCTGGGTTCGAATCTGCTAATGACGAACTGGAGCAGAAAACAAAGCTCGCCAGGGATTTTTTCTTTGGTTTCGAGGTAACGGCGCTGCTAAGAAATAACCTTAGAAAGCTTTGGTGTTCTGTTATTCCTGCCACTGATTCTGCATCTTGATTTACTATCAACGGCGAAAATGTAAATAATCCTGTGCTCATATCCAAAGCATTTAACGAATATTCCACTCCGTCTACTCATTTGTTTCTCAAGCACATCCGGTTCTCATTAGCACTTCAAATTATTCTATTCAGGACATCACAGTTAGTGTTAATGCCGTCCTTCATTTGGTTGTAAAACTAGACAGCGGAAAATTCAGTGGCTCAGATGACCTCCCAAACGCTTTTTTATTTCGTTACTTTCAATGGACCTCTCGTTACCTTGGTATTACATTTAAGAAATCGCTAGAAACAAGTACCGTGCCAACATCTTGGAAGCTTGCAGGAGTAATACCTTTGTATAATCTGGTAGCAAGTGGCCCCGCCACGGTGGTCTAGTCGTTATGGCACTCGGCTGCAGATCCGAAGGTCGCGGGATCGAATCCCGGCCGCGGCGGCTGCATTTCGATGGAGGCGAAATGTTGAGGCCCGTGTGCTGTGCGATGTCAGTACACTTTAAGGAACCCCAGGTGGTCGAAATTTCCGGAGACCTCCACTACGGCGTCTCTCATAATCAGAGCTGGTTTTGGGACGTTAAACCCCACAAAACAACAACAAAACAACAATGGTAGCAAGTGTGGCACAACTTACCATAGACCGATTTCTTTAACTCCCTATTCATGCAGAGTGTTAGAGCACATCATATACAAACACATAATGGATTTACTTGAGTCTAACAAAATTTTAAATAATGCTCAGCCTAGCTTGAGAAGCTGCACCGTCACGCGACTAGCCGAATTCACGCATGACATAGCTTATCATTTAGAACAGGGCAACCAAATCGGCGCTATATTTACTGACTTCTCGAAAGTCTCCGATGCAGTACTACATTGTCGCCTTCTGCATAAGCTACACATTATGCTGAAAAATTCCCGTCTGTTAGACTGGACCGCTTGTTTTCATCATAATCGCTCGCAGTATGTCGACTTCAATTCTACAATGTCATCAGTTCTAGAAGTGCGCTCCGCGGTCCCGCAAGGCTCTGTCTTGAGCCCTTATTTTTAAATGCGAAGCATTTCTTAGCGAACTTCGGCGAGTTTGAGCGTATCTATCTATCTATCTATCTATCTATCTATCTATCTATCTATCTATCTATCTATCTATCTATCTATCTATCTATCTAGCCGCCTACGATTTTCTGCTCTCCTGGCCGTTTCGCTAATCGGATGTTTACGAAAATTGGTATGCCACATCGTGACTACATGACGAACATAAATGACAGGTCATAACATCAAAATCATGACATGCATGTCATGAGCGACATGATTTACATGCCACGGTCTTGGTGCTCTCCTGGCCGTTCCGCTAATCGGAGGTTTACGAAAACTGGTATGCCACGTCATGACTACATGACGAACATAAATGACAGGTCATAACATCAAAATCATGACATGCATGTCATGAGCGGCATGATTTACATGCCACGGTCTTGGTGCTCTCCTGGCCGTTACGCTAATCCGATGTTTACGAATATTGGTATGCCACATCATGAGTACATGACGAACATAAATGACAGGTCATAATATGACAATCATGACATGCATGTCATGAGCGGCATGATTTACGTGCCATGGTCTTGGTGCTCTCCTGGCCGTTTCGCTAATCGGATGTTTACGAATATTGGTATGCCACATCATGACTACATGACGAACACAAATGACAGGTCATAACATGAAAATCATGATATGCATGTCATGAGCGGCATGATTTACATGCCACGGTCTTAGGGCTCTCCTGGCCGTTTCGCTAATGGGATGTATGCGAAAATTGGTATGGCACAACATGACTGCCTGACAAACTTAAATGGCAGGTCATAACATGAAAATCATGACATGCGCGTCATGAGCGGCATGATTTACATGTCACAGTCTTGGTGCTCTCCTGGTCATCTCGTTAATGGGGTGTATACAAAAATCGGTATAGCACAATATGACTGCACGGCGAACATAAATGACAGGTCATAACATGAAAATCATGACATGCATGTCACGAATGACATGGTTTACATGCCACGCGTTTCGTTAATGGGACGTATAGGCAAACTGGCATGCCACAACATGACTGCATCACAAACATAAATGACAGGTCATAACACGAAAATCACGACAGGCATGTCATGAGTGACATGATTTACATGCGACAGTCTTGGTGCTCTCCTGGCCGTTTCGTTTATGGGATGTATACGGAAATTGGTATGCCACGACATGACTGCATGGCGAACATGACTGACAGGTCACAACATGACAATCATGATGTGCATGTCATGGGCGACATGATTTGCACGCCACGCGTTTCGTTAACGGCATGTATACGAAAATTGGCATACCACAGGATGACTGCATCATGAACGTAAGCGACAGATCATAACATGAAAATCATGACATGCATGTCATGAGCGACATGATTTACATGCCACGGTCTTTGTGCTATCTTTGCCGTTTCGTTAGTGGGATGTGTAGGAAAATTGGTATGCAACAATATGACTGCATGACGAACATAAATGACAGGTCATAACATGAAAAGCATAACATGCATGTCATGGGCGGCATGATTTACATGCCAGGCGTTTCGTTAATGGGATGTATACCAAAATTGCTATGGCACAACACGACAGCATGACGAACGTAAATGACAGGATCATGACACGCGTGTCATGACCGGCATGATTTACATACATGCCATGTCACAGTCTGCCCAATTTTGCTTCTTCTCTCTGCCAGGCAGTGCATTCTGGCGCTGATGTCGCACATGGAAAACTCGACTGCACGGAGCCTATACGAAAATTGGTTTGGCACAACAGGACTGCATGACGATCATAAATGACAGGTCATAACATGAAAATCGTGACATGCATGTCATTAGCGGCATGATCTACATGCCACTCGTTTCTTTAAAGGGATGTATACCAACATTGCTATGGCACAACACGACTGCATAACGAACGTAAATGACAAGTCATAACGTGAGAATCATGACATACGTGTATGAGCGGCATGGTTTACATGCCACAGTCATGGTGCTCTTGCGACCGTTTCGTTAACTTCATATGTACTAAACTCGGTATAGCGAGACAACAATGCGAATCCATTTTGCGTTCGTTGTGCGTGCTTCGCATTTCCTTGATTCCCACTGCACGTGGGATCTGCCAATTTTTTATTTATGTCTCTGATCTTCCAGAAAATGTCTGCCCGAACATTCGCGTTTACGCAGACGACTGTGTTTTATGTTACGTGATTGTTTCCGGAACTAACCACGAGCGTACGAGCGACTCCTTTAACTCTTTCCCCACAGGCTGTGAAAAATGGAGAGTGAACATTATTAAAAAAATACGGGTGTTTTATTTTCTGACGAAAGAAAGCAATGCTAGTTATTGTAACACTCTTTCGAAGGATCTCCTTTTATCAGTTGCTCAGTATAAGTATCTTTGTGTCTGTCCCATTTACACATGATCTCTCATGGTCTGCTCACATCTATCTATCTATCTATCTATCTATCTATCTATCTATCTATCTATCTATCTATCTATCTATCTATCTATCTATCTATCTATCTATCTATCTATCTATCTATCTATCTATCTATCGAATTTAGACGCCTACGCCTCGATGCATCCTGGTCGTGTCCTTCACTTGGTACACACTGAAATTTGCATGGTGGCAACGTATGATGATCGTGAATTGTTCATCTTGGTATTACTAAGATGCTATATTTGTCATATAAATTGTGTATAACAATAATACGATCACAAATGGCTCGCACCCGTTGTGCTTCGCCCAGAGATCTTGACGACGGGTCGTTGATTGTTTTGCAGTCAGTGCTAAGCGGGGGCAAAGGGAAATAAAATTTGGTGAGCACGCAAGTTGCATTGGTTAAACAACAGAAAGTCATGCAACTAGTTTTAGCTTGCGGTTGAAATCTAAGAATGCGGTTGAAATCTAAGAATCTAAGAATCTAAGAAATCTAAGAAGTCAGAAGGCCATGCTGTAACGGCCAAAATGGACCTGCCACACGCAGCCGGTTTGGAATAACTCTGGTCCACGGCGGTCCTTCCCAGGCGGTATGTATCCTAAATCTACCTATAGCGTGAAACGTTCTGGTGATAGTACTTGTATAAAGTGAATTGCTCGTACGGTTTGTGCTAACCACCCTCGTAGCAATGTAAGAAAAAATGGATGTGCACTGTTGTTACTCGTTTTAAAGACGATAATCTTTCTTGGGATACTTGAACGCACAAATTTTCGCCTGTCTTTCTGTTTGTCTGTCTGTCACACGATTCAGCCACCCGAACAAAGTTTAAGCACTTGCCTGATGCCCAGCCATCTTGAACTGGTAGCTGCGTTCATAGCTTAAGGTAATAGTTATGGCGCTGGAACAACGGGACACAGAAAAGACAGAACACACACTGGCGCCAGCCGGCATACTGACACAGCGATGAGGTTGACGCACGAAAACATCTGATCCTGCGTAGACTGTCGACACATAAAAGAGCTCAGTGTAGAAGAAATGCAGTTCAAAAGGATATGTTGTTGGGCTAGTTGGTTCATTGCTTAGAGTAATAGTTATGGCCCTAAAACAACGGGCACTACGTTACAGGCACTAGAGGCGTTTTCACCGACATCCATATTTCCACAAATGCCTCGTTCTTTTGTGCTTTCGACATTCAACGCTCGTGATTGTTCCGTCCCTCCCACTCGCTGGTCCGTGTCTGCGATAGCATCGGAGTTAGCGGAACACATTCGCTGTCGCTGTTCGCGATTAGTCAGTTGATGCACAAGCTGCAACTCATGCGCAACGGGAGCGCGAATTTCCGGAGCTCCCGTCTCTATCTGTATCTTGTGTATCGATACGTCGATAAGAACACACCGGCACATATTCACCTATTGCCCTTGCCTCGTCACGGACTCCAACTTCGCGAATGAATCCAACGGCACTTTTTCGACGTCCATGCTACTACCAGAAGCCATCGCACCACTGCTCACAAAAAAAGGAAAAGGAAAGATGAAGACATGGGTAGAAACAGGACGTGAGTGGGTACAGAACGGAAGTTGCTAACGCATCGTGGTTGTTGCTAACTTCCTCTTAATAATAATGCTAATAATAGCTGCACTATCTGGTACAGTAGCACTATTATAGCTACGGCAATGTCATTTCTACGCAAATATACATTACAATGAAATCATCCTTCCGAAAATAAATTTTGCGTGACTCCGCGGGCGCATTTTCCCATCCCTGTAAGTCGCAAACGTGACAGCCACGATGACCTGGTTTCATAGCGTAAATACTAATACAGCGTTTTATCATCATGTGCCATTGCCGCTTGTTCAGTCAGTCTAGGTAATGTTTGCTTCTTTATAGTAGTTTAACGCGAGAACCTTTAGGATCTAATGTCGAAAGAAATTCGAGGTCGATACCGGCGTCCTTGGCAAATGCAAAACGGTTGGATAGATGTTGTGAGCGTCCCCTTTATAACGGGGCGGTCGCCAGCGGTAAACCAAGCTCTACCTTTATTTTGTCGTCTACAAGTATTTGTTTTCCCGAATCACATATATTTTCCTAACGAATTTTTCTCCTTGTTTGTCTGTTTTATCTATTGTCGCTCCGCTGTGAACTAACCATCTTGCCCGAGCTATACCTTGCGTATCTGTTTGCTCCATACCTTTACGCCACCAATACCTTAAGCGCCTTTTACTTATCTCTATCGCCGACATGTTCAGTTTTGCTGCACTATCCCTGAAACGAACCGCGTGTGCCACCAATGCGCATTCGATGAGCGCTACTGTGAGGAGCCGGTGGTTTGGTCAAGGCCTGAATACCGACAGCACTAGTCCTACAATGACGACTATCGACAAAACAGTATGACACAGCCCGGACTCACCAGCTTCACACGACGACAGGACGTAGCGACTCAGCGTGGGTTTCCCGGTTACAATGCGCCGAGAAAAGCAATGACCAACACTAACGAAAACCACCGCATCCCACAAGTGTGTTTTGCTGGCGGCGCTCACAACGCAGCCCAAGAGATCGTGCGTAACCCCTTCGTATGCTGCAACAACTATCCCCATTTTTTAGTCCGCCATATCGGGACTACACGGCCAGGAATACCTCTCCGGTGTCTGACGGCAGCCTAACTCCACCTGCAACTAGGACGCGCCGATCTTCACCACGTCGCCCCCCACTTACGCCGCCCCGGCTGGGAAACTATAGCTGGTGCGACCGATGGAGGTGAGCTCACAGGACGGTCATCTTCGCAAATTCCTCCGCCTGTCGTCATGTCAAAGAACAAATTGCGTGTGTCTATAGAGGGTGTTAATACGGTTGCCTGTGTAGATACTGGTGCTTCCGTGTCTGTGATCTCCCTTTATCTCAAGAACTGTCTAGGACAGGAAGTGATGTTTGCTTGGTGACAGAAATTCCGCATTTCGCGGAGTTGGTGGTGAAATGCTACGCCCTGTAGGAGTGTGTTCAGTTTTGATGACAGTGGGTGAGCAGGCGTTTCAAACTGAATTTACCATACTAGCATTACCTACGCATGTCGTAATTCTCCGCATTTACTTTTTACGGGAATGTGGGGCGACATTGGATTGCAGAGCTGGTGAAATATCCCTGAGAACCGATGCGCTACCGCATGTTTTTGAAGATTGCATTACGATCGAGATGAAGTATTTTTCGTGTATGGCGATGTGCTTTTGCCAGCTGAGACGGCAACATTTTTTCCAGTAACATCATTTCACCTTCGTGAAGGCCCATATTGTGGTATAATTGAGCCTAACTACGCAAAAACTTTGAAGAACCTCGTTGTTCCTCAAGTCAAAGGCGTAGATGGTACCACACGGCATTTTGTTGTGCACTAGTCAAAGTCGTAGATGGTATCACGTGCACACATGTGGACTGTGAACGTGTCGTCGGAGTCAGTTCTCTTACCTGCGGGGTCGAAGCTAGCGTTCTTTGAAGACAATACTACTGTAAGCATTCATGCTGTTGCTGTCTCAACGGACCAAAACCCGCCAGCATCTGCCCACTCTTCAATCATCAAGAGCATGATCAATAAATCACTCCCTTCTTCCGATCAGCGCACTCTGCAAGAGCTTCTTGCAAGCTATGCTTCGGTCTTCGACTTTGCACAACCACAACGTCTACCTTCACCATCGAATTTCCGCGTACACCACAGCATCGAAAGTGGAATAGCACCTCCTATTCGGCAAAAACCATACCGTGTCTCGCCCGCTGAGAGAAAAGTTACCAACGATCAAGTGAAGGATATGCTACAAAAGGCATCATCCAGGAGTCCTGCCTTCCCCGGGCAGCTCCAGTTATATTGGTAAAAAAAAAATATTCGTGGCGATTCTGCGTGGATTATAGGCGCCTCCTTTCTGGTGGTTATTCGAGAGCCTCGTCTTTCGAACGTAATTGATATTTTTTTGCGTTATCACAGCCATATTTTCACAGATGGTTGCGTCACCAATATCACTCTTCTCATATACTTGAATAACTAATCCGATACATTCGTTTGTGCGTAAGGATTTCGCGTTGGAATTAAGGGCTTTAGATCGGAACAGTGCTTTTAGCTAAGGCATGTTCAACTCGTGTTTAAACACGTCTCGCTGTTCCAGGCCCGGTTCATCCTTGCGCTAGTAACCGAATTAGAACATACGCATGAGGCGACGCCGACATGATAGCTCACGATCATCCCCACACGTGGTGGCAAGATGCTTGTCGTTTCAATCCCTTTCTCACATCTTGTCAGAGCTGGGCGTCGATGTATTCTTTTCTACATTAATTGAATACTACCTACAGAGCTACTGAAACTTCAGCTCACGCGGCTGCCCCTTTGAAACCGTCGTAAACACGTTGTCGGCGCTCCTACACCCTCTGCTCGGAGCCAGCTTTCTCACAAGCCGTGCCGGCGGCGGTTGAGAAACCATGCAGGACCGCGGCTAGCTGCGGGAGGCGCCTCCGGGCCACGTGGTCGCTACAAGCCCTTGTTCTATCGCCGGTGCCTACCAATCTTTTTCAACGTGGAATAAGTATATGCAACATTATCTGCCGGAATGTCGACAGTATAAATTAATAAGAAAAAGTGTACTATAAATACCGATTGTTAAAATGCATACAGTTTCATAGTCAGAAACTCTATGTTAAAAATTGGATTGAACCTGGCATCAGCACTTCTACTAAATTTCGGTGCTTGAGTGCTGGGAAACAGCCACCACGACATCTTCGATGCTATTTGTTACTTTATGCAGGCAACTAAGCTTGTACGATTTTGACTACACTTATATTTGTAGTAACTCCACATTCATCCTGTAGTGCTCAGAAAATATTATTCGATTTAGTCTAATGTAACAATTGTAAAGTGCTACCGTCACGTAGTCAAATCTCCTACCTGTTCTGACTGCACACATGCGCCAAACTCCAGTTCATCCTTTCTGTGTTCCCCTTTTCATTCATTTATAATATAAATTCCCATTTGCCCGTTTATTTACTTTATTTTAATACATTGTAGTGAAAGATAGTCCTAGGTAGTACCTAATAAGCTACTGAGAAAGATTAGTGCCAATTCTCCAGAGTGGATACTAACGATCAACGTACAGGATATCATCATCATCATCATGATAATCATCACCATCGTGTGCTTCGATTCATCCGATGCACAGTGTTCCGCAAAGCTGTGCGTTTGTGCATAGCGTCGCACCACGAGAGCATGCGCCCTGTCATGGCGCGAAGCTATGCACAAACGCACAGCGCAACTTAGCAAAGGGCAGGGACGGGGTTAAGCCGTGGCCCCGCGTCTGCCACCGTCTCTGGTTCGATACGAACGTCTTTACGGTGAGCTCGGTGCGAAACTTCGCGAAGCGTTCACTGGGCCTCGCGGTGCTTTGCGAGGCGTTTCCCGAGGCATCGGACCACGACGAAGTGCGTGTGTGCCGGAGACAAACCTGGACGAGCCAAGCGCTCGTCAGCTTCGTTGTTTTGCTAGCTTCGCGCCACTAGTGCACGCCTCACCGATTTTTTCACACCTCGCTAATGTTTTAAAACAACGATTTGGGAAGGGCCTTTCGCGGCCATTACAGCGTCTTCGCGCATTCCTTAAGGGAAACTGCCGCAGTATTTTCTTTCGTCATATTTTGATAGCGTGGATTTCGATGGCGCTAAAAGCCCTGTAGTGGTTCAATTTGCTCAGAAACTCACCAATGATGTTAAACAGCCTGTATTAACGATGTATAAAAACCGAAACGAAAAGAAGTGCACCCGTGAGACGACAGACACAGATCCTCCCCGCCATGAGAAATATGGATCTGGAAAAGTGAATGTGGCGATGTCCTCCGACAATTAAACCAGGTTTTGTTTATTTTAGGAGCAAAGCTCCTTATGGCATCACCTGGGCGGTTCTCGGTTGTCGATGCATTCTGCGTAGCCAGTAGCGTCTCCCTTAGCATACTATAGATGGCGCAGTCCCATAGAGATGCATGCAAACTGCAGTTGGGTGACGATACACCAGATGGCGCTGTACGCATTCTGTGTCGTCATCTCCATTTCTCGTCTCGTTTCCGAGAGGGCGCTGTCCCATAGACATGCATACAATATGGCGGTTGGGTGAAGGTACGCTAGATGGCGTTGGCGGTGAAGCTGCTCTCCGATTGGCTGCTGCGCGGGGAGCGCTCCTCTCATTCTCCTGGATCGTCGCCGTACGTGTCGGATCGCGCTTGGTGGACCACGGACGATGAGAAAAAACTTCCGAACGTTGTGTCCGAAGCGCGGAATCGAACCAGGGACCCTTCGCTTCCGAACGCGCGGGGCTAGCCACTACGCCACGAAGCGCACATGGACACATGCACCACGATGACAGTAAACACCCAGCATTAACGAAAGACTGTGCGTTTTTAACGCGTTTGTGCTAGCGCGTTACGGCCCGTGTAAGAAGCTGGTGTAAGACGCTATGGCTTCTCCACCTTGTCCTCTCTCAGCAGTCATGTGATGGCGTCGGCAAACGCGGTGCGCGTTCCGGCCTGTGTAAGGGGCTGCGTAAGACGTCTTTACATGATGATCGACTGGGCGAATTACACGGAAGGTTCACGGTTTACCGATGATTCCCTCCAGAGCTTCGCCCACTCATCATTATTCACCCCGTGGATATGCTGCGATTTTTTTAACACGACACCACACGTCACTTCCATAACGGATATGACGCAGTAAACCATCAATAACATCAATGCGGGAACAACAAAGGAAACAACGCTGGAAAATTTCCGCTGATCCGCTGGGAATCGAACTCACAGCCACCCGCTCTACGACGAAAGGTGGCCGGTGCACTACCGCTGGCCTATCGGTGCTTCTTTCTTTTGTAGCGAAGTGTAGCGCGCCTTATGGGGGCACTATCATCACCGTCTCATCGACGAAGAGGGGCTCGCGCTCTCTTTGTCTGACTCTCGCCAGAGGCGGTCGCTTGCCAGAATCGGCAATAAAGTGACTTATATATTTGGTGGAGGTGCTGGGTCTTTCCCCAAACCGGGAACTGCGTACTCGGACGCTGCCGGCCATCATGCCTGACGACGCCAGCCAGACCCCAGCTTCAACATCGCCAACATTGATTTGCCGTGGCTCCATGCGTAAGCGAGATCCTCCCATCTTTACTGGCTCCGACCGATACGACGTCGAAGATTGGCTGTCGTTGTACGAGCGCGTGAGTGTCCCACAATAAATGGGACGACGCTCAGAAGCTCAGCTACGTGAACTTCTACCTCACGGGTGTCGCTAGCGTGTGGTATCGCAACCACGAATCAGCTAGGCAACTAGTCAGGTTTCAAGGCGCGCATTACGCAAGTCTTCAGTCGCACCGCGGTGCGGAAGCTCCGTGCCGAAGAGCGCTTACGCGGCTGTTCGCAACAACCAGGCGAAAGTTTCACGAATTGCATCGAATACATCGTGGACCTTTGAAAGCGCGTTGATCCATCGATGCCAAAGTCTGAGAAAATCCGCCACGTCATGAAGGGTTTTGAGGACGACGCCTTTCCAATGCTTCTTTCCAAAACACCGCGGACCGTCGTCGAATCGCTGAGCTTTGCCAGAGCTATCACGAACTCAGGAGACAACGACTCCTTACTCGACGTCCTTCTACGCATGAGGCCTCCGTCTGAAGTATAGCCGCTGCAACCAGTAACGAACGTCTTCTCAGCGAACTCAAAGAATTAATACGTGCTGAAGTCGCCCGCCAGCTATCTCTGCTGACCGCCATCCCAGGGCCCACACCGTCGTTGGCTCCTAGTTTCCGCCACTTCAAGAGTCGCCTCCTGCAGCGCCACCAGCACCGGCGCCGCCGAGCTACGCCGAGTCTGCAGCACGGCCACCCCCACCGACCTTTTCACGTCCGCCATTTCTTGTACTACCACGTATAACCACGTCTTATACATCCTGTATACGCCGCCACATCAGTACCTAACACAGGATCCTGGCGTACACCCGACAATCGCCCGTTGTGCTACTTCTGTGGTATCCCTGGTCACGTGGCGCGGCTTTGCCACCATAGCTTAGGGCTTCACGGTAATCTCCAGCCTGTCCGACCTACAGTGCTCCATCTTCGCCCTTCTGGCCGACGAATGACACGCCTTTGCAGTCTACACACAACGTTACTCCTGCTGCCCGTGGTCGTCACTCGCCATCTCTACGACGTCGTTCGCTGTCCCCCATGCGTCCTCGTTCTGCCTATGCGGAGCAGGAAAAGTAGCAACCGCAGTTCATGGGTAGAGAACAGCGTTTCAGTCGAACAGCACAAGGTCTCACTCATCATCCCCGACGAACGTAATCGATGTATCTGTGGAAGGAATCGCTGCACTTACATTAGTTGGCACAGGTGCCGCCGTTTCAATGATTGCAGGATGTCTTTGCCGCAGGCTTCGAAAAGTAACGACCCCTTTACCTGAATTGCCACTACGGACAGCACGTTCACAGTGCATTACCCCTGTTGCTGCATGTACTGCCCGCATCGTGATTCAAGGATATCCCTACACAGTAGAGTTCGTCGTCCTCTCATCTTGCTCATACGACATCATTTTGGGGTGGGACTTCCTTTCCGATCATCAGGCCGCCATCGACTGTTCTCGCGCCGAAGTTGAATTTTCTCCGCTTTCCGATATCCGTTTACATGCGCTCGACGATCTCGATGACAAATGTGGTCATGACCGAGGACACCACGATTCCGCCGCACTCTTCTGTGACTGCAACAGCTTGCACTAATTGCGTCACCGATACTACTGCCCTTTTTGTACCATCGCCCATTTTGTTCGCCGACGATGTTCACTTCCCTTCGCTCTCCTGTAATGTTGGCTGCACTCAACTCGTCGTCTCCAACGCTGTAGTCGTGCCCCTCACCTTACGTTGTGGCGAGTGCCTTGGACGTCTCCAGTGGGCCGAGTTGTGATTATCTGCAAAGCACCATACGACAGCACCTCTACAAATGTAAGCACGTTGGCTTACAGCTCATTTCGCTCCCAGCCTACGCCAGATGTCTTTGAACAATCACTAGATGCCCTCCTGAGCCCTACTCAACGCTCACAGCTCCTCAACCAGCTTTGAAAATTCCTCTCCACGTTCGACTATCAACATAAGCCACTAGGTCGCACAACGACTGTGCATCACGATGTCGACACTCGCACCCACGTGCCATTGCACCAGAGGCTCTATCGTGTGTCCCCTGCGGGGCGCAGTGTTATTGAAAATCAAGTAAGCTAAATACGTGGCGTGCCGCAACCTTCCGAAAGTCCCTGGGCGTCACCTGTAGTTCTAGTAAACACGAAAGATGGCTCCATCAGATTTTTCGTCGACTATCGACGTCTGAATAACATAACTCGTAAAGACGTCTACCCCTTACCACGTGTCGATGACGCCCTCGATTGTCTTCAAGGCGCCGTGTATTCTTCCTCGCTCGACTTAGGTTCAGGCAACTGGCAAGTACGTACCTATGGCTCCAGCCGATCGTCCGAAGACGGCTTTCATAGCGCCAGACGGCCTATATGAATTTAACGTTATGCCGGGGGGGCATTGCAATCCCCCCGCTACTTTCCAACGAATGATGGACAATCTGCTTCACGGGGTAAAATGGAAGACATAATTATGTTACCTTGATGATATCGTCGTATTTGCTCCAGATTTTCCCACTCATCTGTGCCGTCTCGAAGAAGTGCAGTGCATCACTGGCGCAGGCCTCCAGCTCAACTTGAAAAAATGTCCCTTTGGAGCCAAGCAGCTCACAATAGTCGGACACGTGGTATGGAAAGATGGCATACTACCCGACGCTTCCAAACTTCGCGCCTTCACCGACTTCCCTTTTTATTACGGGAACTTTATTGATTACAGGGAACAAACAAAGACGTTGTATACACAGGCATTTGAGAAATCAGTAATCAGGCATATTCAAACGAATATTAAAAATGCAAAACCAGTCAGGACTGGCACTAGAGCTCTCTTTTATGCTTCAAACTAGAAGTATTTGAGTTTGGGGAAGATGTTCCTTGTTTTTCGCGGTGCTTGAGCATGCTCATCTATCATTCTTTGTGTCCAGAGACTGTGCAGGGCAGGCGACCGCGCGGAGAGGGACAACCGCATTGAAGAGAGAAGCGAGAAAAGAAGGAATACAAGGCGTGTTCTTACAGCTTCCAGAATGAGCACCGATAGCGTATGGGTAGGGCACCGGCCACCCATACGCTGGGTGGCCGGTGCTGCATTAGCTGAAACTGCTGCATTATGCGCCCAGGTACGGCAGCGATGTTGACGGGTCAATGTGGCGCAAGTAAACATGATTGATGCCTTTTTCGCCCGGCATTTACTATCTGTTGTAGCCAGTTATTCCTGAAACGACCTCAGTTACCACTAGGGGTTGATCGTACATGTAATGGAGGCAATGCCTGAACCTGGCTTCCTCCACGTGAAATGGTGTCCTACCAGAGCGACACTGATGGCAAGTTCACCTCGATGTACAATAAACATTCAACTGCTAATGCGAAGACACATTTCACTTTCGTGTTATACCGGTTCCTCTGAAGAGGAATCAGCCAGAACTTTTTTTAATATTACGGCAACGTTTAGAGCGCTGGTGTACTACCATTTTCCTTTTGACAGCCTGTCTGCTCGGGTGGGCAGCGCTGTAGGTATTAACGTCAGTAACGCAAGGTAGTGCGCGTGAGACATTGCTCAAAATTCTAAAATTAATTTTAAGGAAAAGCAAATGTCTTGCAAACGCCTGGCTGAACATGTATTATGAGAGTGCCGAGGAGAAAAACAACCGAAATTTTTATTACTGGAACCAGAGGACAGAGGAAAGACATTGAAGTTCCCTTTTCATTTCGCATGGTGTCCAAAAGTAGGCAACTGTAGCTGGAGCTACCCATTAAATCAACAACTTGCGTTCGTGTTATCCCTTTATAGCATATAACCTGGCCTGTTTATCTAAACCTTTCGGGACGCCTACTAGTTAATTTAGTTTAGATATAACGGTTTCTTCCCAACACATGAATTTGAAAAAAGTAAGGCTGATTGATTTATTTCTGTTTTTTACGTCCCAAAACCACGATTTTTTTATCAGAGACGCTGCAGTTGAGGGTTCAGGAAATTTCGACCACCTGGGGTTTTTTAACATGCGCTGACATCGCACAGCACACGAGTCTCAACGCTTCGCCTCCTTCTAAATGCAGCGGCTGCGGCCGGGGTTCGATCTTGCGAACCTCTGGTCAGTAGCCGAGTACCATAACCACTAGATCACCATGGCGGGGCACACAAAGGTAACGTAAATGAGTCAGCACACGAATTTGCACAATTCGTAATGAGGAATTAAACGTGAGAAATTAAACGCAGAGAAGAATATTTAATTGCTTGATTGAGCGTCAGGCCCGCTTTCTTCGTGCTCCTGCTTCTTCACTTGTTCACGAACGAGGTGTCTTTCTGGGCAGCGCTTCGTTCAGCCGTTTCAATGCTGCAGCAATTCCTGCCGCAGCCATTCTCTTACACTCGTCATATCTTCTCCTCTCTATGTATTTTATCTCGTTTAAAATGCCTGCGAGATGGGTGTCCTTATCCTTTCCAGCGATTTCGAAATCAATCTCGACGTCCTCGCATATTTCGAATTCATATTCTCCCAATTGAAGTTCCCCACGTGGTGTCCTAAGGGGAAAAAAAAAGGCCACATAAGTAACATTTTCAAGCATCTTCGGATTGCTTCGTTGTCGGTAACCAGAAATAATTGAAATATTTCCGATGAACCAACGTTGCGAAGGGCGGTCAAACGGCTGGGGTGATGGCATCACCTAGCTAGGTCTCCTCCCACGTGGCGGAGAGGAGTGTATTCGCGATAAACGGTACAGCGTGCGTATGTCGTGTCGTGGATTCGCCTTCACATTCCTTACTCTCTACCCTAGCTATAAGATCGCTGTCACTCATTATATCGCTATCATGTAACACTATCATTATCACTATGACTATCATGCACAGCGGGTTGAGAGCAAATCGCGAGTCCCTTCTGCGCAACCCAAGACGTCGTTCTTTATTTACTTCTCTCGGTGTTTCTTTCTGTCTCTCTTCCTCGCTCTCATTTTTATTTCATCTCGCCCATAGCAAGTTGCGGTACAACCTTCGGTACAATACACTCACATGAATCCCATAAATGCACGATTTGCAATCGCCGGTGCATACCCTAGCGCTTGTGACGCTGCCTTACAGGCTGTGTGTGCCTGAGCTCGAAATCCGCCTCACCAAGTGTTTCTTTGGTGTTGTTTATGCTCTCAGTTGCGAACGACGGCGACTGCTATTACCGTATAGTACTTAGGTCTAATGTGTGCATTATATAGTGGTATATTAAGTACCCATAGTATAGCGCCGATCAACCTCGACCCTAAGAAGCTCTGATTTCAAAGTTCTTTTGTCCCTTTGTGGCTGCACATGCCACAAACCAAACAAATCGAACGTGCGACCCCTCGTTCCGGAGCACCATGGGCTGCGCGCTTGCCTACGCCGCGAGCGCTGTGATAAACGGCAATGGCGAGACTTTTATGTACACCGTTTCCCGTTGGCGATACGCACATCTCGGAGGAGCTTCAACGTTGTAGAGGCTTGAGTCACCCGCGAGATGACGCAAAGAGCCCACGGCGCCTAGTTTCTAGTTTGGAGCATATACTGGAACGCTACGGTACCGTGTTCCACCGCGTTGCGTGCATGTAGCACGCAGCGGGGCGCTCGCTCTGCCTGCATGGCATGGTCGCGGGTGTTTGTGCCTGTGCTCGTGAGAGTGTAGACGTTCATTGACGCCGTGTTGACACGTTTCTTTATGTACTCTGTGCTGTGTACAAGCGCCAAGCGAACTGCGGTGACTTCTTCATCGGCGAGTTTGTATGGCGCATCGTTAATTTTTAGTTTGCCCATTGCATTGGAGTAATTGACAATGTCAACTCCGCGAGTAAGGCATACAATAACATGTGTGGTGTCATGACAATTACTTGGCTAGGCGACTGAAGAGCATGACAATCGAAAGAGCACGATGAGAATGGGGCCACGCATTGCTATCGCATTGAACTCTATAAGGCAAAGCTTAAGGGTCCCGAAATTTTTACGGGAATGTGTGTTAGGCAAGGACTTATATATTGCTGCGGGAAGGCAGACAGCAGATGTACAATAAATTTACAGTGCGCTTAAGTGTGAACAATATCCCTGAGCTCACGCTAGCCTCAACATCCCTGTCGTCGTTTTTCACCCGGTTCTTGAGGCTTGTTCTTTCGCCCTGTTCTTGAGGCTTGTTCCTGCGTTACCTAGCATACTAAAGCGACTCCCGGCTGCTGAAGCACCATCTCGGTGCTTTCTGAGGTGCGAATGAGCCGTATGGTTTCATGCAGGACGCACAAACGATATCTTCCGATGCCGAAGAAGAGGCAGAGGAAGAGTCTAGGGGTCTATAAAAAAGTGACCTCGTAGTTGGCCTCTTTCAGCCGGCGTAACACAGTGTACAGCACCCCGTACAGGGATAGTTTTTCAGTGTACAAGACGACGAGTCGGTGTCCACAAGATGGCAATGTCACCTGATGTAAAGTAAACTTGTCGGTGATGAGTCGCATCTAATGGTTTTGCGCTGCTGTAAGGTGCTTACGAGAAACTTGACGTGATTTTTGTTGTGATAGCGTCGCGAGCGTATCCCACCGTTGCTGAATCGACGGGGAATGAAAAGATGGCGGCAAAAGGTGAAGCTCGGTCGCGGCTGAACAGAAAAAAAAAAATGGGTGGAAAATCAGCTGTATCGCGGCGGGAGGAATTACACGGGAATGTAAGAAAGCTTTCGACAACATCCCCGTGGTGATAGACAGGTCGCTAGTTTGTGGGTGGTGAGTGTTCGTAAGTTTACGTTTTGTCTTGCACAAGCGGAGTAGGCCATCAGAATAGCTCTGGAGAGAAAATGGTGGCCGCCATCTGTGAGGAGTTGACGAGGGGCACAGTTAACTTCTCCCGTTCTCTTTTGCCCGCTCATCCCGCGCTAGCAGCAAAACGGTTGATATGCTGCCAACCAGGGAACCGAGGCGAACTCCTTCACCTGCTGGCACTTTGAGGGGACGACTGCTCCGACATCTTGTTAAAAACAACGTTTAATCATCAACCCCATTACCACACAATTCACCGTGTTTTGTACACTTCTCAAACGAAAGCACTCTCGCAGTCCAATCAGAATCAGGAAATGTCCTTCCCTCTAAACTTCTGATTGGCTGCCGTTGGAATGTACGTCCTTCCGTCCCTTCATCCAATCCCTTGATCTGCACCCGCCTCTCCCACGTCGATCGCCGGCGCACATGTGTCTCTCTTTCGAAGTCTGGCGCCGGTCAGTCGTGGGGACGTACTCGGTGCGGGGGTCTCGGCCGAGCCGACGGGTCATCATCGCGTGCCCGCCAGTTCCACGGAACACGCGTCGGGGTTTCCCCCGCGATGCTGCACGTCGCTTGCTTCTTCGACTATGTTCCTTTGTGCGCTGGCCGCAGCTTTCCGTAGGACGAATCGGCCGTCAGGCCGTCTTTCTGCAGTCCTGGCCGCCGCAGGGGGGAAGGCACGGGGTGCTCGTAGAGGGGTGACAGTGGGGAGCCCTCGGGTGGCCCCCGTGTGGTCATTTATGTTCGTCATGCAGTCATGTTATGTCGTACCGATTTTCGTACACATTCCATAAACGAAACGGCCAGGAGAGCAGAAAGTCGTAGGCGGTTAGATAGATAGATAGATAGATAGATAGATAGATAGATAGATAGATAGATAGATAGATAGATAGATAGATAGATAGATAGATAGATAGATAGATAGATAGATAGATAGATACGCTCAAAGTCGCCGAAGTTCGCCAAGAAATGCTTCGTATTTAAAAGAAAACGGTGTAGCAAAGAGGCGAACGAGATTTACTTACTCCTTCAGCTCAATGGTCATGGTCGATGCTTCATCCGTCGTAGCAGATAAATCAAACGCAAGTTCCCCAGGGATACTAGCAACACTTAGGTAGCCGGAGTAACGTGATGTCATGGGGGGCATCGTTAATTTAGCGTTCAAAGTAAGTGAGCCCTTCCAAGTAACTTTCAACTTTTCAAGGCCAATGCCATTCAGGCCACTGAGGGATCCCGTCAATAGATGCAGCGTGCCGAAGCTTCCAAATGTCGCCTCTTCTTTTCCAAGAGCAAGTGGGTCCCATTTAAAGTCACTTACAAGATACCGAATGAGCCTCGTAAGGAAGTTTTCGTGGTCTAGCCCAGAAGAATCTGTAAAATGGTAAGCAATGTTTTTTGTGCTTTATAGCAATTTCACAAAGAAATGTATCAGAATATTTGTTTTCTACGCTTGTGTGCTAACATGATCTGCTGCTGCTGAAGTGATGCTAAACGCATATTTATTTTTTATCTTAACCAGATTTACACCAGAATATTTGTTTTCTACGCTTGTGTGCTAACATGATCTGCTGCTGCTGAAGTGATGCTAAACGCATATTTATTTTTTATCTTAACCTGATTTACGCATTTGTGTAAAAATGTGCCTTCTACTTACGTGTCTTTGCAAGTATAATCGCCGCATATATTTCCACTAGCAATATGCCACCGTTGTAGGTGGTTATAAACGTGTTTTTTCATGGCCATAACCTGTCCAATATAAGTCCGGTCCAATTCGAAATCTTGTTAATAAGGTTATCTTAAGACAACCCTACCAAGACCTCAATAATCGGTCAAATCGGGCAATATTTGGGATCAGTGAAGGTCGGTGAAATTCTCTGGCACGTTTCTTGGCGCACTTCCGCCATTTATGCAAGAATACACGTTTTAGAGACGCGCAAAGAGGTTATTAATCAATTTTAGCTGATTACCTCACACTGTCCACCTGCCTACCCGCACTTACAGGACACATTGTATGTTGACGTCACTGCAGGCAAAGAGACGGAAGTGACTGAAGCATGCGTGTATGTACCATACCGCCGCCTGCGAGATTTGAACGCGCCGCCTGCCAGTGGCTGTCCATATCAATGTGCTTCGCAACGTTAGCATGCAACCTTAGAGGAAACCTTAGAATGGTCCATGCGCCCTTCCCCTGATGGACTGATGTATTTGACGTCACAGCAGAACAGCACTGCACGCATGCTGCGCCCCTTCCCTGGTGGACTCAATGATTTGACGTCAAAGAAGGACAGCACTGCACAGTTGGATTGAGGTTTCTGCACTGCTCTCATGAGCGGGACAGGGGCGTCTCAGGAGCATAGGATCGACATTAACCTGACATTATCGAAAAAAAGTTAAGCTAGTTCCGCTCGTGTGAAAGCTGACCAAAAAAAAAAAAAAAAAGGCGCTGATCAAGCATGGTTGGGTAGCCTATAGTGGACATGACGCTCGTTTTCGGACAGTGAGTACTCGACTCGGGTTGAAATCCGCCGCACCAAGAAAGTTCATTTTGTTTTTCTCTCACTCTCTCTATCTTTGTGCTCTCTGTCACTCTATCTCTTCTTCATTTTTCTTTCTCTGTCTCTTAGTGTTTCTTTCCTTTTTTCTCCCTCTTTCTGCCTTACTCTCTCTCTCTCACTTTATCTTTTTCTTTCTATATATATTTTGTTGCAAGTGTATTTATCTAACACATTTCTGCAATGTGCTCTTGTCATTTGTAAAAGGAGGCAGGACCCCTGTCAAGTTTGTTTAGCTTTTAGTCCTGTCTCCTCTTTTTCACTGAGAAAAGTTGATTGATTGATTAATTTCTTTCTTTCCCTCTCTCTCTCGCTCTAATTTCCATTTCTATCGGCCAGAGCAAGTTGTGTTACAATCGCTTTGTGCTACAACACTCATTTCGCACTCTGCTGTCTCTTTCTCTTTTCGCTTTGCCCTCAGGAGCTTCTTCGTGGCTCAAATTATGCTTGGTCCTAACCATACTGGTTGAGTAGAGAACGTCTGGGCGCCGCCCCCTTATGAACGCACGATGCTCCCGTGCCGTGATAACCCCTGCTGAGCTCCACCTCGCGCTGCTACGCTGACGTGTACCACGACTATGCTCCGCCCTCCTCCCGTGAGCATAGCGCGCACATTGCAGCTGCTTCATTCTCTCTCTCTCCTCGTTTGCTTCTCCCTCGCTTAGCGAGTTCTTGCGCCTAACCCCGGAGTTACTGCAAGCTTAAACAGCTCCGCCATTAAAAGTTGCCGGTGTTGTTCTTTAAAGGGCAACTCCGGCAATTTTTCGGTGTCCACTGATCTCAATGAAATTTTCAGTATATGTTGTCGTCGGTACTGCAATAATTTATGCCAAGCCAGCCACTTGTAAGTCATTAAGTTTTCCTAAAAATGAATTTTTCAAATTGTTAGCGGATTCCCATGCAGGCAACCCTGTGTTCTTGACGTCATTACCTGCAACGCTGCCTACCCGAACATGCGGGCCGTCTTAAGCAAAACGGCGATACTTCAGCGCTATAATAGTCGCTGTCAAGTTCAGAAGAGCTCAATAAATAGTTAGATGACATCGCCACTTTCATTTTTCCGGCACCAGCTCCATATTTCGCATGGCGGGGCGGTTGTGACGTCATCTCATACGCTGCATGAAGCGTCTACCCGTTTCGGTTTCAGTTTGAACACATCGTTCATTCCGTTATTTAAAATTATTGGTGAGTCTATGAGCAAATTTAGTGACCTCTGGCTGCTTCAGGGCGGTCAGAACTATTGGAAAACAGCAATATCAGAATATGGTGGAAAAACCACCGGAGTTCCTCTTTAAGAGTGAACCGATGGAACACACATTTGGTATAGGCACTGCCGCGACGGGCACGTCTTTGGCGGCAGGTGAATTATTTAAATGCGGCGCTGCTTATGAATCGAATGTCCAGTATTACTACCAAGACTAAACCATTTGATATTACGCTGATGACGAGAGCCACGACACAGATAAAATTTAAACGAGCAATTGAGTATTAAACCTGCAAGTTTTCTCAGCCTTAAAATGTTCTTTCTTTTACGGTGTGATACCGTAGCCAAGGGAAATGTCGTGTGTGGTGCAGAAGGTATCAATATTTCCGTGAACATCAACAACTACACCAATGTTAATAATGTCGAGGAGTGTTCAGATTGACTACACTCCTCGAATAGCAGGTTCTGTAGCGAGAGGTGGCACAGTTCAAGCTACGCCGCAAGAAGGAACAGGGACAGTCTCGTCGCCGTCTTCGTGAATCGAGGAAACTGGGTTGCCCATTGCCCAACACTCATTCATTAATAGTACAATAACAATAATAATTACAAAAAAGAAGATTTCACTCAGCGATTTATTTAATGTGTCTAGGAATAGCCATGAGGCATTGGTGCTGCCAATTCGTAAGAAATGTGAATAAAATAAGCGCTAACCAATACAATAGAAGCAGTCTTAAGAAAAAAACACTGAAAGACCAAGACTGCATAAGGAAGTCAGCACAATAGGGCAAAATACCATAATACAACACGAGATACATCGGAGGAACATTGACAAAATGAAATTGCACGTATACTTTGGGCTGTCCAGCAGGCAAGAGTAAGCCGCCAGGGCTCAAGAACCTCTGGCCGCTACTTAGGCGGGAGTTCTCGCCCGTCTCACCAATCGCAGGACATTTTAATAAAGTTCTTTGACAGATAGACTGCCTTGCGCAAGGCAGACTAAATATCAATGGAAGAATTTGTACAATGAGAAACAAAAGAATCCTGCAGGTCCCACGGACTGTGGCAATAGGTGTCATGCGAAGCAGTGAATGAGGACATTACCTATGACAAATGTAATTCCTTTGCATGCAGCCAACTGTGACGAGTGGCGTCAAGGCTCTTGTGCGAACCGCATGTACTTACTCATGGCTGTTATTAAGATCCGTCAACCAGGAACGTCGGCAAGACCATGCATGGTTTGTGAATGGTACCTCATGGTGCGATGTAACGTTGTAACTCACGTTAGTCCGAAGCACATTCATGTGTTTTGTCAAAGAAGATGCGCTATACGGTGCCTTGATGTGCTACTATAAGCGTAGTTCATTGAAGTAATCCTACGGAATCAGGCAAAGTAGCACAAAAGCATACTGAAAGGTGGCTTATCACACGCTAGAAGCGGAATTAAACTTTACGCATACACCACCGTTACGACCGCTGGTGCAATGGATTTATTTACTATATATATGCTAAGCGGGAGAACCGGCCGTAGCCTTGGCACCTCTAGGGGCTTTGTTCAATACCGCCCATGTGTGTGTATGTGCTTGTTACATATCTACATTGAATCGCAACGTACCACAAACGGTGTTTCTTGTCTTAAAAGCCGAGCTCTTTGACCCGGTTGTCCGTGCGCAGAGAAATGTGGGCCGATCCTGGACGCTGTCCACCGGGGTGAGGTGCAGAAAAATTGAGGCGCTGGTCAAAGTTGCGAGTTCGATCCTCGAAGTCGCGGTGTTTCATGTGTACATTTACCGCACCCGGCCATTTCGCACGTCTATTTTAGTGTATGTTTGATTTAGGTTCTTTAAGATTCAAACACCTGTGGCGTATACCCGCTTCCGCGGGCCGAACTATACTGGTATGGGCCAGCAGAGATTGCAGTGTCGTTAATAGTAACGTATATGACGAGTATATCGCTTTAGTAATCATTCATTTACGTTCGTCATATATCTATACCCTAACTCCAAATATCGGGGTGCACCGGGTGAACTAATCAAGACGTAAGCAGATAGATAGATAGATAGATAGATAGATAGATAGATAGATAGATAGATAGAGATAGATAGATAGATAGATAGATAGATAGATAGATAGATAGATAGATAGATAGATAGATAGATAGCGGTGAAGTTGACACCCACTTGGAGGCAGTCGCCGTGGTCGCCGGGGGGACGACCCCTTCAATACGTACACATTCGTGCGGTGATTGGACCTTTCTAATTATGGCGTATTCCCTAACGAGGAATCTAAGGACACCAAGTGGTATAAAATGAGCCGTGGAGCTTGCTCTCTGCGAGACGCTTCCATCATGTAAGCCGTGTAAATATACTCCTGCTGAGTTTTCTCATTTTCAGTCTCTCTCTGCCTCGGCTCACTACTCCCGAAGTCACAGTGCCTGCGGTTGGACTTCATCGCTCAGCCCAACGCTAGCCGTTGGTAGGCTCTTGAAGCAGGCCGGCTGCAACAATGTATGGCCTTACGATTATAACCCTCACTTTTGTGCTATGAGCAACTGGGTTCGAATCCTGCCTCGCCAAAAAAAATTTGTCATATTCACTTCCTTAGTTCTGCCTGCGTGATGACGGCTGCTACTACTATTGTACAAATACGACAGCGATAATTGACTACTGCTAATGCTACTGATGGCAGTACTCTACTTTTACAGCTGCTAATGTGCGCAGTGCTATGTAATATGCGCGTTTGCTAATAATGTGCTGGCATTATTAACGGAACAACAACCTTGTCCAACCGGTTAGTCTAGTTATCTGTTTTTGAAAGTCCAACGGTAGGCATAACACGTTTAGCCACAAAATCGGTTTGATGCAGCTACACGTATGGAGGTAGAGAAATCACACTGACGGAAACACGTTAAGGCTATAGGCCGCACGAAACTAGGGGGCTGGAGTGAGCAGCCGTACCTCTCTTGTTCTCCGCCTGCAACGACCAATTTAACTGGAGGAAATCATCGTAGCAGTTCGGCGCGAACGAAAAGACAGGAAGCAGCGGCATCTGTGAATATATTTCTGAAGACCGTAAGTGCTTTTTATTTTCTGGCATTGATGAAGGGTTGAAGTGGAGGCCACTGAGATAGGCTTGGCGCGCTATAGAACATATAATAGGGAACACGCAGCTACGGGAACGAACAGATTCAGCATGGACCAACTGTGCTTCTCTGCAGGAGCAGGTGGCCTTCAAGCCCATTCGCCCGACACAAGTGAAACTTCTCAACTGGATTTGCAAGAATTTCCAGCAGGCAGCGAGACTATACCGCCCCACCATGGACGCATGTGACCCGGATTCTGAGAGCTGGCCTCGAGGACGGGGAATCGCAAGAAGCCGAAACGAGAAAATGCAAATGCAGCGACTTCCCCAGTGGAAGTTTCCGAAGAACTGCGAAACGAGAGTCAGCATGACGACGCTTCCAACGTTGCAAGGAATGCACTCGAAAACGAAAGAATAAGAAAGCGGCCTTCCCGTAGAAGACCGCCTCCGCTTCCGAACAACGACATCACAGTGACAGTCGGAACAAAGCAAGGACGCAGTGTGCGTATATAACTTCACCTATCACTAAGTGGCACGAGCCGCTGCAGCTGCGTGTTGTAACGACAAATTGTCCAAGGAGGAAGACCTCCTCAAAAGACTTCATAACGGCTTGAGCATCATCGTACCTAGAATGTCCCTCGAGGGAGCGGCAAACATCTTAAGTGATATCACTAAGCTGGCGTTAGCCAGCAAAGGTTACGAGGTGAGCGCGTACGCAGCGACCCCGAGCGGGGTTGTTCGCGGAGTCATTCACGGCATCGACGCGGGAACACCGCTTGAGGAGCTTATGCCACATTTTAGAGTCCGCACGCAAAAGCTCAAGGTCCTTCAAGCCAGAATGCTAGGAAAATCTAAAGCTCCGGAGACCACCTTCGACGGGAAGGTGGTCCCGAGATTCGTTGATGTTGATGATTGCTTTTTAGGGTTTTGTGGCCCAGAACTACGATATGATTAGGAGAGACCCAGGAGTGTAAGGAATCTTTATGGTGCGCCCACATCGCAACACGGGCTTAGACATTCTTATTCTACGGAGGATTTCCTTTTATGGTTAGGCATCCTTGTTAATAACTGCCCCAGATATACGTATTCAACCACACATTCTAAGGGTTCACTGTTAATTTTAAATTCCTGTTCCTTAGCTAGACAGCTTAGCAAAATTTTTAGTGTTTTTGCCTATTCATATTTAGTCATATTTTAAGACCTTCCGGTTTAGGTCCTCAATCATGTTTCGCAGTTCGTCGCCGTCATCGCTAAAGAGCACAATGTCGTCTTCCAACCTTTAATTGCGGAAATACTCTCCGTCTATTCTAATTCTCTTTCTTCCCAGTTTAGACGTTCGAACACTTCTACGCATGCACTGAATAACATAGGGGAAATGGTATCTCCTTGTCTGACTCCTCGCTTGATCGGAATTTTTTTACTCTTTTCGTGTATGAGTAGGGTGGCTGTGGAACCTTTGTAGATGTTACTTATGGTTTGCACGTATGCGTCCGGTACACCTTGTCGACGCAAAGCTTCTGGAACTGCTTGTAGTTCTACGGAATCGAATGCTTTCTCGTGGTCTGTCGTGTAATGGGGCTTGTTATAATCGGTGAACTTGTAAATTATAAGGTTGATAGCTTGGCTGTTGTTCATTTTCCTAAAACCAGGTTGCTCTCCTGGTTGGTTGAAGTAGATCATTTCTCTTATCCTAGCAGAAATTACTTTCGTAAATACCTTGTATATTACCGGGACTAGACTAATTGGTTCTTTAACTCCGTTAATGTCACCTTTCTTGTGCATTGGGATTACATTAGTGTTTTTCCAACTGAGCGGTACACTAGATGTCTTGATACGTTTCGTGAAGAGCGACGCAAGTTTTTCAAATATTGTCACGAAGACAAGCAGTAGACGATCGGCGGAAGAGAACAACCTTCTTTAATGGCGGCCAGCACGAAAAGAACGCTCGCGCAACTGCGCTCTTCTTCGTCTTCCCCTGCTCGAGATCGGTGCCTGTAGTGGGGAGCTTGCATCTCAAAACTTGCTCCGCGGTGGGCACTTTGCTTGGCGTCAATATAATGTTCCCTTCGTCTTTGATCAAGTCGGCTCTTATCCCGTCTTCACCAGCTGCTTTATCGAGGGACATGCCTTTGACGGCTTTTCTGACTTCGTCAGCGGTTATACACGGAAATTCAGTGTCCTCCTCTGATATGATTTCCACTAAGGCTGCATGTTCTATCTCAGAGCTGTAAAGTTCGGAGTAGAAATCTTGCGCCAGCTTTACTATTTTCTTGAAGTTGGTGATAACGTTACGTTGTTTATCTTTCAGCGCATGCATTGTATTTTCTCCTAACTTCAGTTTCTTTTTGACCGATTTAATGCTGGT
This sequence comes from Hyalomma asiaticum, assembly GCA_013339685.2. NCBI lineage: Eukaryota > Metazoa > Arthropoda > Arachnida > Ixodida > Ixodidae > Hyalomma > Hyalomma asiaticum. The sequence goes on from CM023484.1 coordinate 90,061,845, forward strand.
AGCTTCCTCTACCGTTCTCTCTCTCAGGTTAAAGTTCCTTAAACCTCCCTGCCTGGCTTTACAGATCATGTTTGATAATTCTGCGAATTTTATTTTATCTTTTGACGATGTCACTTTCATCTGCTGGCGTTTTTTATGAAGTCTTTAGTTGATTGGGACAACTTGCTTATATCTTGCTTTGTTGTTTTACCCCCGACTTCTATCGCTGTTTGGAAGATCATTTTCATTATGGTTCTGTTTACTACTTCTAAATGTTCATCGTTTTCGTCTCACGCGTCAAACCTGATTTTGTGTGTGTGTGTGACTATAAATTCTTTCTTTGCTTGATTACCTATAGGTTTGCCTTTTTTATAGTAACAGTTTAGTTCTTTCTTTCGGTTAAGCAATTTTTGCCCTTACTAATCTGTGATCGCTCCATATTATCTTGCCTACTACTTCTGTGTCTTAAATTATGCCTGGTTGCTCGCACAATGTAAACTCTATTTTGTTTTATGTTTCCCCGTTAGGGCTTTTCCATGTCCGCTTCCTATTCTTACGCTTTTTAAAGAATGTATTCATTAGTCGGAGTCGGTTTCTTTCTGTAAACTGTAGTAGCATCTCTCCACGGTTATTCCTATGGCCTACACCGCAGTTGCCAATCGCTTGTTCTCCACCTTATTGTGTTCCTACTTTTGCGTTAAAATCGTGTGTTGTGTCCTTGCTCTTGTCATTGCTTGTCATTAAAACACCACAAGCCCTTAAGACATGCTGATTTTGCAAATACTGTAGGTAGTGGGAGAGCTGCCCTTATGGGAATTGTTCGTTGTACAGCACGAGATATGTAGCCCCTATTCATCGACATTGGCAGCGTGTTTCGCGTTCTTAACGCTTCTGATGGCACCAGCTTTATGTGCGTTCAACGATAACTCGATAAAACCGTCACAATGTTACTCCTAAGATGAGAAATTAGAGGAATGTAATTCAACTGCCAGACCATTCCCGGAGTGGCAATGGTCTAAGTTTTTTCATTCCGAAGAACTGAAAGGAATGATACTGCGGCATGTTCCGATTCCCCGGAACGGAATTGGAATGGGTCAGCGCATTCCGCAACAGTAGTGCGGGTGGCGTTCCTCTCCTCCTTTTCATCGTCCTCACCCTCACTTGTCTTTCAAACCCCCTCGCTACGCCACAACATACAAGGCTATGCTATGCTTTCCTCTTTCCCCTCCTCCTCACCCGCGTTTTCCTTTCCCACCCCCTTAGTATGCTACACCATACAAGGGTACACTGTTCTTTACTCCTCCCCTTCTCCTTTCCCTCCTCCCCCTCACTTCCTTTTCCCACCCCCTTGCTATACTGCACTATACAAGGCAATTATGCTTTACTGTACGCCTTCAGCCTCACCTCTTTTTCTCACCGCTTTGGTATGTTATACAATGCTGGGCTGTCCTTTATTCTCTCTGTTCTTTTTTCTTACCTTGTCTGTCGCTCCGTCTTCTTTCTCTTTAGTTGTCTCTCTTACAATTGCTTCATTTCTCTCCATCTTCTCTTCGTTCTTTCGCCTATCGCAACGCGGTAATGTTTCAGGAACATAAATGCCTGTTTTGCTAGGGTGACTGGATACCCGATTGGCTACGAAGCTCGCCTTCGGACGGTGGGTAGGCCGGTTCGAATCCCACCTCGCTAAGAAATTTTACTTTGCTCGATTTACTTCTTCTTGTCCTCCTCCTTTCCACTTAACTTCTCCTCCCAGTTTATTTCCCTAAACGCGCTGCTAGATGATGCGGGATGGCATGTAAGGTAGAGGCCGTTCATAATGATAGTTTTCTTTCCATGCGAACCTGACTAACGGAAGCATTAAGAGCGCCGCTGTAAAAATGCGCGCAGCAGCTGCACGCTTAACATTGGCTAACAGGTAACTTGGCAGCACCGTCTCGACTGAATGGTCCACAGCTCATGGTAGGGCGTAACGTGAACACACGCGTTAGCGCGCCGCACAGCTACCTGTTTTGTCGAAGAGAAATGCAAGCAACGGTGCGCCGATGCATGCATCGTGGGCGTCGTTCGCTGAAGTATTGCCTCCGTATCATGCAATGTGTGACAAAAGCATGCCGAGTGATAGTAGGACATATGTATTGTTTATTACATTGCTAAGATGCCCCGCCACTGTGTTCTAGGGGCTATGGTACTCGGCTGCTGATCCTAGGGTAGCGGGATCGAATCCCGGCCGCAGCGGCTGCATTTCGATGGAGGCGAAATGTTGAAGCCCGTGAGCTGTGCGATTTCAGTGCACGTTAAAGAACCCCAGGCGGTTCTTTAACGAGCCCTCCACTACGGCGTCTCCCATAATCATAGCTGGTTTTGGGACCTAAAACCACAGAAATCAATCAATACATTGCTAAGGTGTCGTTTAAAGCACATTAGAATAACGTTTGACGTTGCACAAGAACTGTCATCACATGGGTGCATTCGGTTTATTTACTATATTCTGCGTTCCGGACGAGCCGCCGTCGCCTAGTGCTTGCTTGGCAGCTGGGGGCCCCGCGTCCGATACCCACCTGCCGCTTGATTAATAATAATAATAATAATAATAATAATAATAATAATATACTAACACCTTGAAAGAACATCAACGAAATAGGTTGCCTTCAGAGATTACAGTGCGTACGTGCGTGTTATGTCTACATTTCACTCGCATGCTGCGACTAACGCCAATCATGTGGTGTTTTATGTGAGTTCTAATGATGTGTTCAGTGTCTATTTCAGTTGGCCCGAGATTTACGTGGGTTGCATAAAATTCCAACACTATCATTGGCCGAGCTCTACGTGTATGAGCCACGCTTGATTTCAGTACCGTTAATTGTTAATTACATGACGAGTATATCATGTTAGTGATGCGAATGGCAATCATACATGTTTGTCATACATACGTAACCTACCAGCCAAGCTTTGGTGTATATCGGATGAACGAGACAACAGCAGAGCACCGAGAGGTAGGCGGATAGATAGATAGATAGATAGATAGATAGATAGATAGATAGATAGATAGATAGATAGATAGATAGATAGATAGATAGATAGATAGATAGATAGATAGATACTGTCAAAGTCGCTCAAGTTCGCAAAGAAATGTTTCGCATTTAACAGAAAAAAATACAAAATACTCACAAGCATCGTCGATTCCGCGAGTGGATATGACAACCAGGATGACAAACGTCCCGTACACGTTATAGTTCATAACTAAAGGGCGTTTTCTTAGGAAGCAGCCGAGTGCAAAACGAAAGAAAGATCTTTGCAGATTCGCGGCCGAAGACAAGTAGTCAGTCAATCGGCAGACTCGTATCTATACAGTTCTGCTGAAATTAATGTATTCACGTGGGAGACATGCACTGCACTAGTTTAATGTCCATGTATTAGCGATTAAATAAGGCAATGATTATTGTGTTGCGTCGCGCGTTTCTCGCTAACACAGCAGGCTGTTCTAGGAATCCGGCGTTCAGAACACAACTATCGTGTTCCTCTTTTAGGTTCGAGAGAAATAGAGAATCAACCTCGTACTGAAAAATGGTTTCACGGAAGAATAGCAATGGGGCGGCGCGTGTGCGCGACCACTTATTATGAAAGCTCGGGTTCACGCTTATGTTGGGGAAGATACAGGCCTGGTGCGTTAACGCGCGCACAAAGGGAAAGGACGCGTGCCACAATACAGTTGGGTTTCTACAAGCGGAAAGTCGTAGCGTACAAAGGCAACATCGCAACGAGCGCCGGACGAATTGCAGATCATGCGCGTAACAACGGTGATTGCGGCAGCGCCGCCCTGACTGACGTAAGGATCACATTACGATGTCGCGGCAGGTGCAAGGTTGGCGCAATGCGCCCACTGCGACGCCCTCATTGCGTGCAAAAGCGATGATCGCGCTGCGCTACAGCGGGGTTCTTTTTGGGTGGCACGCGCGTTGAAAGATTATTTTGTTGCTGGGCTAACTGCTTCCAGAGACATTGTAGATAGGAGCAAATTAGATATTTTAATCGAGGCGTCGGTCCCTATTCACCGCAGGTAATATCTATACAGCTCTTCTGCCATAGGCCCAGCAACTCTAGGCTTGAAAAATTTAGAATAATTTAGTTGGAATACACACACACACAGCACAGCTGAGTGACGCAGCACGAATATTTGGGCATTGCTCCAGCAGCGTCCCCATTCAAAATGCTGGCACTTTTAAGTAGCTTGGAGTCACTTTTACTGAAAAATTTACGTGGACTAAACATATATCAGAAATAGGCACGAACGCATTTAAGAAGTGGTGCTTCCTCCTTCGAAAGTTGTGTCATGCCCGTGTTCATATGCGCTTGCTCGCTGTGAACACTTACGTACGATCGAAACTGGAATATGCGTCACAAATTTGGGACCCTCATACGTTAAAAGACATTCATCAGCTTTAAATGATTCAGCGCAAGGCCTCTAGATTTATTTTTAATAAATATAAGTGAACGGATGCCCCTAGTACACTCACGGCGCGGAAAAAAATACTTTCCTTATGTTCCAAAAGGAAATCTTATCGCATAAAACTTCTTCATAACATAATGGCTGGTAACATGAATATAAATAATTTACCATTACTTGGTCCTGTTACGACTCGTTAAACAAGACACACTAATGATCGTGACAGTAATATCGCGTCTGCAGGCGGTGTTAGCCTGGCAGAACTGGCCGGAAATTGCTCCCCCCGAGCGTCTCCATGTCGCGTGCGTCACCACGTGTCACTCAGTCCTGTCTCTTGGAGAAATATTATAAGCAGGGCCGACACCATCTTGCGAACCGTTCGTGTACGTTACGGATATATAATTTGTGCTGTGTACGCGTGTAAGAACCCTCTGTTTTTTTCCTGTTGTCCATTAGTGCATTTCTTTCAGGACAAAAGCGCTTGCGGGACCAGATGTGGCGGTCAATGTCGCCCACTTCATAGCACTCCGTGCACAATGGCGAAGCAGCGCCCCTAACTTTCAAAGACCATGTGGGAGTGCATGCTGACCCCGTCATAACTAGAAGACATACCAAGCCTCATACATTGCTACCTATTTTCGCTAAAACTAATGCATTTAAAAATAGCTCTTTCCCACAACTACAGCGGACTGGAATAGACTTCCAGATTCAATAATAACGTCGCTAAACGTCGTTCAATCACTATATTTGATTTTGATTTGATTTGATTTGATTTATTGATTTCCATTTACGCACACGCGCGCGCTTTCGGAGGAGTGGTAAAAGGACGTGGATGAGGAAAAAAAATTCGCACAGACGCGGCTTGAGGTAACCTCACCCCCTAGGTACAATATGGCTACATAGGGTAGCACATCGAGTACCATATTAGTTCGTCATTGCACAAATTGCATGTAATTAAGCTATCCTTGTATTATATTTTAAAGCGAAAGTGTTTTATGCCAGGGTCCACCAAGAAATCAGTGACGTACTTCCGTAACGCAAGTGGATCTTGTGGGGACCGGGTACGGCGCGACGCCATGTTTTGAGCGGAATGTCCCCCATCCCCCTCTCCCAGCTGGACGGAGCGGCGGCCGATCATTGCGAGGGGCCGCCCGCTCCGCCGCATGTGGTTTTAACTAGGCTACCATTGGACAGCAGTAATTTCTAGAATGTTCGCGCGTTCTGGTTTTGGAGATGCTCGGTAGAACTCGCGGGGACCCGGAGCGGTGCGGACGTGCTTTTGCGACCGTCCGGACGACGAGGCCTCGTCGTCCGGCCTGCGCGTCGTTTCGGGCCCCAGTGACCACGGCAGCGGCCTGCGACCGTCGTCTATCTCTGTATGTTCTTTTCCTCTACTTTCCTTTTCAGGGGCGCGCGGTCGCGGATACGCTGGCCGGGGCTTAGGAACTTCTTCCCTGCATGGTTTTGTGTGTTATTGTGTGTTCGCGTGTTGTTCAGTGTTATTGTCCTTCGTTTGCGTTATTGTGTTCGCTTGTTGTTTATCGTTGTTGTCCTTTATATTTAATTCGACTTTAGATTCGGCCTTGTATTGTTTGTTTCATTTAACGTGTTTTATTAAATTACCATGCTGGGAGAGTGACGCCTATGTTCTCCTCTTTCGCCGTGTGCGGCGGTTCGTGCTGTCCCGCTTCGAGACGGGCCACGGGCTGACGCGTGCGGCAACGCGGCGATGCATGGCTGAGATAGCGAGCGCGTGAACGCGACTGCCACATTCTCTGCTCGTCGAGTGCTCGAATCCACGGCACGGGTTTGCTAGCGGCGATGCCGCTGCTACCAGTAGTAGTAGTGGCTAGAAACAACCCCCACAATCTCTGGAAAAAATAGTGGCTGACCCATCTATCAAAGGAATCGGTATAACACGAAAGTGAAATGTCTATTCGGATGGGCAGTTGAATGTTTATTGTTACATCGAGGCGAACTTGCCCATTTCTATCGGTGTTTCGCTGGTAGGGCACCGTTTGACGTGGATGAACCCACGTTCACACGTCGCCTGCATAACATCAAGGACCAACCCTTTGTGGTAAGTGAAGTAGTTTACCTGATCACTGGGCACAGTCTATAGAAAACACCGCGCGACACAGGTATCTATCATATTTACTTGCACCACATTGAGCCACGAACATCGTTACCGTTCTTGGACGCCTAGCGAAGGAGTTTTCTAGTTCCCATCACGTTCTAAAACCGGTCGGCGGGGAAATGCCTCCCACGAAGAAAGGTGGCCGGTGCCCCACCACTGCGCTATCGGCGCTGTACGAACGCGGCCATGCGCGCTGCTCTGCACGCGTTCATCGAGGCGGACTATGGAACGCACCGGGAATGGTGCCGCCATCCGTCGGAAACGAAGTAAAGCTGTAGTAAGTAACTTTGCCACTCCTGGCTGGCGGTACCGTTCCAGGCAATATACGCGCCTGGATGCGCGCGTGCTGAGCCGGACGAGACAAGAATGTGCGTTCTTACCACGACCTCCTCTATTTTTATACAGGAAGTCGTGGTTCTTACAGTACCAAGCCTTTGCGGCGTTAGCTCAGTGGTAGCGCACCGGGCACCTTTCGTCGTGGCGCGGGGGGCTTTGAGTTCGATTCCCAGCGCATCAACAGCAGCTTTTTCTGAGTGCTTTTCTGTATTGTTCTTACATGTTTTCTTTACTGCATCATATCCGGCATAAAACACTCTCGACAAACCCCGGCATAAAACACTCTCGTGTTAAAAATGAATATATTCACACTGAAAAAGTTTTCCCCGCTGGTACTCGAACCCACCTTCACCCGGAATTTGAAGAAAGGAGCTGGAAGCTCTACCGATACACCACGGCATCATTGCTCCTAAATGGAACAGATGGGCATTATGTGTTCGCTACAGCGCTTACAAGTTGTATTTAATTGTCATCCAGTTATGTTGTTTTGTGGGGTTTTACGTCCCAAAACCAGTTCTGATTATGAGAGACGCCGTAGCGAAGGGCTCCGGAAATTTCGACCACCTGGGGTTCTTTAACGTGCACTGACATCGCACAGCACACGGGCCTCAACATTTCGCCTCCATCGAAATGCAGCCGCCGCGGCCGGGATTCGATCCCGCGACCCTCGGATCAGCAGCCGAGTACCTTAGCCACTAGACCACCGTGGCTTTTTTTTTTTTCTTTATTGACTAGACCACCGTGGCGGGGCGTCATCCAGTTAAAGTAAAGGTGTTTGGTATAGTGAACAATAGTGTTTAACAAGCAAAATTACTCTTAAATTAAACATCACCTCCTTTATACTACGCTCTTGGTTCCCTTATGTTCGCTACGGCGGTACCGCCATTTAGGAATAATAGATAGAGCGAAGCAGATTGTCATGGTAATCAGTCAGCGCTTCGGTAGTCCATGCGCCTCGGCCGCCGCGGCCGCCACGGTAGTTAGGGGCATAGCGGCGTCGTTACGGTGCGTTCCTCGGGCGAAGTACGAACGCGGCCGCTGCATACTTTGCGTGGCTAGGTTTATTGAGTTGCGACGCGCATTTCTCCAGGAATGCAATGACGGCCGTGGACAAGCAAATGATTGGCCTTTCATTGCAGCGGGCTGTGTTTTCACAAAACGATCGGCTGACAACCCTTTCGATTTCGCTTGCAAGGTGTCGCCATTTTCGGGCGCTCCTTGTTTATGGCAGGTTTGCGCAGGGCTCTGGCGCGTGCATTTCAGTGTTTCCAGAGCAATGTCAGTCACTCGAAGGATTCTCCCTCGAGTACAACTGTCGAGGATCTCTGTGCCGTGTCGAGGTGTCGCTGATGCCTACATTTAACGTGTTCACATGTTGACAGTGCGCAAGCCATCTTCCGCCCATCGATCCGCCAGATTGCCGCTTATGCATTCCGCGGAGACAGGTTTCAGTTTCGTGTCATTCTTGTTCCTATAACATAGGGATCAACCACATTTCCTTATGTGTAGTGCCTGTCCTGCTTGGGCCAAGTCGGCCTGCAGTATTTTCAAATAAATAAATTAAATAACCAAATCAATGAACGTTATTCTTAAGACGGGACCATCTGAACCAAACTGAAGCATTGCTTTGCTCATTCTTCGACCTTCCTACTGGAGCTGCAACTCTCATGCTGGATAGCTTAGTTGTCCACCACTCTGGTGTAGTGACTATGGTGCCAGGCTTCTGAGCGGAAGGGTGCGTCTTCGATCCCGGCCGCTGTGGCCGCATTCTCGATTGAAACACGAATGATAAACGGAAATGAAACGGAAATACAGTCAGTGCACATTAGAGCCTGAGGTCTTCAACACTTCAGGAACCATTCTCTACGCCATGCCTCCTAATCGCATCGTGGTTCTGCCACGTAAAACCTGAACAGGCCTTGATAAAGCTTGACCGATGGAAGAGACTTTAGCGGTATCCTGCACATCGCGGTTCATCATGAAGCGGGCTGCTTCCACGTATGGACAGACAGGCCATACTTTGAAGCAGCATACGTGGAAGCACCTCTAGGGTCGCGTCGCGGTGCTGCTTGACACCTCAGAGTCGCACAGCAAGACATCGGCTGCCGAGGGATGCCTCCCGCTTGACTGGATAATTCCTGTTGACAGAGTGAAATCGGACGTAGAGCCACGTTACAACACAGCTAACGGAGCTCGCGCCGTCATCCGAAGCAGCAGCAGCCGCGGCCTCTGTCCATGTCCACTGCACGGTGAACTAACTCCTCTCCCAATTAAATTTACCCCATCCTGCGCTATCTTTAGGTTCCGTTTTGTGCATACAGTTTCTTTTTAACGACAGAGCAGTGTAAAGGGGCTCTGAAACGCAAATTGTTCACGTTGCTTTTATTGTATGCTTGATGTGACATTGCTCCGCCACGGTCGTCGAGTAGCTGCGGCAATAGGCTCCAGATCCGAGGGTCGCGGGATCGAATGCAGGTCGCGGCGACTGCATTTTCATAGAGGCGAAATTCTGAGGCCCGTGTACTGTGCATTGTCAGCGCACGTTAAAGAACTCCAGGAGGTCGAAATTTCCGGAGTCCTCCAATACAGCGTCTCTCATAGTCATATCTGGTTGTGGGACGTAAAACCCCAGAAATCAATGAATTGATGCGGCACTCAACGATCGCACCAATGACCGTAGCGAAATCACAATGTATTATATTTTAATTGCCCCTCTTTAATCTCGTGTTCAGGCATCGGCCTGTTTGGCCGATGTAAGATGCACCACAGAACAACGGAATATTATAAACTACATCAGTGGCACAAGGAACGGCACACTTATCTTCATCATGCTTAATCCCACCCCCTCCTTCTTTTTTGTTATTTATGCTCTCAAACTTCTTTTTCACAGCTGCACATATGGTACCAGTCTGAACGGGCGCAGAAAATGCCACCTTAACCTCAAAACGCCTTGCTATCTTCTTAAGACCATGAGACGTCTTATGAACATAAGGAATCACGGCAACTTTCTCTCGGGGACTTCTGTCTCCAGTGTCTACATCTTTCCCTTTCTCTTGAGACTTCACCCATTTAATGAATTGTTTGGCGGTAATCATGAGCACGGAATCCGGATACCTTGCCTCCCTTGATCTGTGAACCTGATTTAAAAAACTATCTAAGATTGTTTCGCGGCACGAGCGTGTCAAAGCAGCGCGCAAGCAAGCGAAGTCCACACCATTTTTTATTAACTTCGAGTGGCCAGACCCGTAATCAAGGAGAGGCTTCCCTGTCCTAGGGTTATACCGCCAACACAGATGATTACCTCCAAACTTTAATTGCAGATCAAGAAATTGTAGTTTATTCTCACAAGGCAACTCCATAGTGAATCTTAACCCATAACCACATTCTTCGAAAACCTGCAGAACCGATCCGGCGAACTGTGCAAAGTTATCAATTCTTACTACCGCTATGGAGTCATCTACATACCTGCAAATTAAACTGACCACATTCTGTAACCTTTCATTCACAGCCCTATCTACAAAACTAAGAAAAATGTTGCTAAGAACAGGAGCAACTTTGGAACCTATACATACCCCTCTGCGTTGCAAAAACAACATGTTATCCCACCCTACAACAGTGGACTTGCAATACATCGATAACACTTCCAAAAAAGATTCAATAGAAATACCGCACTCGTTCCTGAACAAAAGATTGATTGATTGATTTGTGGGGTTTAACGTCCCAAAACCAGCTCTGATTATGAGAGACGCCGTAGTGGAGGGCTCCGGAAATTTCGACCACCTGGGGTTCTTTAACGTGCACTGACATCGCACAGCACACGCGCCTCAACATTTCGCCTCCATCGAAATGCCGCCGCCGCAGCCGGGATTCGATCCCGCGACCCTCGGATCTGCAGCCGAGTACCATAGCCACTAGACCACCGTGGCGGGGCCTGAACAAAAGAAGTTTGAGAGCATAAATAACAAAAAACAAGGAGGTTGTAGGATTAAGCATGATGAAGATAAGTGTGCCGTTCCTTATGCCACTGATGTACTTTATAATATTCCGTTGTCCTGTGGTGCATCTTACATCGGCCAAACAGGCCGATGCCTGAACACGAGATTAAAGAGTGCAGAAAAAAGAGCACGCTCATTTGGCCACCCATTTCAAGAAATGTGAATGTAATCCCATCCTTACTAACACAAGTGTTGTTTTCCGACATAAAAATCGCACCATAAGGGAGATTGTGGAAGCCTTTCTTATAATAAAAGGGGGAGAGAATTGTGTTAGTCAAGCGTCGCTTAATCTCTTGGATAAAGAGATCAGGTTTTTCGAAGGCACATATGGTACAATCAGTAGAAGCCTTGCTGCGCTTATCCGCTTTTTATGATATGACACACCCATTATGGTTCACGTGCTGCTTCCTCCTTTATACATGTGCTATCATTTCAATAAAATTTCAGTTGTTAGTCAGCGCTCGAGTCGTCTTTCCTTTGTCTTAGGTCCTTGTGTGTGTGCGCTGATCCACCATGATAAGTTCAGGGTTGGCTCTGGGTTAAGGCGCGAATGATTATGCCGTCAAAGACCTATGGCACAGCCCGTCGTGTGGGTCTTGCGGCTCCAGTGAGACACTCTGACAAATAACCTTGCAGTGCCCTGCATTTGCCATGCAGCGTGCACTGTTAGTCTAGGCATACGGACCGATTGGACTGCGGTGTGCCTCAACTACCGTTTGCCTTTTTCGCAGTGGAAGTGTTGATGGCCGCGATCAGGCCCATGGAGCCCTGTAAACTTTCTTGAACGCTACTGGTTTGGCCTCCCGCTATAGTCATGTTGCTATGTTTACTTCATTTTGTCTGTGTTTATTCGTCTTCTCTTCTTCTTTTCTTTCTTTTTCTACCTTATATCCTCTCTATTCTCATCTTGCACTTTTATCTACTCCCTCCTCCTGAAATAGTAAGCAGGCGTTGTGCCCCCTAAGTGGCAATTGCCAGATTGCTCTTTCCTTCCTTCCTTCGTTCTCTTTGTGTCCTTGTGTGGTTCATGTTACCATACCTAATAATAATAATAACAATAATAAATTTCAGGACAAAAACATGTTTCATGATTGCCATCGCTACTGAAGGACATAACTTTGCGCATTAAAATTTAATTTTGCCTGCGAATGACACAAGGAGATATGTGCGCCAGCGTGGTTGCTGCAGCCCAAGGCAACAATCGACGAAAGTGTCCGACCTTCAGCGCCATCCTGGGCGGCGCCCCCGTACTAGGACGAGCCTCCCAGCACTTTTTCAGAGTCCATAGTAAGGTCTTTCTCTTTCTCGCTCTCTTACGCCAACAGAAAGCGCTGTAACCATTGTGGCAGCAACGAAGGCCAACATGGTTCTTGTAGTGCAACATATAATCTTCAAATGGACGGGCCCGTGCCGAAACATTAGGAAAAGGAAAGTCGAAGCACTTACAGTACGAAGGTTTGTCAGTTCGAGTAGTGAAAGGGTGTCCAGCGCGAGAGCTACTGCTGGAACAGCAAGGCGTGGAGTGAAGCGCGGTTTTGATGGCCATCGTGCTCTGCATCATCCAAGAGGACTAACCAAGTGGCCGAAGCAACCACTTTAATAATAACTGACGAGGTTCTACACAGCAAACCCATTATATTATTATAATGCACATCTTGATGGAGGAGCCCTTCCCAGAATTTTGAACACTGCACTAATAGGGAAGTTTAGTGCATCCGGTAAACTGCTATACACAAAGCACTTTGCGTAGAGCGGTATACCGGGTGTAAACAGCGCATGCGCAAACATGGCCCACCACAGAAAGCATATGCCATACGCTTAGAATCTTTCAAGTGGTCGCCGCGCTCTCTGCCACCGCCAAGTTACTAACGAACGGTTGTATTTGGGTTAGCTTTGCATCATGAACCTTTGACATTAAAGTATCTGGCGATTCGACGCCGTTTCTGAGAAGCACACTCAAATCATCGAGGATGCAGGCTTAGCGAGTTGCTACCAGAATATCGGAGGACATAGACTACACGGCTCTGCTTGCTTTGTTTATCACCCATAGCTGACGCCAGTTGACTGCGACAAGCAATGCTATCCGGTATTCGGTACACGTTTGCGTATAGCGGATTACTGGGCACGCTAAAACTCCCTAATTCACAATGTACGGGTCCCTACCTTCACCGTCTCCACCCAAAATGCAACATCCGCGGCCACGAACACACCCGCGTTCTTCGGGCAAGCGGTCAATCACCGTAGCCACTCTACCTTCGCGGCGGACCCCAAGCAACTAGTTTTGCATCTTGGTGTCGTCCTGCGATCTTTGAAACAACAACGAAAGTCTTCTTACCATGAGGTAGCAGTTCGCCCGAGCTCACACTCGGCGGCCGCCATTCGCCGTGACACGAGCGCTTCATCGTTGCCTGATCATTTCGAGAAGCAGAGCGGACGTTTCCTGTGGACGCAGAGGGAAACCTTTGCTTTCGAACTGCAAGGTTTTGGCCCTCTTACCGCCGCCATCATTGCAGCTTCCAGATCGATTTTTCACGGCACGCTTGCGACGGTTAGCACCTGTTTGACTGGCGGGATGAGACATCGAAGGCAGGGTTTACTTCGCAGAAAAACCAGCGTTGTCAAAGCGTGAGAAATCTTCACTTTTCTGGCACGTCGAAGCAACACTCGGCACCAAGTCACTACCAGGTGCCGCAGGTTCTTGCGCTCTGAAGGTCCGAGTCTGTTCAGCACTGAGGACACGTGCGCGGCTCCGCTTTTCATGGCTGTCGCACTCAGAACAGTCATATGATTTTGAGAACTCTTTCTCTAGTTCGACCATCGCAAGGCACTCGTCCTCAAAGAGCACCAGCATTCCAGCGATGAGCTGCGCATCCTCTGTTCCATGTCAGTTGACGTTGTCAAAGCGCCAGGTTCCACTTCAGCGGCCGCAGCGCCTACTGGAAGTCCCTGCTGCCTCGTCTGCTTGAATGTCGATGCCTTCGTCTTCAGCTAAAGCCGGAACGGCCGCATTGGCTTTTGCAGGCCCCGAGCCGTCTTTGAGCCTGTCATGGCCACCGAGTACAAAAGCCGGGTCAGTGTTCCCAATGACGTCATGGGCACTAGAAGCGTTTTCATCGACATCCATATTTTCACAAATGTATGCACTGCCTCTTTCTTTCGTGCTTTCGAGATTCAACGCTCGTGATTGTTCCGTCCCTCCCGCTCGCTGGTCCGTGTGAGCAATAGCATCGGAGTTAGCAGAACACACTCGCTGTAGTTGGTCGCGATTAGTCAGTTGATGCACAAGCTGGTACTCATGCGCAACGGGAGCGCGAATTTCCGGAGCTCCCGCCTCTATCTGTATCTTGTGTATTGTTACGTCAATAAGAACACACCGGTACAAATTCACCTATTGCCCTTGCCTCGTCACGGCCTCCAACTTCGCGAATGAATCCAACGGCACTTTTTCGACGTCGACGCTACTACCAGAAACCATCGCACCACTGCTCACAAAAAAAAGGAGAGATGAAGACAGAGGTAGAAACAGGAAGTGAGCGGGTACAGAACGGAAGTTGCTAACGCATCGTGGTTGTTGCTAACTTCCTCTTAATAATAATGCGAATAATAGTCGTACTATCTTGTACAGTAGCACTATTATAGCTACAGCAATGTCATTTCTACGCAAATATACATTACAAAGAAGCTGTCCTCCCGAAAATAAATTTTGCGTGACTCCGCGGGCGCATTTTCCCATCCCTGTAGGTCGCAAACTTGACAGCCAGGATGACCTAGTTTCATAGCGTAAATGCTAGTACAGCGTTTTATCATCATGTGCCATTGCGGCTTGTTCAGTCAGTCAAGGTAATGGTTCCTTCTTTATCGTTGTCGTTTAACGCGAGAACCTTTAGGAGCTAATGTCGAAAGAAATTCGGGGGTCGATACCGGCGTCCTTGGTAAATACAAACGTTTGGGATAGATGTTGTCAGCGTCCCCTTTATAACGGGCCGGTCGCCAGCGTTCCACCAAGCTCTACCTTTATTTTATCGTCTACAAGCAGTAGTTTTCCCGAATCACATATATTTTCCCAACAAATTTTCTCTTCGTTTGTCTGTTTTATCTATTGTCGCTCCGCTGTGAAGTAACCATCTTGTCGAACTACCTTACGTTTCTGCTTGCTCCATACCTTTCCGCCAGCAATGCCTTAAGCGCCTTTTACTTATCTCTATCGCCGACATGTTCATTTTGCCGCACAATCCCTGAAACCCATGGCCTCCACACCTACACCTGGGTGGACATCTGTATATTCCATCAAAATATGATCTGTCGTTTCCTAGCTTTTCCAAAGCGCGTACATCTATCCCCTTCTTTAATGAATTTCGCTCTGTAACTTCGTCTTCGCAGGCAACGCGACCTTGCGTCATTCAGTAAAGCAACTTCTCTGCCGCTTTGACCATGCTCTTAACGTTGTTTATGAATGCGAATCATTTCTTAGCGAACTTCGGCGAGTTTAAGCGTATCTATCTATCTATCTATATATCTCTCTATCTATCTATCTATCTATCTATCTATCTATCCGCCTACGATTTTTTGCCCTCGTGGCCGTTTCGCTAATGGGATGTTACGAAAATTGGTATGTCACATCATGACTACATGAAGAACATAAAGACAGGTCAAACATGAAAATCATGACATGCATGTCATGAGCGGCATGATTACATGCCACGGTCTTGGTGCTCTCCTCGCCGTTTCGCTAATGGATGTTTTACGAAAATTGGTATGGCACAACATGACTGCATGAAGAACATAAATAGGAGGTCATAAAATGAAAATCATGATATGCATGTCATGAGCGGCATGATTTAGATGCCACAGTCTTGGTGCTCTCCGGGCCGTTTCGTTAATGGGATGTATGCGAAAATTGGTACGCACAACATGACTCCCTGACGAACGTAAATGGGAGGTCATAATATGAAAAGCAGACATGGTGTCATGAGCGGCATGATTTACATGTCACGGTCTTGGTGCCTCTCCTGGTCGTCTCGTTAATGGGATGTATAGAAAAATTGGTATGCCACAATATGACTGCATTGCGAACATAAATGACAGGTCATAACATGAATATCGTGACATGCATGTCATGAACGACATGATTACATGCACGCGTTTCGTTAACGGGATGTATACGAAATTGGCATGCCACAAGATGACTGCATCACGAACGTTAATGACAGGTCACAACATGAAAATCATGACATGCATGTCATGAGCGACATGATTTACATGCCACGGTCTGGTGCTCTCTGGCCGTTTCGTTAAAGGGATGTATAAGAAATTGGTATGCAACAACATGGCTGCATGACGAACATAAATGACAGGTCGTACATGAAAGCATAACATGCATGTCATGGGCGGCATTGATTACATGCTAGGTGTTTCGTTAACGGGATGTATACCAAAATTGCTATGGCACAACACGACAGCATGACGAACGTAAATGACAGGTCATAACATCAGAATCATGACACACGTGTCATGACCGGCATGATTACGTGCCACAGTATGATGCTCTTGCGGCCGTTCCGTAACTTCATATGTTAAAACTCGGTATAGCGAGACAATGCAAATCCATTTTACGTCCGTATGCGGCTTCGCGTTCCTTGATTCCCACTGCACGTGGGATCTGCCATTTTTTTTTTTTGCCTCATCCGTTCTTATGGCTGTAATGCTACTAGGAGGCTTACTTTCTGGTAAGTTTCCTAGTTCTCTTCCTCCAATGTGAGTCAATGTTCTTCCTACAAAATATCTGAATTCTTTCGTTGCCTATCCACTTCCTTCATATGCCTTAATCTCTGTTTGTACATAATTTACTCTAAGCTTCCGTTCCCTCAAAGTTAGTCCCCTCATATATATCTCACTCAGCAGCCTCATCTGTGGTCTTCCCATGGCCGCCTAATGCAAGACGTCGACCGTCCTTATTCACGTACAGTCTTGATTGCGCCTCTGACCTCATGCACACACACTGAGTTCCGTTATGTTAGTCTGGCAATATCACATATTTCCACAAACCGTAAATAACTTCGTACCTGTTGTAACACCCCTGCGCTTATGCTTCTTTTTGCATAATTCCGTTCCTTTAGCTGTCATAGCTTTTCTGTACTTCTATGATGGGGCATGATTACTGCACAAAAAAAAAAAGCAGTAAGCAGCGCCCCCACAGAGCGGAGATGTTGGCGCGGATAGGTTGATTGCACAGGTGTCGTCCAGATAGGACCCGCCTCTCGGCAGGGCCACGGTAGAGATGCTGACATTATAAAAATCCTGCAGATTCCATGCACTATGGAAGTAGGTTTCAT